>CP139502.1:40204246-40804246 GCA_021014915.2 Artemisia tridentata subsp. tridentata
CCTTGTGAAAAATCTCTCAACGTGTTTATGAGAAAACACATTTTGTTAACACATCGAGAGTTTTTGCATTTTTGAAACACTCCCCCTTCACATGTGCTCATGCATTTTTGAAATAAACTGCACATGTTGGGTAGAGTTCGCACATTTAAAATGATCGATTTTCAATGAACATGACCTTCGCGAGACACGCTTACATCACTAGTTAGACTAGCTTGAAATTATTACCCGTCCCGGTCATATTCAAAGATCATCTCTCGAATTGGTACATTCTACTCAGACAAGTCCTTTGCGAGACACGCTTGCATCACTGGTAAACCAGCTTGAAATTATTACCCGTCCAGGACTAGTCTTTTCGATAACGGACAGTTAGTTTCGTCAATTCGAGGGTTCATGCCGAGTCTTTTTGAAGAACTCGTTTTGAGATTCAAACGATAAAACTTCTTTTAGATCACATTTTAATCACATCCTCTCCCCTATATATAAACACCTAATCTCCCCCTCAAAAATAGCATGAAGTGGTATTTTTGAAAACAGTTGATTAAAATGAAACTTTTTTTGGAGAGACGGACTGATTATAGCATGAAAAATGGAACATTTTTTCTTTTTATACTCCCCCTTAATCAGAGCAAATGGTTAAACTTTTGAGTTTAAAAGCATTTAGAGGTCTTAGAGGGAGTTGTTGTGAGCACAAAATTTATAAAAAGACTTTGAAAAATCTTTTGAAACAATTTTGATTAAGTGCTCACGGGTTTTAGCTTTTCGCCATTAACATTGCGAGTTCTGATTAGAAATAATCAGAAGTCATTCAATGTAGCGTTTATTTGAAACCTTTTCCGGCATACCCGAGCTACATTTAAAAGATTTCACGTTTAAGAACGGGTTCCGTACTGAAATGCACGAAAGCCTTAATGAAGAAATTTGAGAAACGACATGTTTTAGAAAAACATAAAAAAATAACTCTCGCTCAAGCATCTGTACATGTCCGTATCATTGTTGAATGACATATCTAGATACGTACAGAATATTGATTAGACAAGAGACATGTCGTGAGAAGAATATTTTTGGTTTTTGTTGTTTTATATTTTTTATGTCTTTTTGAAGTTTTCTATTTTTATATTTTTGTTTTTGAAAAAGTATATATATATATTTACCAAAAATATATACATAAATATTTACCAATATTTACACAAATATATTTACTTGCGAAGATTTATGAAGTAAATCAATATGATTCGAGAAGACTTTCTAACTCTTCGGGAGTTAGGCTTCGCATTCCAATTCGACGAACTTAGTTTTCAAACCGCTCTTTTGGGAGGGCCTTAGTAAATAGATCGGCGAGCTGGTATTCAGTCTTAACAAAAAACAATTCAACAGTACCCTCTTCAACGTGCTCTTTTATGAAGTGGTAGCGGACTCTAATATGCTTGGTCTTCGAGTGTTGCACTGGGTTGCACGAGATGGCTATGGCACTTTTTGAATCGCAATACAAAGGTATGCGGTTGAAAGAGAAACCATAATCCGTGAGTTGTGTTCTCATCCAAAGGACTTGAGCACAACACGCAGATAGAGACACATACTCAGCCTCTGCTGTTGATAACGCAGTGCAGTCTTGTTTTCTTGACGACCAGCCTACTAGCTTTTCTCCTAGAAATTGTGCTCCGCCTGATGTACTTTTTGCTGTAACTTGGCATCCAGCATGATCTGCATCTGAAAATGCTATTAGTGTAAACTCCGAATCCTTCGGATACCAAACTTCCATGTTAATGGTTCTTTGAAGGTATCGAAAGATCCGTTTAACC
The DNA here is from genome assembly GCA_021014915.2 of Artemisia tridentata subsp. tridentata. NCBI lineage: Eukaryota > Viridiplantae > Streptophyta > Magnoliopsida > Asterales > Asteraceae > Artemisia > Artemisia tridentata. The sequence continues at coordinate 40,206,046 of CP139502.1, forward strand.
TCTTGGAGGTGAAGTTCGGTAGGCCTTGCCTGAAACCGTGCAAGTAAGCAAACAACAAAATGAATATCTGGTCGGCTTGCAGTTACGTACATGAGAGAACCAATCATGCTCCGATATTTCTTTGGATCCATGGGTTTCCCATATAGGTCAGGGCCAATTTTTGGTGAAGTGACCGTAGGAGTACCAACAGAGTCACAATCATCCATTCCATGTTTTTTCAAAATCTCAATTGTGTATTTAGCTTGATTAAGAAAAATTCCACGTGGGGATTGATGAATTTGTAATCCTAAAAAGAATTTTAGTTCACCCATCATGGACATTTCGAATTTGCTTTTCATGAGATTTTCAAAATGTTTTGAATGTGTCGGATTAGTGGACCCAAATATTATGTCGTCCACATAAATCTGAACAATCAAAATGTCATTTTTGTATTTTCTTGTAAACAAGGTTGGATCAATCGTTCCTTTGGTGAAATTATTTGGCAACAAGAAAGATGATAACTCGTCATACCACGCCCGTGGGGCTTGTTTCATACCATAGATTGCCTTCTTTAGCCTGTAGACGTATTCCGGCTGATCTTTGTCAACGAAACCGTCTGGTTGACTCACATACACTTCTTCTTTCAGAGTTCCATTCAAGAACGCCGTCTTGATGTCCATCTGATAAACCGTGATGTTCTTGTGAGCGGCATAAGCTAAGAAAATCCTGACAGCTTCAAGCCTTGCAACTGGTGCGAATGACTCTTCAAAATCTATCCCTTCTTCTTGTCTGAATCCCTTGGCCACCAGACGAGCCTTGTTGCGAATCACAGTCATTTCTTCATCCTTTTTGTTTTTCCATAACCACTTAAGGTCAATGACTAGTTTGTCAATTGGTCTTGGAACTAAATCCTAGGTGTCATGGATTTGAAATTGAAGAAGTTCTTCCTGCATCGCTTCAATCCAGGCATTATCTGCCATTGCTTCCCGAATGTTCTTAGGTTCTATGAGACTGACTGAGCAGACATAGATGCACATGTCGAAATCGGTATGAAGCTGTTTTCTCGTCTGAATTGGTCTTGAAGGTTCACCAATAACCTGTTCAATCGGATGGTCTTTTGTCCACTGTAATGTTGAAGGGTACCTTGGACTGAATAACTGCGTGTTAGTCGGTTCATGTAATTTGGAAGATGATTCACCAGATTCCGTTCCAAACGGGTTTTCAAAGACTTCATCGTCTAACACAGCATTATTTTGTTCTTGCTCATCAATTCTTGGTAGAACAATTTCAATGAATGGAGTTGTTGGAGTAGATGTAGATGATTTTGATGGTGAGGGAGTTGGTGCGCCAGCTTCGAATGTTGTGGATGCATCTGGATTTGGTGGAGGTGGTGGTGGTTGTTGTTGAGTGGTTGCAGCGGAATGTTGGTTAGATGCATTTTTCGAAGCGCCATCATAGTATTCATCGTACATGAAATCGAAGAAATTATCCAGTTCTTGAGTTGTGGGTTGTTCCACATGAATTGATTAAGCTCCTTGATGTGCGAGTCCCGAACTGATATGTCCGGAAGTCATCGGGTTAAGCGCGGGTTCTAGAGCGAGTCTCTCAGAAGCCATTTGTGAAATTTCATCAAACTTCACATTCATCGTCTCCATTATCTTTTTCGTTCTCCTGTTATACACCCTGAATTCCCTGGAGTTTTCAGAATACCCAATAAATATTCCAATATCACCCTTAGCCTTCAACTTTCCCAGATCTTCCCTGTCATTTTTGGATAGCTTAAAGCGCCAAATACGTGAAGATAAGAAATATCCGGTTTTCGGTTGTTGACAAGTTTGTATGGGGTTTTATTGAATCTTGGATGGATTAGGGATCGGTTTTGAGTAAAACAAGCAGTAGAAACAGCATCAGCCCATAGGAATAACGGTGCACTGGAATAGATCAGCATAGTGCGAGCAGCTTCAACAAGGGTTCTATTTCTTCTTTCAACTACCCCATTCTGCTGTGGAGTTCTAACAGCTGATGTCTGGTGTGTAATACTAGTTTCTTCAAAGAATGGTCTTAACTCCTGATTAACGAATTCCGTGCCATTATCCGTTCTTACTATCCTAACTGAAGCTTGAAGTAGAACTTGAATCCGCTTCAGAAAGGTGATGATGGTGCTTGGTGCTTCATCTTTAGATCTCAAAAACTTAACCTATGTATATCTTGAATAGTCGTCAACAATTACAAAAATATACTTCTTCCCATTTATGCTTTGAACTCTCATCGGGCCACATAAGTCCATGTGCAACAGATGCAACCTATCAACCGAACTAGGTATGGGTTTAGGTTTATATGTTGCTCTTTTGCTCTTTCCTTGCTCACATGATGGACATAGGTGTTCTTTGGTGTATTTGAATTTAGGAAGACCGGAGACTATGTCGTCTTTGGCAAGCTTGTTGATCGTGTCAAAGTTCAGATGGGACAAATGTCTATGCCACAACCAGGATTTTGTTTCGCCTGCCCTGGTCATGAGACAAATAGGAGATGAAGAGGCCATTTGGTTTATGTCAATTGCATAGAGATTGGTGCCACGACCCCCAATTAAGAGATCATTCCCCACCAAATTCCTGACAAAACAAGTGTTTCTCCTAAAAGCAACCTCTAAATCTGCATCACAAAATTGCCCAACAGAGAACAGATTGTGTCCCAACCCTTCGACATAGTAAACCCGAGTGATTAGGTAGTTTCCAAACCAGAGATCTCCATAACCCAGAATAGCTGCAACATGATCATTCCCAAAACGTACAGTCCCCATGAACTGCCACACAAAATTGATCAGCAGCTTCAGATCCCCGGTCATGTGCTTGGAGCAACCCGAGTCGACGATCCAAAGACAAATTTCAATGACCTGCAAAGAAGAGAGGATTTTGTATATGGAAACCTTTTAACATTTGGTTCCAAGGGGTTAGATGTAACAGTTCGAGTACACTTAGAGATGGTTTCCATTGATGCATTGGGAACTATTTCTGCTGTGCCATTCTTCGGTGCAAACATTCTACCCGTTGGTTTCCATTCACAAAACTTAATGTGATCCTTAGGTAATAGGCTGCTAGTTGTTTTCCTAGCTTTTGCAATAAGTCTTCGAATGTATCTAGACTTAGCCTTAGTTACAAAAGGACCCGTTTTCTGTTCCGGCATATCATTCTTTTTCACATTATTAGAAACATTATCATCACAAGCATTTACAGACAAAGATTTCTTTTGCATTAAACAATCAGAATCATTACATGCATTAGAAACAGGAGTCTTATCATTACAACTAGTGCTCTCCCCCAAACTGACAACCTCTCTTATACCAAAATGTGCGGGCTGATCTCTCATGGGAAAAATAACTGGGATGCATTTGGTGAGATGAAGATGTTGATAATGTATTCCCCCGAACGGACTTCAGATACAGGGCAATCATAAGAGAGGTTGTCAGTTTGGGGGAGAGCACTAATTAGGGGAGAGCACGGGGAGAGCACTCAGGGCACTCTATATTAAACCCTAATTAGATTTGCTCACATGGTTCGTCTGCAAGTAAAGAAATAAAAGCTGAGAAGATTCTGCAAGCTGAACGAAGTAATGAAGTTTGAAGATTATTCTCTGTACCTACTGTTTATATTTTACTTGTAGGGACAATTGTTAGCAATTCTCATATGACATCACTTTGGGGAGAGATTGTTAGCTTTAAAGTTTTGTCATATGTGGAATTGCAATAGCATTCAAAGTACAAGGACTAGTTTAGACATTTGTGCTAAGTTAGCTTTGTAGTCATGTAATAAATACCCTCCTATGTCAATACTAGGAGGGTTGGAGATTCATTAATACAAAAGAGGTGTGTGTGTTTTCTCTAGCTTCTCTCTAGAAAAATATACACACCTCGACAGTTAATAAACCGAATATCATGTTTAATCTTTAGTTCGTGTTTATTGTGTTTCTCCCACCTCCCGTATGTGAATCTTTGTTTCTACATCATCAGCCGAAGCTACGGATACATCTTCATTTTTTACTCCAACCAAACACATACGATAAATCTCTTTCACCAACTTTACCAACCCTCTTACACATTTTTAAATAAATTTGACCAACTTTAGTTTCTTTACACCTCACTCGTTACTTAAACAACCACAACAACTTACAACTTCCTTAGTTACATTCAGCAAGAATGTAAAATTCTCATTCACCAAGCTATGTTTGTTTAGGTAAGGTTAAGGTAAACAAGTTAGTTTCATTTTCTAGCTCATTTTTAACTTGAAACCCTAAATTCTAACTTTGAGAATCTTGTTTTTGAAGGAGAAATGGGAGAACCTGTGAGTGTGATGATATGCCAATTAATTGATGGAGTCTTTTATGCTGAAACAGATAAAGAAGGTGCGATGCTAACTCAAAACTTGGTAAGTGATCACCAATTTAATACAAATGAACTTGCGTATGATGTGGTATAACTCATCTTGTTTGTTCTTAACTAGTAGTAGTAATTTAAATTTATCGTTGTATCTAAAACACTAGGGACTCTTATAAGACGATAATATTGTTACTAAACATAACCGATGTGTTATAATTTTAGGATGAAAAACAAAGCAAGAGTGGCATGAGTAACACTTTTTTTTATGAGTATTGGCACATATCAATTGCATCTATTGGCATGTACTACCTACTTACAAAATACATCTCATTATTCTTTCTTAAATAATACACCATGGCTTTATTTGTTTAATTTCTTATTTAAAAATCAACATACACACATTTATCAATTTGGTGAACTTTTGGTAAAAGATGAAAATTTAACATCACTGCATATATATGTTTGTAAGTAGTTTTACATGCCTTGTTCATAAGTGTTATTATTGGGCAAGCTTGAGTTAACAATTGGTTGTTTTGTCATGGTTTTTAACTCTTAACGATTCTTATTAGAAAACATCACATGATTTGTTTTCAAGTCAGAGACCAAGAAAAGATAAAGTCGAACGAGCTTGTTGTCACTGTTGAAATATGTGGTCTCGGAATTTACAACACTAAGGTATAATTTACTTCGCAATTGTGGCTAAATTATGCCACAACTTTAATTTGTACTTTGTTTTTGTTTCAGACGAATCCATTTTTTGGATATATAGTTTATGCTACAAATGCGTAAGTTGACTTATGTTAAATTCATAATTGTATAGCTGTATTTATGTTGTATTTCTATTACAACTCAAAAAATATTAAATTCTATAAGACTAGGTGTAATGTGACCACTAAACCAAACAGATAAACATACCCCACTTAAACACATGCATGCATACCCCACAATACAAAAGGTTGTTATGCTAAATCAAAATTAAGTTTCGTATTTTTGGATAAGGTGGTGTTTGTTTAAGCTTCTATGTGGCTTATGAGCTTATTTGATTCTTAGCTTATATTTCATAAGCCCAAATTTTCCATCTTCATAATAACATAACCCATGCAAAATTGATTGACTATCTATATTTATGTGTTTTGAATGACTAAGTACAGCTGTAGAGTAGTAAGTAAGTTTTTGAAGGACAAGTTTGTTGTGATAAATAAAAAAGTACCGTATTCTCAAAAAAATATAAAAAAATAAAAAATAAAATAAAATAAAAAGTACTGAAGACAATAAATAATATCTTTGACCAGAAATGAGCTACCACCCACCTACACTTAAAAGTAAATAAATATCCTCTACAACAACAACAACAACACTTGTCCCCAAGTTTATTCAGCAAGCAGTGTTGTAAAAATCGGCCTTATCGGCCTATAAATCGGCGATAAAATCGCTTATAGGGCTTGGACCTTAACGAAAAGTTTGTTATAGGCTCAATATCTCGGCCTGGTCAAATATCGGTCAATATCGGGACTTTTCGGTCAATATCGGAACTTTTCGGTCATTTCGGTCAACTAAAAAAGTTGACTATTTTTTTTTTTTTTTTTACTAAAAGGCTGACCTCTTCAAAAGCTCAACTGCTCCAGAACGGACGAGCGTATCCCGATCTATAGATTGGGAAGGTTTAGGGTTTTCGCCGGAAAATTTTCCGGCGACGGCGGCGGTGCCGTCCGGCGGTGGTTGCAGGAAAAGATTGTGGCTCCGGTGAGGTGATAAAGACAGAAAGGAGAAGATGGCTATAAGAGATGATATTATAGGGATGGCTGCTTTATTTTGTGGCTGCTTTATTTTGTGGTTTTAAAGACAGAAAGGAGAAGATGGCTGCAACTATAAGATGGCTGCTTTATTTTGTGCCCTAGACTAAAGAGATGATATATAGGGAGAAAAGATACACCATAGCCCTTTAACTTCTTTATCTTGTACAAGTGCAGCAATACACTTTAACTCTTCTTTAGCAACTTTATTTTGTCCATGATTGGTCCCTGTAAATATTTTTGTTGTTAATATTATTTTTTAAATAATTTCTTTTATAATTTATAGTCTCCGATAAATCCCCGATAAATCCCCGATAAGTCCGATAAATCGCTTATAGGGGGTCGACCGATAACATACCGATAACAGATTTTTACAACCTTGTCAGCAAGTTAACTTTGTTTGTTTAACTGAAAACCCTAATTTTAAGGAGAAATGGGAGAAGCTGAGCATGTCATGATAGACCAATTGTTCTTTGACGGTGACCGTGTTGATGAACCCGTTGAAGGAGTGTTTTGCATTCATAATGATGTCACTCTTAAAATGCTAATAAAAAATTTGGCACCTGGTAAAGATGTCCACGAAAATGAAATTTTTGATCATGCGGTATAACTTTTATCTTGTTTAAATTTTGTTTAATTACTAGTTGTAGTAGATTTGTATTTATGCATCATTGTATTTGAGAACTTGATTGTTCTATTTATTATTATATTATTATTATTATTATTATTATTATTATTATTATTATTATTATTATTATTATTATTATTATTATTATTTTTTATTTATTTAACCATCACTTTATTAAAAACATGTAGGATTTACAAGAAGTTAGTAGGGAGCCGAGATACTAATATTATTATTATTATTATTATTATTATTATTATTATTATTATTATTATTATTATTATTATTATTATTATTATTATTATTATTATTTCATTATTATGGTGTTAGGGGGTCTCAGAATTTAGAGTGATCAACCCTATCGAGTCAATACTTTGTTTAGCTCTTGTTAACGGAATAAGAAATATCTTTGTGGTAAATTGACATATTTCAACACCTTTTTGTTCTTGTTAGGTGGCTTAATTAATTACTATTCTATACATTTTTTATTTTTATTTTTTTAGAAGCCTGAATCAAAGGTCCTTTACATAGCCAAAGATGATTCTGCAGCTGTCACTATTTCTCATATGTCGGATTTAGTTGGCGTGGTAAGTATTTTACCTATCTTTAAATTAAACCCCTTATTTACTTTTGCATTCAAACCATTTTTTTTTTTGCTACGATGGAGTTGTATTTGTGGCTACCGCACATAATGCCAATGGAGGCAGATTTCACCTTTTAAGAGAAAATGTTATTTATCTTGGTGGCACCGCTACCAATCTTGCTCAATGCAGGGATCATTCACATTCCCGTTTTAAGGGGTCCATTGATGTCTTGTATTGTGATGTAGGGCATCCTAACAAGGTAGCTTAATATCAACCAAATCCCTTGCTTTAAGCTCTCTCTTTCTCTCTAGTCACTACTTTAATTCCCTATCTATCTATCCATAATGACTATGCCCATAACCGCCACGCTCATAACGACCACGACCATAACCGCCTACGCCACCACGACCATAACCGCCATTCGCATGCCCAACATCACCATGGCCTTTGCCATGACCAACATCACCATGGTTTCCGGGACCTTGAGCACCTCTGTCATCACCGCCGTCGGGACCTTGATCACCTCTAGAATAAACACTATAGCTGCCTCCCCCATTACCATATCCGCGACCAACACCGCCTCCCTGTTCATAACTCTCAGCTCGGTGATAGTCGCCTTGAGGAACATTATCCCATGATTGAATATGCAAGGAGTCTATAGCATATTTTACAATTTCTGTCAATCTCTTAAAACCTGCCAGCGTATACTTCTCATCTTCAGCTTGGGGTTTATCAGTCTTGCCCGGTTTCGGCCTTCTTGGAGCACAATTTGAAACATTCACCCATTCCTTTGGTAAAAACGCCATAAATTCATATTCACCTTCCATAGGAATAATATGCTAGTTCTTCATTAAATCGCTCATTACAACATCATACCAGACGAATCTCGCGCTTTCTGAAAAGGTTAAAGCAAACTGGCCAATAGCGCAAGCACAAGCCTAATTTTCCTTCTGTTCAATTATTATGAGTATAGCTTTATTCTCAGTATACCAGACGAACCTCGGATTCATAGAAATACCTTCCTGGTTCATCCGTTGTCCCAACTTCAAATACATTACCATCAGTATCCTCTAAGGCCACTACATATATATATCCCTTTTTCTTATGTAAATTGGAAAGAACTTTCTACCATACGCGAATAATTGAACAGAAGAAAAATTGGGCTTGTGCTTGGGCTATTGGCCAGTTTGCTTTAACCTTTTCAGAAAGCGCGAGATTCGTCTGGTATGATGTTGTAATGAGCGATTTAATGGAGAACCAGCAGATTATTCCTATGGAAGGTGCATATGAGTTTATGGCGTTTTTACCAAAGGAATGGGTGAATGTTTCAAATTATGCTCCAAGAAGACCTAAACCGGGCGAGACTGATAAACCCCAAGCTGAAGATGAGAAGTATAAGATGGCAGGTTTAAAGAGATTGATAGAAATTGTAAAATATGCTATGGACTCCTTGGATATTCAATCATGGGTTTATGGTCCCCAAGGCGATTGTCACCGAGCTGAGAGTTACGAACAGGGTGGCGGTGTTGGTCGCGGATATGGTAATGGGGGAGGCAGCTATAGTGTTTATTCTGGAGGTGATCAAGGTCCCGACGCCGGTGATGACAGAGGTGGTCAAGGTCCCAGAAACCATGGTGATGTTGGTCATGGTAGAGGCCATGGTGATGTTGGGTATGGGAAAGGCGGTTATGGCCGTAGTAGCGTAGGGGGTTATGGTCGTGGTCGTTAAGAGCGTGGCGGTTATGGGCATGGTCATTATGGATAGATAGACAGGGAATTAAAGTAGTGATTAAAGAGAAAGAGATAGCTTAAAGCAAGGCATTTGGGTGATATTTGGCTACCTGGTTAGGATGCCCCACATCAGAATACAAGACATCAATGGACCCCTTAAAACGGGAATGTAAATGATCCCTGCATTGAGCTGGATTGGTAGCAGTGCCACCAAGATAAATAACATTTTCTCTTAAAAGGTCAAATATGCCTCCATCGGCTTTATGTACAGTAGCCACAAATACAACTCCATACTAGCACACAAAAAAAATGGTTTGAACGCAAAAGTAAATAAGGGGTTTAATTTAAAGATAAGGAAAAATACTTACCACACCGACTAAATCCGACAATGGGAAATCGTGATAGCAGCATAATCATCTTTGGTTATGTAAAGGACCTTTGATCCAGGCTTCTAAATATATATATATATATATATATATATATATATATATATATATATATATATATATATATATATATATATATATATATATATCGAATAGTAATTAATTAAGCCACCTAACAAGAACAAAAAGGTGTTGAAATATGTCAATTTACCACAAAGATATTTCTTATTCCGTTAACAATAACTAAACCAAGCATTGACTCGATCGGGTTGATCACTCTAAATTCTGTGCCCCCCAACACCAAAAAAAAAAAAAAAAAAAAAAAAAAAAAAAGAAAAAAAAAAAGCCTATCAAGATTTCAAATACAACGATGCATAAATACAAATCTACTACAACTAGTAGTTAAAACAAAATTTAAACAAGATAAGAGTTATACCGCATGATAAAAATATTCATTTTCGTGGACATCTTGACCAGGTGCCAAATTTTTGGTTAGCATTTTAAGAGTGACATCTGATTCATTATGAATGCAAAACACTCCTTCAACGGGTTCATCAGCACGGTCACCGTCAAAGAATAATTGGTCTATCATGACCTGCTCAGCTTCTCCCATTTCTCCTTAAAATTAGGGTTTTAAGTTAAACAAAAAATGTTAACTTGCTGAATAAAATTGGGGACATAGTGTTGTTGTTGTTGTTGTTGTAGAGGATATTTATTTACTTTTAAGTGTAGGTTGGTGGTAGCTCATTTCTGGTCAAAGATATTATTTATTGTTTTCGGTACTTTTTTTTTTTTAAATTTATGTTATTTATTTTTTTATTTTTTGAGAATACGTTACTTTTTTATTTGTCACAAACAAACTTGTCTTTCAAAAACTAACTTACTACTTTACAACTATAGTTAGTCATTCAAAACACATAAATATAGATAGCCAATCAATTTTGCTTTGGTTCTGATATTAAGATGGAAAATTTGCGCTTATGAAATATAAGCGGAAAATCAAATAAGCTCATAAGCCACAAAGAAGCTTAAACAAACACCATCTTATTCAAAAATACGAAATTTAATTTTGATTAAGTATAACAACCTTTTGTATTGTGGGGTATGCATGCATGTGTTTAAGTGGGGTATGTTTATCTGTTTGGTTTAGTGGTCATCACTACGGATATTAGGTAGTGTTTTAGTGAATGGTGCTACATTACGGTGGTAAACATATGTCAAAAAAACGTAGAGTGGTGCTACATTACGGTGGACACCAGATGAGAAAAATGCCCAAGAACCCGAGGTGTATGATGAAAAAAATGCCAACGTGAGTGGTGCTACATTACGGTGGACACTAGATGAGGAAGTTTTACTTGCCAAGTGTTACGTAGCCGTTTCCGAGGATAAGAATTTTGGAGTTTCCCAAAAGGGCCTCACATTTTGGTATCGGGTTGTGAACGAGTTCAACATGTTAAATTTTCAAGTTCGTAACAAGGATATGCTTACACGCAAGTGGCATACGGTGAACGGACATTGCCAAAAGTTTCAAGCGGTTTCCAAACGTGCTAAACGTTTGGAAAAAAAGTTGTAAAAATGAAGTGGATAATATGAGGCATGCTAGACAAATGTATCGTGACGAGCATAAAGGTGTTTCGTTTGCTCAAGAGGAAGCGTTGGAAATTTTGAGGGCGTGTCCAAAATGGGACGTGCCGAAACCGATTGAGTTAACCGGAGACGTCCCCGGTGAAACCAACTAAGAGCTATTCGGTGATGATGCACGACCACGTCTGGCCGGGAAACCACGCGCCGGAAAAAAAACAAAAATCCGATACCACGTTTTAGGACTCACTTTTAGGATTATAAATTAATGGTAACTAAGACAAGCGGTACCATACCTTTGTTGGCAGCTAGACTAGTCCGACATGAGTACCATTACACTTCTAAAACTAAAAACTAAACATAATAAGCAGATCTAATTCTAAATTAAGCAATTTAAAACAAGTAATAGCCAATTAGGTAATGAACTTCAAACAATGAGTGGCACAAATACATAAATATGTCACTAGTATCTGGAACATCAAGAACAAAAGTGCTTCTGAATCCATGAGTCACACTGAAACCAATCAATCCATCAAATTGTATATCAGGAAATACATATCATGATAGCAGAACATCATCAGCCATTTTTTTTGGTTTTTTTCCTCCTTTCGCTCCTGATAGAGAAAAGGCGGTACTTGGCGATTTTTTCTCATGGACTCCAAGGATATTACAAGGCATGTCCTTTCGTAAATGAATAACACGCTTTTTGAGTACAGGGGGAGCATCATTAGAGCCTATTTGATCATCTGCAAAGTATAAGAAAAGTGAGATATGCTTGCAAATAAAATCGTTGACTGGGCATGTCTCTTACCATTGAAAATATCGGCAATCATGAATGCAAAGTATAAGATAAGTGAGATACACTTGCAAATAAATCGTTGACTAGCAGTTTTCTTACCATTTCTTGAAGGCATAGATGAACTGGCATCATTCAAAATTTCATCAGAATCATTAAAGCCATCCAGACCATCTTGTTGGATTGGATGGAGGTCCCTCAGAATCATCTTCGGCATCAGACTCATATAAGCATTGCAGATCATCTTGTTGGTTGGATGGAGGTCCATCAGAATCATTTTCGGCAGTTTGTTGATTGGATTGAGGTACATCAGAATCATCTTCGGCAGGCACGGAAGGAAGTGAAAAAAATGCATTATCTTCCTTGATGCAGTTGATTTCAAGATGCCGATTCTTCCACATTTCGATGTAGGAATGATATGCATCCATTATTTTTCTCTTTGTAGTTCCCCCAGATGATTTAGAAACTAAAACGTCCAATCTTTCCACCGGTTTTAGATTTATAATGTCAAGTTGGAGGAAAGCCTTTTCTGGCTCATGATATATAATATGATTAAAGTTGAAGAGTACCACCCGAGAAAAGAAGATTCTCTTATGCAAATATCCTTGATAACCAACATATGGAACCAACTTTACATCCTGAAATGGGGTATTTAAATAGTAAGAGAAAGGTGGTGACTAGAGTAATCGGCTACTACTCGGATCGGGATTTATATATATATATATATATACTAGAAACTTAAAAATATACTAGAAACTTTAACCTAAACTATGTTTGACCCGAGTTGACCCGAATTGCCCGATTCATTGAGTTTGACCCGAATTTAACCGAGTTGGACCGTTCGACCGAGTTGCCCAAACTTCATCGGGGACTCCGAGTTGAGAGTAATCGCCAAGTTACAGCGCCGAGTCGTCCGAGTTTTACAACACTGTTGGGGTACTAAACTGAGAGTTTGCAAAACATACCTCAATCGTCATTGGTCCCGATAATGAAATTCTTCCAATTCGGCTTTCCCGTAGCTACCAGGGTCAACCATGATGGGGACAGTAACGAAAAAGAGGGACTGTTTTCACTCTCAGATGAACCATTCGAATAATAAGATTGCAATTTTAAATTCCTTTCCTAAATAAGCTACAAAAAAAAAAAAAGAGTTAAAAAAAAAAAAAACCTTAAAATTTTAAGTCAGAATAATCATAGAAATAGTATATAAAATAAGGTAAATCCTGAATTTAAGAGAATACCTCAACAATCCACATTGGTCCCTTGACATTCTCTCTCTTTCCCGAGAGATTAGTATGCAACCAAGCAAGGGCAGCAGCACCCCATGCAACATCATTTAACTTTGAAGGAGACAAGTCATCTAAAAATTGTAACCAATATGCCGGATAATGATTTGGTTTATCACAATTTGGAAGAACTTTATTTCCAATAAGGTACATCAGATACCCTCGTACATAAGGTGCAAGGGCATCGTTTGATATATCCTCCGGAACTGCCTCAAACGTCTCTTTCAACCAATTTTTAGACACCTTCATTTTCATTCCTTCTTCCTCATAAGTGCCAAGCATATCAATGCAAATCTGCTTAGTCTCTATATCATCACATATAACCAGTCGGCTACCGTCAACAGGAAACCCTGTGATAGCAAATACATCTTGTAATCCCAAATACAACTCAATCTGACGATCACGACCGAAAGTGAATGTTCTTGAACTTTTATCATAACAATGTTTTCTAATAAATGACTGAAATGTTGTTTTCTGAGTATAAGGAACCATATCTATAAGTGGATGAAAAAATGACACTTCCAATAATTTCTTGATCCTACTATCCACTTTCCATGGATTTCTCATATCAAAGGATGTTCCTGTCATCTGCATTAACAAACAACGCCAAAATGTTACAAAACCCCATTCCAAAATATCAAATGCAAAATAACAACGTAAGAACACATTTACCGAAGTCATAGTTTGAATCTGAGCAAACAACAAATGCTGCAAGTCATAAACATAGATAATGTTTGTTACGTCATAAACAATCTGATAAATTATTGTGCAGAACCAAATCAAAATCACAATGAGCACAAATATGACTACTCACAAGATTGAAAATTATCCAAAATCCTATTTGTAATGACTACGACACTAAAATGACTTGGAAAATCATCCTAAATCCTATTTGTAATGACTACGACACTCTTTGTAATGACTACTCACAAGGGTAGAAGTATTTGGGAGGTTTCCAAAGGAGCGTCTGATAGTTGGTTGATATACTGACACATTGATATTTTGGTCCTAGTTGGGGAGCATGGGGTGTGTCCTATGTCTTCTGAATAAACATAACCCAAATGCAAACAATTTCACAAACACCTTAAATGCAAACAAATCATTTGTAACTTATAAGATACAAACACCTCAAATGCAAACATCTTCACAAACACCTTAAATGCAAACATAAACACAAGACTATCTGATTTACAAGACAATGTCATAAATGGATGGGTTTCAAGTTACGGGTTGAAACCCAACATAAACGGATGGGTTTCAACATAACCCTAATCATAACCAATCAATCGGTAATGAATTTCTTTTTCTAAATCAAAATAGAGTCGAAATACATCTTCACAAACACCTTAAATGCAAACACAAAACACAAGACTATCTGATTCACAAGACAATGTCATAAATGGATGGGTTTCAATTTACGGGTTGAAACCCAATCATAAATGGATGCGACCCAGACAATTGGTTTTAGGTTCGAAAGGTACCTTAATTCAATTGGCGACCCAGATAACGGTTTTAGGTTCGAAAGGTACCTTAATACAATTGGGGATAAAGACAACTGGTTTTAGGTTCAAAATGGTACCTTATTTCAATTGGGGATAAAGACAACTGTTTTTGGGCGGTTTCTTTGAATTTTAATTTTTCATCAAGTTTTTGGTTCGCATTTGTTTTGATATTATCGGTCTCATCCTTCTGAATATATAAAAGAAAAGGGCAAATTGGATAAAAAGGTTCTTTGAATTTAAAGTCGGGTACCTTAAATTAAAAAAAAAAAAGAATAGTATCTTTAATTGAAATTGGTACCTTTTTATGCAATTTGCCATTTTCTTTTATATATTCAGAAGGATGAGACCGATAATATCAAAACATATGCGAACCAAAAACTTGATGAAAAATTAAAATTCAAAGAAACCGCCCAAAAACAGTTGTCTTTATCCCCAATTGAAATAAGGTACCATTTTGAACCTAAAACCAGTTGTCTTTATCCCCAATTGTATTAAGGTACCTTTCGAACCTAAAACCATTTGTCTGGGTCGCCAATTGAATTAAGGTACCTTTCGAACCTAAAACCAGTTGTCTGGGTCGCATCCATTTATGATTGGGTTTCAACCCGTAACTTGAAACCCATCCATTTATGACATTGTCTTGTGAATCAGATAATCTTGTGTTTTGTGTTTGCATTTAAGGTGTTTGTGAAGATGTATTTCGATCTATTTTGATTTAGAAAAAGAAATTCATTACCGATTGATTGGTTATGATTAGGGTTATGTTGAAACCCATCCGTTTATGTTGGGTTTCAACCCGTAACTTGAAACCCATCCATTTATGACATTGTCTTGTGAATCAGATAGTCTTGTGTTTTGTGTTTGCATTTAAGGTGTTTGTGAAGATGTTTGCATTTGAGGTGTTTGTATCATATAAGTTACAAATGATTTGTTTGCATTTAAGGTGTCTGTGAAATTGTTTGCATTTGGGTTATGTTTATTTAGGAGACATAGGACACACCCCATGCTACCCAACTAGGACCAAAATATCAATGTATCAGTATATCAACCAACTATCAGACGCTCCTTTGGAAACATCCCAAATACTTCTACCATTGTGAGTAGTCATTAAATAGTGTCGTAGTCATTACAAATAGGATTTTGGATGATTTTCCAAGTCATTTTAGTGTCGTAGTCATTACAAATAGGATTTTGGATGATTTTCAATATTGTGAGTAGTCATATTTGTGCTCATTGTGATTTTGATTTGGTTCTGCACAATAATTTATCAGATTGTTTATGACGTAACAAACATTATCTATGTTTTATGACTTGCAGGATTTGTTGTTTGCTCAGATTCAAACTATGACTTCGGTAAATGTGTTCTTACGTTGTTATTTTGCATTTGATATTTTGGAACGGGGTTTTGTAACATTTTGGCGTTGTTTGTTAATGCAGAGACAGGAACATCCTTTGATATGAGAAATCCATGGAAAGTGGATAGTAGGATCAAGAAATTATTGGAAGGGTCATTTTTTCATCCACTTATAGATATGGTTCCTTATACTCAGAAAACAACATTTCAGTCATTTATTAGAAAACATTGTTATGATAAAAGTTCAAGAACATTTACTTTCGGTCGTGATCGTCAGATTGAGTTGTATTTGGGATTACAAGATGTATTTGCTATCACAGGGTTTCCTGTTGACGGTAGCCGACCGGTTATATGTGATGATATAGAGACTAAGCAGATTTGCATTGATATGCTTGGCACTTATGAGGAAGAAGGAATGAAAATGAAGGTGTCTAAAAATTGGTTGAAAGAGAAGTTTGAGGCAGTTCCGGAGGATATATCAAACGATGCCCTTGCACCTTATGTACGAGGGTATCTGATGTACCTTATTGGAACTAAAGTTCTTCCAAATTGTGATAAACCAAATCATTATCCGGCATATTGGTTACAATTTTTAGATGACTTGTCTCCTTCAAAGTTAAATGATGTTGCATGGGGTGCTGCTTGCCCTTGCTTGGTTGCATACTAATCTCTCGGGAAAGAGAGAGAATGTCAAGGGACCAATGTGGATTGTTGAGGTATTCTTTAAATTCAGGATTTACCTTATTTTATATACTATTTCTATGATTATTCCGACTTACAATTTATGGGTTTTTTTTTTTTTTTTTTTTTTTTTTTTTTTTTTTTGGTTTTTTTTTATTTTTTTTTTGTAAAGAATTTCTAAAATTGCCAATCTTATTATTCCGAATGGTTCATCTGAAGGAAAACATCCCTCTTTTTCGTTACTGGTCCCCACTCATGGTAGACCCTGGTAAGGTTACGGGAAAGCCAAAATGGAAGAATTTCAGTTTATCCGTGACCATATGACGATTGAGTATGTTTTTACAAACTACTTCTAGTTTAGTACCCCCAAACAGTGTTGTAAAACTCGGACGACTCGGCCGAGTACTTGGCGATTACTCTCAACTCGGGGAGTCCCCGATGAGAGTTTGGGCAACTCGGTCGAACGGTCCAACTCGGTTAAATTCGGGTCAAACTCGGATGAATCGGGCAATTCGGGGTCAACTCGGGTCAAACATAGTTTAAGGTTAAAGTTTCTAGTATATTTTTAAGTTTCAGATATATATATATAAATCCCGATCCGAGTAGTAGCCGATTACTCTAGTCACCACCTTTCTCTTACTATTTAAATACCCCATTTCAGGATGTAAAGTTGGTTCCATATGTTGGTTATCAAGGATATTTGCATAAGAGAATCTTCTTTTCTCGGGTGGTACTCTTCAACTTTAATCATATTATATATCATGAGCCAGAAAAGGCTTTCCTCCAACTTGACATTATAAATCTAAAACCGGTGGAAAGATTGGACGTTTTAGTTTCTAAATCATCTGGGGGAACTACAAAGAGAAAAATAATGAATGCATATCATTCCTACATCGAAATGTGGAAGAATCGGCATCTTGAAATCAACTGCATCAAGGAATATAATGCATTTTTTTCACTTCCTTCCGTGCCTGCCGAAGATTGATTCTGATGTACCTCAATCCAATCAACAAACTGCCAAAAATGATTCTGATGGACCTCCATCCAACCAACAAGATGATCTGCAACGCTTATATGAGTCTGATGCCGAAGATGATTCTGAGGGACCTCCATCCAACCAACAAGATGGTCTGGATGGCTTTAATGATTCTGATGAAATTTGAATGATGCCAGTTCATCTATGCCTTCAAGAAATGGTAAGATAACTGCCAGTCAACGATTTCTTTGCAAGTGTATCTCACTTATCTTATACTTTGCATTCATGATTGCCGATATTTTCAATGGTAAGAGACATGCCCAGTCAACGATTTTATTTGCAAGCATATCTCACTTTTCTTATACTTTGCAGATGATCAAATAGGCTCTAACGATGCTCCCCCTGTACTCAAAAAGCATGTTATTCATTTACGAAAGGACATGCCTTGTAATATCCTTGGAGTCCGTGAGAAAAAATGGCCAAGTACCGCCTTTTCTCTATCAGGAGCGAAAGGAGAAAAAACAAAAAAAAAAAAAAATGGCTGATGATGTTCTGCTATCATGATATGTATTTCCTGATATACAATTTGATGGATTGATTGGTTTCAGTGTGACTCATGGATTCAGAAGCACTTTTGTTCTTGCTGTTCCAGATACTAGTGACATATTTATGTATTTGTGCCACTCATTGTTTGAAGTTCATTACCTAATTGGCTATTACTTGTTTTAAATTGCTTAATTTAGAATTAGATCTGCTTATTAGGTTTAGTTTTTAGTTTTAGAAGTGTAATGGTACTCATGTCGGACTAGTCTAGCTGCCAACAAAGGTATGGTACCGCTTGTCTTAGTTACCATTAATTTATAATCCTAAAAGTGAGTCCTAAAACGTGGTATCGGATTTGTTTTTTTTCCGGCGCGTGGTTTCCCGGCCAGACGTGGTCGTGCATCATTACCAAATAGCTCTTAGTTGGTTTCACCGGGGACGTCTCCGGTTAACTCAATCGGTTTCGGCACGTCCCATTTTGGACACGCCCTCAAAATTTCCAACGCTTCCTCTTGAGCAAACGAAACACCTTTATGCTCGTCACGATACATTTGTCTAGCATGCCTCATATTATCCACTTCATTTTCACAACTTTTTTTCCAAACGTTTAGCACGTTTGGAAACCGCTTGAAACTTTTGGCAATGTCTGTTCACCGTATGCCACTTGCGTGTAAGCATATCCTTGTTACGAAATTGAAAATTTAACTTGTTGAACTCGTTCACAACCCGATACTAAAACGTGAGGCCCTTTTGAGAAACCCCAACATTCTTATCCTCGGAAACGGCTACGTAACACTTGGCAAGTAAAACTTCCTCATCTGGTGTCCACCGTAATGTAGCACAACTCACGTTGGCATTTTTTTCATCATACACTTTGGGTTCTTGGGCTTTTTTTGACATATGTTTACCTCTACGTTTGTGTTTTCGTGGAGACGTAGCTTCGGGGTCGACATACGCCGCTTGTGAGGATTGGGTTTGTGGGGGTGTTTGTGTTTGTTGCTCGAATTGAGGTGTGTTTGGGTTAGGCTTTGAAGAAGATCTGGCGTTTGGGTTAGGGAAAACATTTCCAAGACCCATTAAGTTCCAAAAACACTCATCACGTCCCGACATTTTTTTTAGAAGTATAATGAAGTGGGTATTTACAAGGATAACGGTAAGTTTTCAAAAAAATTGACAATTATTTATTTATTTATTTATTTTTTGAAAACCTAAACTAGGCGTCGGACATTAAACGCAGGGGGTGATTTGATTTTTTTAATTTTTTTTATTCAAGCTTGCGTTACAACGCACCCTATACCGCTACTTTTTTTTTTTTTTTTGTCATAAACAAAAACCAAATATTGCCAACCCTCTTATACATGTTAAATAACGAAGATTACATAGGAGGACTCTGTCCAACCCATGTGATAATCAGAGGACTGACTTTTCCCATTTACCCAAAGGGACATGTTGGTCGCGAAGAATTGGGTCGACACCAACCAAATCAATACGTGTTGGCATCTTAAGAAAACTACAACAACAACAACAACAACAACAACAATAATAATAATAATAATAATAATAATAATAATAATGAAAAAAAATAGAAAATAAAATTCCAACTCATAGGTCGCGATGGATTGTACGTAATAATTTTTCGCTACCAAAAAACAACCAGCAACTTGGTCCTTATTTAAATAAGCATATTTTACAAAAATAACCCTAAACTTTTTAATATTTATAATTTTTTATATAACAAACTTTATTCATTAAATATTTAAAAAATATCTAGCGAATTCGTTAATGAAAAAAAATACCGTTGCGAAGACTCTAAATTACGAATAAAACGAGACCAATATTGATATGCTTTTAAAGTAGGTGCGATTTAATAAAAAAAAATTAAAGTTTCATTTCCAATTAGTAGTGTAAATTTTAAAGTTTCGTTTCCATTATTATTGGTCGAAAATGTGAGAAATGAGGTTATTATGTAATTTTTTTTTCATGATGTGTAACTTAATTACAAAGAGATTACCTGAATGTTTTTTATAATAAAAATTATTTTGGATTTACAAAAGCATGTATATATTACAAATTCGCTACAATCCTTGTTTAACTTCGATAGTCTATTTTATAATTTTGTTGATTTTGATTTTATGAATGATAATAAAATTAAATAAAATAGTAACTTTATCATGATAGAGTTGTTTTATATATATATATAGTGTAACTTTATTTTCAGAACCCTGTTAAGTGCGGGAACTGCGAGAACCTATTTTCTACCTTTGGATTAACTTGATCAATGGTTAAGATTGCAACATAGCATTTTTGTAATTAAATGAAACTACATTACTTGAATACATTTATGAAAGGGGTATAAAGGGTATTTTACTTTTTACACAATAGCATTAACTGCATGCTTGAAATTCGGATCTTAACTTGAATTTCTCTTTGAAAATGATCACATCCACTTAAAACCATAAAAAGATAACTGATCTCATTTTTTTTATATAAAAACACACACGATTTCAACTACAACCCTAAAACCCCAAATCTGAAAAGTGCCGAGATAATAAAAAATCGATCAAATCAGTTCTATTTTTTAAACAAATAACGAACACGATTAATGGAAGGTATGATCAATATTGTTTTATATTTTTTTAATTTTTAATGGAAGGTATGATCATTAGTTCTATAAATCTGAAAAAATGTTTTTTTTTTTTTTCGATCTGAAAAAGTGCCGAGATAATCAAAAATCGATCAAATCAGTTCTATTTTTTAAATAAATAACGAACACGATTAATGGAAGGTATGATCAATATTGTTTTTTATTTTTTTAATTTTTAATGGAAGGTATGATCATTAGTTCTATAAATCTGAAAAAATGTTTTTTTTTTGTTCGATATGAAAAAATGGATTTCGATCTGAAAAAATGTTTTTTTTTTTCGATCTGAAAAAATGGTTGCTGCTGTCAAAAAGGGTGTTTGGCTACTGCTGTCTAAAGAGGGTCTTTGGTTGCTGCAGTAAAAAGGGATTGTAGTTATCAATTTTTATTCTTTTGTCTTTCCTTGTTTGTGGTGTAGTAGATGTTGCTCGTAGATGTTGCTGTGAGTTTTAACTTGGCCTTATGAATTATTTTATTAAAGTATAAGCAAATTACACTCATTATCTACATATTTGTATTTTGATATAACCTTTGGTAATTAGAATTTATGTCACTGATTTACATAATGAACATATCTTTGATGTTAAGAAAAAGTGTTTTTTCAAAGAAGTTCAAGGCTCCCACGTTAATTGATTACTGATTTGTCTCTTTGACAACATCATTCTTGAGCTATGAACATTCGGAATGTAGCTAACAAGGTCTTATATGTGATTTATGTTTATAGCCTGTACTAAATACTAGTTTATCTTCATCCTACCTCTCCCATGCTCCCATGAATTGGTGTGTAGGTTTTGTATATTTCAGATACTTGAATGTTATATTGAACATGGCTGTTTTGAACATATTGAACATGGTTGTTTTTCATGTGTAGATAATACATGTCTAGATTAAACTTGGAATTCGTGTTTGAACATACCTGTTTTTCCTGTGAACATACTTGCTTGAACATATTTGTTTTTCGGTACACATTTTGGTTTTCATAGAACACACATGTTATTCATTGAACATATTTGTTTTTACATTGAACATGATTGTATTTCATGTTATTAACATACATGTTATTGAACATACTTGTTTTACATTGAACATGGTTTTCATAGAACGTACATGTTATTCATTGAACACACTTGTTTTTACATTGAACATTGCTGTATTTCATTGAACATAGATTATGCATATATGTTAGGCTAGTTATTATGATTAGAAAGTTACTTACACGCTTTGGTTATGGTTTAATTGTTTTTGGACATGTTTGTATCAGATTGATGAAGATGGTGATAGCAATGAAGATATTAGAAGTGGATGCACACATAGATACAATGCGGCGTTTGAAGAAATATGAGTATTGAAGGCGTGCATATATGTTCAACTTCTAAAAATGTTGATAATAATGAGTGTGCACATATGTTCGTTTGCGTTATATATATTAGTGCATGCATGTATTGATCGCTTAGATTTATGTATTTAATTGATATTGAATTTTGTATGTAACATTTATGTTCTTGTTTTGTTATAAATTTACATTATATAAAAAACACATATGCACCTTACTATTTGAAAAACAAGCATGTTCTAAAATTATTCAAATTAGTACATATTAGTACATATAAAACATACACGCACATAGTCTTTTTTTTTCCAAATAATGCATGCTGGAAATAAAAAAGTTTAAAAAAAAAAAAAAAAAAAAAAAAAAAAAAAAAAAGATCCTAAAATTATGGGATTTTAAAAAACGAATTTTAATAAGAAAAAATCACAAATAAATAAAAATTGGTTTTTTACTATTATACCCTTTTGATTAAATAAAAATATTTAATATTTAAAAAAATATGATTGGTCTAGGGGAGTTCTCGCAGTTCCCGCACTTAACAGGGTTCTGAAAATAAAGCTCCCCTATTATATATAATATATATGTATATATATATATATATATATATATATATATATATATATATAAATTTTATTTGCAAGTGTTCTTATTTAATTTTGGGCCTTAATTTTTTTTTATTTTTATTATTATTATTTTTTTAATGGTATCAAATATGGTATGTAAATTATTTCAAGTTTTTTTTGTGTAAAATTGCATTTGTAGCCTTCCTTATATCCGTTGTCAATAAATCCGAGCGTTAAAATAAATGAAACAAGAAAAAATTGTTACAAAACTATATGCCTAATAATCCTAGACAATGTTTCAAGTAGTAAATTATTACTCAGGCAGATAAACGGTTTCAAGGTCAGCTAATCCGATATCACAACTCGAAAAAACTAAATAACACATTCAATAAGTGGCTACTTGAGCTTTCTAAACCAACACTATAAATGTAATTTTTGCACCAACAACTTGAAAGTTTGTAGAGCTTTCACTCGTTAACTCACTCTAAGTTTTGATATCATACATGCAATTCCGTAATAAGAGCCAAATATTAAAATGCGCCAAAAAAGTAGTAATATATTGACAAAATCATATCAATATTGGGCTCGTTTTGTTCTTAATTTAGAGCTCTTCGCAACGGTAGTACGCACGATTGTATAAAATATCAAAGATAGTATCAAACTTTAATATTTTTTATAAAATCGTACATATGTCAAACTTTAATATTGGGCTCGTTTTGTTCGTAATTTAGAGTTCATCGCAACTGTATTTTTTATTAACAAATTCGTTAGATATTTGTTAATTATTTGATAAATAAAGTTTGTTATATAAAAAAGTTGTAAATATTAAAAAGTGTAGGGTTGTTTTTGTAAAATATGCTTATTTAAATGAGGACCAAGTTTCTGGCTTTTTGTGTGGTAGCGAAAAGTTATTTTGGTCATGTACGATCCTTCGCGACCTATGAGTTGGGTTTTTTATTTTTTTATTTTATTATTATTATTATTATTATTATTATTATTATTATTATTTTATTTTTATTTATTTTATTTTTTTATTTTTCATTTTGGTTGTTGTTTTCTTAAGAAGCCGACACGTGTTGATTTGGTTGTTCTCGACCCAATCTTCGCGACCAACATGTCCCTTTGGGTAAATGGGAAAAAGTGAGTCCTCTGCTAATCACATGGGTCGGACAGAGTACTCTGTTTGATTGTAACTGTGATAGTCATTGTGGGTATATAAGAAAGTTAAAAGGCTTAAAATATATATTTTTATTGCGTTGGCATTAACATCACGATAAGAGCATTGGGTGGCAAGATATCATGTTAGCGTTATGGTTATAACGCACGTATTACGACACCACAATCTTTAGTAAAAAAAGTTCGATTTTATGTTTATAAGGCAACACGTATTTGTGTTGTATTGATTGTTGGGTCAATTTCATAATTTTTCATTACCAACATGAAATGCTATTTCCCTTCAAATATGTGTCGAAATGTATGCATCGTTAATTGAGGGACTATTACATTTGAAGTTTATATTTTACATAAATATGGGATTCTAGCATTGTTTCACATAAACTTTGAACTTGAAAGTCAATACATCTTTTAACTAAACACAATTAATTCTCTTTCACCAAACATTACCAACCCTCTTACACATATAATTAACTATTATCTTAAACAACCAATTTGTTGAAAACCGGTTTTTTATTCAACTTGGTCGAGCCACCGAGTCACAGGTTCAACCGGTTCGACCATCTGGTCAACCTGATTTTCTATAAAAAACAATGAAAAAAACCAAACCCGGCCGGGTTTCAAGAACCGGGTCACTTAAAACCCGTTGGATTAACCGGTAACCCGTTTTTTAAAACACGGTTTTTTTTCCCTTTTTTTTTGGCCGGAACCAGTTAACCAACCCGGATCGACCCGGGTTTCAAAACATAATAAACAACAACCCTTCTTCCTAAATTTCATTCAGCAAAACTACATGTAAAATTTTCATTCAGTGACCAAATTAACAAATTCAATGTTAGACTATTTTTCCCCCAATACTTTATCCCAATGTGCCAAAAAAACATAACAGTCTCCGTCTCATAATAAATGTCTATTTTAATATTTCACAAAGTTTTAGGAATTTTCGATAACCTCACTATCCACCAATCAAATATCATATTTACCGACTAAAAAATTATTATAGTTATTAAAACATAAAGTGAACAACATTTATTTTAGACAAGCGGAGTAGTAGCAAAACACATAAGGATTTTTCTATCTTGTGTAACAGAGGCACATGCTAAAGAGGGTCTCACAGCCTAGGCGTCACTCCCTGAATGGTCAGTAAGTAGTTGTAGGGCCTGATGCTAAAGGATAATAGGGACAAATCAATGACTGCTAACCATTCAGAAGGTGACCCCCAAGCTGTAGTACTCTCTTTAACATGGGCTCCTAGAGCACAAGTTAGAAAAATCCATATATAAAATAAAGGAATAGTATTTCCATAATGATACTACATTTCATTCATTGTGACATAGATCAAACATTTCATTCATTCTGACATAGTTTGAAGTAGAGCTGGCAATGGACCGGCGAGCACGGGCCATGGTTCAAATGGACTCGGGTTCAAACTGGCACGGGCTAAACGGACACATGTCATACAAATCGATTAAAAAATACCTAAAATGACGAAATAAATTCCTCAACGTAACACCTAATTTGTATTTAAAAAGTTAAATAATTTTTTTTTCTAAAAACAATTTTAATGTTCTTCAATTGGGAGAGAAAACATATGGCCGTTAGTGTCCATTTAAATTTTAAAATGACAATATATGGTCATGTAAAAAAAAAGGGAAGGGGGGGGGGGGGGGGGGGGGGCTAAATGTGCCCAATTCTTTTACACATTAGGCATTTTTTTTTTTTTTTTTTTTTTTTTTTTTTTTATTTATTTATTTATTTTTTTTCACAAATTGCTACCTCTAGTTTGATGGCATTGTGACATAGACCAAACATTTACTTTACGACGGATTGAGTTAGATGGCAGCCAGTTAGATGGCATGTGACATAGATCGACAGCTATCCATCATCTCGGTTGAAACTTAAAACCATCAATGACATAGATACAACTTTTCATTCATTGTGACACAGATCAAACACAATAAATATTTGCACCAAACTTTACCAACCTTCTTACACATAAGTAAATAAACTTGACCACCTTTAATTAACTTCTCAACTAACAGCTTCATCTCTTATTTCATTTAGCAAGAGTGTAACATTCTTATTCACCAATCTATGTTTGTTTTGGTAACGTTAAGGTAAACAAGTTAGTTTCATTTTCTAGCTCATTTTTAACTTGAAACCCTAAATTCTAACTTTGAGAATCTTGTTTTTGAAGGAGAAATGGGAGAACCTGTGAATGTGATGATATGCCAATTAATTGATGGAGTCTTTTACGCTGAAACAGATAAAGAAGGTGCGATACTAACTCAAAATTTGGTAAGTGATCACCAATTTAATCCAAATGAACTTGCGTATGATGTGGTATAACTCATCTTGTTTGTTCTTAACTAGTAGTAGTAATTTATATTTATCGTTGTATCTAAAACACTATGACTCTTATAAGACGATAATATTGATACTAAACATAACAGATGTGTTATAATTTTAGGATGAAAAACAAAGCAAGAGTGGCATGCATGATTTACATTATTTTTTTATTTTTTATTTTTTATTTTTATTATTTATTTATTATATTTTTTTTATGAGTATATCAGTTGCATCTATTGACATGTACTACCTACTTACAAAATACATATCATTATTCTCCTTCACCAATCCACACAAACATGATCTCTTTGTGTTGATTTTCGAAAATAAAGATCTTGAACCGGGAATTTGAGTCTTGTTTTTGTTTTTGTTTTTCTTACATCCGTAACATAGTCACACACAAAAAAATCAACCCCTCAAACACACAGAAACAAGAACACTATGGTTGATGGAGCCTTTTATGCTCAAAAGTGTTATTATTGGGTGAGCTTGAGTATACAATTGGTTGTTTTTTCATTTTTTTTAACTCTAGCGATTCTTACTAGATAACATAACATGATTTGTTTTCAGGTTAGAGACCAAGAAAAGATAAAGTCAAACGAGCTTGCTGTCAGTATTGTTGTAATAGACGTTCTCGGAATTTACGACACCAAGGTATAATTTACTTCACATTTGTGGCTAAATTATGCCACAACTTTATATTTCTGTTTTGTTTTGGACTAATCTATTTTTGGATATACTGTTTATGGTACAAATATGTATGTTTACTTATGTTAATACTGTATCTAAGTGTATAGTTGTATTTATCTTGTATTTCTATTACAACTCTAAATGTTAAATTCTATGAGACTAAGGTGACTGGTAATCAAACCCACCAACATCTTAGCATTCACTCCTTTCACTAAAACACTACCTAATATCCGTAGTGATGACCACTAAACTAAACACATAAACATACCCCACTTAAATACATGCATACCCACAACCACAATACAGAAGGGTGTTATGCTAACTCAAAATTAAATTTGGTAGCTGGTCACCAATTTCTTCCAAACGAATATGCGTATGATGTGGTATAAGTCATGTTGTTTGCTTTTAACTAGTAGGAGTAATTTATTTGTATGCAAGGTTGTATGTCAAATCCAGATTTTTTATTATCCTTAGTAGTTATTTTATTTTGCATTGGCAGTTTGGTGTCAAACTTGAAAGGCTGACTTCCTTTGGAAGCCAAGTTGTCAATGAAGTTGTTCCCTATAATAATAAGTACAACAAAGGTATTAAGATTTGGTTCCCTTCCATTCAGTGCTTCATTTAGTGTATTTTGGTATTACTAGCAAAAAACATTGGTGGTTTTTTCGCAGAAGTAAGCATGAGCATCTTTGCTACCCAAGCTGATAGCATGTTTTTTGCTCACCGTAAGTTTTCTATTCATTTTTTCTTTCTTTTGGTAAATTCTGCCATGTCTTCAGTACTGAATTATTTGTAACATCTGATTTTGTTTTTGTTATTTCAGAAATGCCTCAACCAGACCCTGGTCCCCTTTCATTTGACAGAATTGAAAGTATTAGGCAGTTGGGAAGCGTCACTCGTGAAGATTTATTAGCAAGTAAGCGTTATGACTGTTAATTTGTAGTTAAATATTTTTGAAAGGAGTATTTTTTTGTTAAAGCTGAAGGTTGAATTTTCGAATTGCACTTTACTTTTGGCGCTGCTCCTTAACCTAGTAATGTTGAAGTTTGTTTTAAGCTAAACTCCCAAGTGATCTAGAATTAGCGAAGTCTCATAAAACATGCTGTTTATGATATCCGAAATGTAAATGGGGCTTGTTACTGCTTGAGTTTGAATCCCTTTTTTATACTTAATAGTTCAGGAGCCAATGCTGCGTGAAAATACATTGTATGTTCCAGGTTGCATTGTTGAATTCTGAGACGACGTGTGCATAGTTCAGGAGCCAGCTGAGTACTTTTTATCCATCTGATTTTACACACTCCCAGCTGATTCTACATTAGAGAAAAACTATGATACATATTGACTTTTAAGCTAAAAGCATGACACATTATAGCCCTATGGTGCAACCGTGTTTTTAAAGGCGGCCTACGGCGGTGTAAAAGCTTTTCTCGTATGTTATCAAGAAGATAAAGCAGCAAGTGAAATATAAAGACGAGCAAGAAATTCTCTAGAGCAAGCAACAATCAAAATAAAAAAATGTTTAAAACATTTTTTGTCATCAGTCATCTTGAAATCAATTTCAACAACACTTCCCGGTTCCTGTCATTTAGTTCCTCTCTAAAATCATTCATCTATACGCTTGTTCCTTCCCTCTAAATACTTTATGATATGGCTACTAAGATGGCTCTCTGAATCACCATCATCATTTGGTTGTTCCATAACTTCACATTGACCACCGTCATCATTTGGTTCTTTAATATCTTCTTGTTGACCACTGTACGAAAAATAAAATAAAATATATAAAAACTTGAGTGGCATGAACATATTTGCTACACTAGAATACATCTTTTATATAATAAAACAAAACCTCTAGTGGGGACTTTTACATTTCAAAAAAATTAAATCATACCTTATTAAGTAATAATCAAATTATTATTATTATTATTTTCTTAAATATTAAATAAAAAAAGCCTAAATACTTCTAAATTTATCCATATTCTACAAAAAAAGAATGTGATTTGTAATCATTTAATAAAAACTTACAAAAATATATGTGTCAAAATATAAAAAATTAAAACTTGAAAACGGTGGAGCAAGTTTTTCAAAGATTTTGGCTGAAACTTAAAATTCAGTATCATTCCCACTAAATATTTGAAGTCCCAACATTCCCAAATTCCTCATCTATCAATCAAACTCGATCTTTTATCATTCATTCACGCACAATCATTGACGCAAGAACATCTCCTCCAAATCTAATTAATATTAAAACCCACTACATTCGTAAATAATCATAATTCAATATCTCAATCAAAGTACAATGGTTTTGAAGGTCATGTTATAATAATTAAAACCCGAAATTAAAAATAATAATTTATTTAAATGATTAGAAAAAACCCCGCGCGTGCGCGGGCATTATATCTAGTGAAAGTATAAAATAGATACCTTTGTTGAGTATTATCTGTTATAAGGTTGACGCTAACGATGACCGTAAGTATTGTGGTCATCTCTTAGCACATCAGCGCCACATCAGCTTTCTCTCGTCAAGACTACACACAACCATAATTTGCTAATAAGACGACTACCACCACAACAAAAAATATACCTCACAAAAACAAATAAAATAAAAAACTACACACACAAAACAATTGAAACTTATGGTTGGCTGACAAACTATAACTTTGAAAATGTTGGGGGTGACCGGTCATCAATTCGGTTGAGCTAGTAGGAATGCGGTCACCCATTCGGTTTGGGGGTTAACCAACCGAGCCATTAGCATTGGCCTAAAATTCTTATCGACACATAAATGGTTACTTCTTTCTCTTGCTCATAAATACTAAGCATAGCCATCAAGTTCAACACATACGTACAATATCCTGCAGGCAAAAGTGTGTTTAGAGTGCATGCCTCAAATGTGACATAATCAAGTGGCTTCTAATAAACAATATACTCCTTGCTTACACAATCTAATATCTCAAATCTGCTTGGAGTCGCTAAAGTATAAATTTTCAGATAAAAAGGAACTATATATATGCTTTGTAGCTAATGGCACAAACATGTCATGGAACCTAAGTCCAAACAAGGCTCCAATATCTAGTGGCACGAAGATTATTGTGACTATCACATCTAGCCTAATGTCGATTCACCATATTTGATGTTAGACAATTTTCGTATCCATAAAAAGATAAAAGTAAATATAGTAATTAAAAATAAACTACCTAGAATCCAAGTGTTACGATCTAGAATCCAACCATCTTTCATTTGTTCAATTGCATTTGTGGCATTTTTTCTATCTGCATATTTGAGAAAGTTATTAAAACAATTTTACGGCGAGTTTTGGGTATTTTTGGTAGTATTTGCAGGTTTTCGGCAAGTTTGACCATCGTTTATCACCGTTGACCGCCATCGACCATAGTTGACCAATTTGTTTGACCGTTTTACACAAATTAGGGCTGAGCAAACCACCCGAACGGACCGGATCGACCGAGACCGGACCGGACCGGACCGACCACATTCGGTCCGGCCCTCGGTCTCGGCTTTTGGGCTAATTCGGTCTCGGTCTTGGTCGGTCCGGACCACAAACCGACTATTTTGCCTTGTTGGACCGGACCGACCGACCGAGACCGGACCGACCACATTCGGTCCGGTCCTCGGTTTCGGCTTTTGGGCTAATTCGGTCTCGGTCTTTGTCGGTACGGTCCGGGACCGATGCTCAGCCATAACACAAATCGGAAAGGTTGGTTGACTTATATCGCCTAGGCGGCGATTAATCTGCCTTGTAGGCATTTTTTGCTACACTGAAATTCTTTATTTATTTTATTATATATTTTTTAGAAAAAAATTATAATCTTAAATAGTATTATATTTACATTACGAAGGTGTTTTAATAGTTATTTCTTTATATAAAATGACTGCAAACACTTGTTACCATAACTGCATAAGTTTACCCAAACACATCTTGATTATATTCCAAGTGTACCTAAAATACTATTTTACACATTCATGACCATCGAATGTCTCTGAAGTCGATCAAAAACATTCAATAAAGATCAACAACTCAACATAAAAAATATCACTGCTTGATAGAACAAAAATATAAAGAACCTTACAAAATAAGATTTGCAACATTTAAAAACTTAATTATGAAATCAATATCACTCACTTTTAGGGGTTTACTACGACAGTTGTTAGCATTGATAAAAAAGTGATGGTCATTTCCGAATATACAACTTTGTATTGTGTCGTGTGTAATATGTTTTATAATAGAAAAAGGGCTCGTGGATTTGGACTAAGCTAAGTAACTATTAGTTTAAGTATACTAGTCCATGTATTGTATAAATGTCCAATCCACTTAAAGCCCAACCGAGCCCAAACTAGAGCCCATGGCTCGTTATAATTTGTGTATAAATACCACACTCCCACCTCATTTGTATGTGTGCTTTAGAGGTGTAAAGGTGAGGAGTGTGTGTGTCTTGTATTGTTCTCTCTTCTCTTAATCTAATACATTCGGTTTACATTTCATACATACTCGTTCCATCTCTATTGTGCCGAGTTCATATATATTGTGGTGTGATAAAGTTAGTTCTCGTGTCCTACAACAGTGTTGGCAGGTGACTGTGATGGTTAAGGTATTGGGTCCGATGAAGAGGTGCTGGTAGTGGTGTAGGTGATGGCGGTTGGTGCTATGGTAGCTAGTTAGGGTTTGGTGGTAGTGTAGATGGAGAGAAAGAATAGTGACTATTACTCCATAATTTTCTTTTAGGCGAGTCAATTGAAGTTTTTGAAGAGATAAGAATATTAAATCCTGCCTAAAACTTTATAGAGCTTTTTGACATCTAGACAGGTGGAAATGAATATCATCAGTCCAAAAAAATAGTCTTTTAGACCTGTTGTATTGGTTGTAACCGGCCCAAATGTATTTTTTGTATTTAGACCTGTTGTTTGATTGTAACCGATCCAAATAACTTTTTTGCGGGCTAAAATGCTTTTTAGACGTGTTCCTTTTGTAGTAGGTGTTTATAAGGAGGTCTAAAACCCCTTTTTTGTAGTAGTGCAACTATATAATACAACACCTTGAACATGCTTCTAACTAAAACTTGTTTGAGAACCGACTTGATTAAGAAACTGGAAGAGATCAATAAGTTAGAAAGAGGCTTGAAGGACCTTGAATAATACCCAACTCAAAACTAAATCCAACCAACACGTTCAGAAAACAAACACTAAGGAAGCGTTTGTTTTGTGGTTTTTGCACAAAAGGAATACAATGAATCACAATTCAAGTTGTTTGGTACATAAAGTTTACTGTCAAATCAAGGATTTAAGCTTCAAAACCCATTCACGTTTCAAGTGGTATCTTTTGCTCAAAACCTCTGACGAATTTTGTCTCAATAGTTTCAAATCACACATTTATATCAATTAAATCATAAATTATTTTCATACAATTTAAAGTTTGTTTATAAAATGTTTTCTAAATAACTTATCAATTATTTATTTTCTCTCACTTCATAATTCAAAACCAAATTCAAATCTCAATCCAAATCTAAATCAAAGTCCTAATCCTAATCCTAAACTCATCTAGAAACCAAATGGGCCCTAAAACCCAGTTAGCATAACGCATTTATGTCGCTTTGACCACTATCAAGTTTTTTAGACACCCTATACTACTACTTTCTTTGCCATAAACAAAAGAGAAAACTTCAAAATACATCCCTTTGGTTTACCCAGATTCGCACTATACATCATTCTCGCAAAAGTTTCAACAGATACATCACTCCGTTAGTAAAAGTTAACCTATATACATCCCTCCGTTAAAATAAGGACAAACGGCACAAATTATTTCTCCGTTATCTCCTTACGAGATAGAAAATATTTACACCGCTAGTCCTCTGGGTTAACTGTATTTGCACCGTTAGTCCTTTTTTTACGCTTTCGTCTGCTTTTTTAACGTTTTCGTCTGTTTTTAATGTTTTCGATCGTTTTTAACGTTTTCGTCCATTTTTTTACGTTTTCGTCTGCTTTTTTACGTTTTTGTAGGATTCTACGAAAATCCATTATAATAATCCTCATTAATTAATAATAATCTCGAGTTAGTGTCTAATAAATTTCATTTTTACGGGGAAATTAAATTTTTTCTCTTATTAGTACCATTACCACATTACATTTTGATAACATATAATAAATAACAACACGTACCTCGAGACTCAGTGATTCACAAAACTCCATTTACACTAAATCTATATTACACAAATTACACGTTATAGTTAAAACTACTAAACCTATAACTTGATTACAATTATACATTAATCACATTCAAATTTTCACAAGTTACATTTATATTTCACAACACAACCCAACCGGACCCTTAATTCGTTCCAGGCCCAACATCACCTCCCACGATCCAGGCCCAACTCCCAAGTCACTTTTCTCCTTGTTATTTCATGTAAGATCGACAAGCCAAACACCCTCCAAAATGACTCGCGTTTTCTTGAATATTAAACACAACCCTCGAATGTTTTTGCACCATCTAACTCACCACCCACTAGGCTAATATTGTGTCGAATCTCAGTACTAGGTGTCGAGTTTTAATAAGGTTTTGAAGGCTAAAGTGTTTGTCCCATTTTAACCCAATTCGACATACGTAACACATCAAAACTCAACCATTTTTAAACCCAATTTTCCTACATTCCACACATGATATTTTTACCAATATACAACTTTTAGAATGAGTATAGGACAACAGGAAAGAGTTGTGATTTGCTAGTTCCATTTTTGAACAAGTTAAATACCAAACGTGTATATACATATCACCACAACACAGGATAAGATTTCCCAATCTCTTATATCTCTCCAAATATCTCACAATGTCAGTAAAACCACCTAGGTGTCCTCTCCTCTACAGTGGCCTTCAATGATTGAGCCTTGAGGGTAAAATGGTCAAGTAACATGCATAATCTATCTCTATATAACCCACCCTTTCCTAGCAACCTACACTGCCCATTTCATACTAATTTCACTCTCACTAAACACCCTAAAACCCAGAAACGTTTGGGAAGCAAACCGGATAAAGAAACTCAAAATGTAAAAACATAGTTCGAACCTAGCAAGTAAACTGCCTACTTCGTCCTTGTGATCCTTCGAACCCCACTCACTTTTCATTCTTATCATTCCCACTAATAACCTTAGAAGATCAAAAGTTCATATATCTCTTGGGGAGTAAACGGATAAAAGCAACCCAAAACGTAAAGACGTAGCTCGAACTAGCAAGACTACTGTCCTCATTCTTGTGCTCTATTCGACTTCGACATTTTAAACACAATCAGACGCTTTAAAAGACTCACTTAATAAACTATTCGACTGGGAAAATAAGACTTAGAAAATATTTTGTATTCTTCAGTTTCTACTTCATGCGACCAGGCCACAAACTAATGTTGTATTTTCGAATTTTTGTATATAACATATCCGAATTTCTACATCACTCGATAGACAGGCTAGCAGGCTATATTTTTCATGTTTTAAGTTTGAACTCACAAGCTCATATGAATTCTTAAAAACCTCCAATCCAAACTACCATCGCTAAGGTTACTAAATTTCATTTCTAGAAAATATAACTAGTTTCGAATCGGGCTAACTTAAAGCCCACTAAGCTTTTGTGATCAACCAGTCCAACAGGCCCATGTGATACATTTTCAGACTCATAAAATCAACCCAAGTCCATGCCCAAATCAGCTTACACGCCCTCGCCTCTAAAATTCTTAACGGGCCTTAAGTTTAGTCGTTAATTGGCCCATTAGCACAAACATAAGCTCTTTTCTGGAAAAAGCAGTTGAAATAAGTTATAATGAACTTAATAAAATTATAGAAATTTTCAGAATATTTTTCCCGTTATTTTTATGCAAAAAGGACTAAAAATGTAACGCGACCTAACCAGAAGGACTAAAATTGCCAACCTGAGAAACTTGTGGACTGAAGCTGTGAAAACAGTTTATAAAGGACTTGAATTGACCATTGAATTAACTCCAAGCCTTATATGGACATATGGACAAATATTGGATTATTATGGACTTTGGACTTAACAAGGGACTAACGACGTAACGCAAGCACAGTTAGGGTAAAAAGTATAAAATCTGGAAAGGACAAGGACCAATTAATTTACTTGACATTCTTATTTTATTTTCTATTTTTCACCCCTCGTTTCATATGCATTTTATATTTTAGTTATGCATTATTTAGTATTCGTTATTTATTATAACTAGGAATTTAGCGATTCACTTTGCATATCATTTCAGCATATTTGAGAAAGTAATATTTTGGGTCGATTGATATAAGAATCAAGATAATATTATAGATATATTATTTTTTTTAAATTGGGGCATTTTAAGCATATCACACTCATATCACCGATCAAATCGTTATACGATTTCTCACTTTCACACTCACTGTTAATAGTAAGTCAGAATCTTAGAATTCCCTCATATTCAGGTTTCGTATCGAAGACGTTTCCGTGATCATTTCCATAAATCTTATAATTCTATCTTGTCAGATACGCTCCAGGTGAGTCGTGGCCCCTACTTTTAATACTTGTTTTAATAACTCTTTTGGGAGAGATACATGCTTTAACTGTTTTAAGTTATTTTTATACTTTGACAAATCTCATGATTTACTCAAAAATCATCAACTATGCTTTACATGTTTTGTATCACCCTTTGGAAGAGATATATGCTCGTTATATTTGCAAATTGCTTGCTTAACTTAAACACTGTGTTTAAGAGATAACATTTACAAACTACTGTTATAACATGATACTGAGACTCATTATATGCATTCATATAACAACTGAATGTACTGTTAACTATACTATGATATTTCTACATTTCACTAGAAATAATTGCCAAGAATAAAATACGCATATTTCATGAACCCTGAAACCTATATTGCCTAAGTTTACTTTATTGCCATAAAGTCCCTCGATCATGAGCCATTAATCACTACGGTGAGCGCGAGTATAGTGAACAGCGTCGAAACCTGTTAGAGGCTGACAACCTATCCCACTAAATACTTGGACGGAATGCCTACATGGTTAGTCGTATTTAGTCGTGATCCACTATATTTGATAAAAATAGGAATTGGCAAATCACCTATTACATGAGGGCAAAACTTTCGTCATTAATTTGATGAACACCTCCATTTTACGGTACCCTTTTAACGTTTTGCGTGTCATGAGGCTTAGGGCAATATAACTTATGAATATATGAATGTTTCATATATATTAGGATACAGCTGTATTTAGTTAAACACCACTCCACACTGATAAATTTGAGACACTAGATTAATGTGTTCTCTATGTGTTAGGATGATGGATTCTGTAATTGAAACTTAATTGTTATCATATGTGACTTAGTTGTGGCTTCTAATAAAGATAGCCCAAATTATTTGACATATCGTTATTTTTAAAAGTTGACCCAGTACATCATTTCGAGCATATAACAACGTAGCTCATTTTCATTTAATACTTGAAACTTATGATCACTTGAGATCATACATGAATTATTTGGGGATTTGTATTCAACTCAACTTGTTATTTATTTCATGAAGAATTAGTATTTATTTCGACAATCACTGTACACCTCTTAAAATTCATTGAAAGAAAGTTATTTTCTATTAAACTCCGCGAACTCACCAACCATTGTGTTGACGTTTTTAAGCATGTTTATCTCAGGTAATTAATGGAGCAGGACAAGACACGGAGTGGGCATCTTTTACTCTGATAAATAAAATGGTGTAAAATCAAATATGTCATTCCTCATAAATTATCATATCTTTTAATGAGATTTTCAAACCAGATATTTCACCGTTATACCAAAACTATTATTTTGAATGACATATAACTTTCAAACGCCTATTCTGAGCCGTTTTTCTAAAATTTTAACTCGATCCTCACCGTAACACCCTAATTACTTTTCCGCTGCCACAAAACAAATTAGGGGGTGTTACAGATTGGTATCAGAGCCACAGGTTATAGAGAATCAAATGATTTAAAACATTGAACTATAACTATAATTTTCAAAATAAATAATTTTACACCTTATCATCTTATGCCTTCCGTGTCTGCAGACTGCCGTGCTCAATACATTACCTATTAAGATTGTTTAATACTAATCTTTACATGCTTGATGTTTACTCTTCACACATTACACACCGTATTATTTCACACTCAATGTTATACCTTAAACGTATGGATACTCATAATTACTATTTTCAATTACTACAGTACCATGTCTTCCAAACTAGACGATATCACCAAGACTGTCCCTCCTACTACACATGCATCACCTACATACCAAATTGCACCAAATACTGAAGATCCTTATGTACAAATATCACCACCCCAACCCGACATAGAACTCACTCAGAAATCACCTCCGTCATCACCTACTCACTCACCTCCACGTCATAAACTTAGGAGAGCAACTGAATCCTACTCAGATGAAGATTTGATTGGTGGTCAACCAACATTTGAATATGGACAAAGTTCACAACAACAAATGACTTGGAAGAACGTCAACCTAAATTCTCCCCTAACCAATACCTCAGATTTCTCCATGCCAGATGCCCCAAACAATGTATCCTCACCCAATTCTCCTGACTACAATGTAGACACCCGTGACTCCATATGGATTCGCCTTCACCAACACACCAGCATACTAAACGCTCACTCTGATCAACTAAAAGAGTTACAACCATTACGATTTGAATGGTATGATCGTAACATTGACACCCTGTTTAAGAGGACGGATGCTGAGAGACGAGAAGTGTTTGGTTTAGGAGTAAATGTTGGTAACATGAAGGACAATTGCGAACAAGAACTTAGAAACTTGGATGCCAGAACCCACTGTTTAGGTAGAGGCCATACCCAAACACACATTAGGATTGAAGACATTGAAAGAGCATTATGGTTGGCTAGAGACGCAGCAAGAACCCAAAGCCAAAAGATTGCAGCTTTGGAAAACATGTTAGCTAATCAGATGAATGCGTGTCAAGAACGTTTCTCAGCCATGGAAGCTGCACAACTGGATCTTGAGGCAGAAGTTAGACGTCTACGTCAGAGGCATAACTGATCTTAAGTATCGTTGTTGTACTCAATAAACCAAATAGTTTTGGTTAGTATTTCATGTATTTCGCAATAATTCTGTAACTCTCAGAAATTGTAATCGACTTTTAAGCTATGACAGTCTTTTGCTATCTTATCGTTCTGTTGTAAACGAACTCCTCCCATCAAGCCCTTGTATAGTGCTATAAGTACAAAGAGCCATGTAAAACCTCACCATTTGTTACTCTCTTAGATAAATAAATAACTACACGTGAATCAATGAGACATTAATAAAAGACCTTGTGTTGGTTGTTTTGCAAAAATCAAGCAAACAAGTTATTAGAGTTATGTCGATTTTGATGATTGTATTCAAATTTACTATGACATTATCGGTGATTGTACATCAAATGTACCACGACTAAACAATAAACCATAGAATTCCAAGAACAAATTTTCAAAAGAAAACTTGATGAATGAAGAGAAATTTGTTGAACTTCAGCTTTTTTAAAAGAATCCGTTTGTTCCTTAGCAATCCCATATCAAGAGATGATCATTATTTTACAATGCTACCCAGACACATCGTATTTCTATGACCTTCAGTTGGTTTTGATTTTGTATTGAGATCACATTGTTAGCAATAATATGCAAATACCTTATTATCTGAAATTATTCTAATGATAAAGTGAATACTAAATCAGTGTTTCTTGTTGTAGTCATTGAAGATGGCCAACATGAGCAACACCCATACCCCCTCAACACTCACCACAACCAGGACTCCTAAAATCATTAGGGAATTTGAAAACAATATCGTTACAGTGGTACATGAAGTGACTACAATAGTTCATCCGAGAGACAATGACATAGCCAAGAAAGAAGGAAGAATGGCTAAACCTTGCAAGCGTAACCATGAAAGTTTCATGGGACGTAGGCCAGTTCGCCTAAAGAATTCAAGAAAAATGACTAAACCTATCCGCACATGTGCCCAAAGGATTAAGCAAGATTTTGCACTTAAGAAAAATAACCAAAAGCTAAATCTCGAGAAGAAAAGAACCTTTATCCTCAACGAATGTGAATTTCACAACGACATCTGTAACCGCAATCACCTACAAGATCGCATTGACTACCATCGTCAGCAAAGGTCCAGACAAGAAGTTGGAGAGAACAACATAACAACCCTTACTACTAGGGACAACTACCATGGGAAGCAGCCTTTGTGTCAGAAATGCAAGATGCATCATACCGGACAATGCATTGCAAAATGCGGGAAATGCCGAAAAACAGGCCACAAGACAAGAGATTGCAAAGCCATGGAAGGAAATGAGCAACCCTTGTCCATAAAATGCCACGGATGTGGTGGAATGGGGCATTACAAGAGTCATTGCCCAAACTACAATGTCACCTGGAAGGCCAAGGTTGATGCAAGAAAATGAAGACTCGTTAAAAGACTTCAATAGTGTCGAGAAATGACACCTATGTTTAAGCAGAAGAATAAATTCCTGCTGTAATAAAAATAAACCCTAGTTTAAGATTTCCTAAGTTGTATTTCCTTATGTACCTTGCCTTAGGATGACTGATGTAACCTAAGTGCAACAACTATCGTTCTACCGTATGAATCTCTACCTTGTAATATTTTAGTAATCATCGTAATCTATGTCTATTTCCATTTCTATTCCACTTTCACTATTCATAGTTGATATATAACAATACCTTGATACCACCCTAGGAATTTGACTAAACACAATATCTGATCAAACAATAGACTAATATCACACTGTAAGAAACTCTCACCCAAAACCTAAGTTTATACCAAGGATATCCTAGTATCACTTTAGAAATTCCTGGCTTATCATTGGAATATGACCAAAAACCTTATAATTCTTTTATAAATAATCAAAGGGTGTCCGACATTGTGACGGAACCATTATAATTGAACCACATAAAATTCTTTGAAGAAATATAACTATTATAATAACTGAACCAAGCATTACATCATTTGGTCCTCAATTATACATAGCCTAGTTACCTATGTATAATTTAGGAAGAATCATGTTATAAATGGAACAGTTATCTTTTCAAAATCTTTAATAACAATTTTCATTCCAAAAACCGAATCTCGAGACAAAATAAATTGTTCATAAACCTCACCTTTAACCAACCACAGTAAGATCTACACCTATTACTTTATTATAAGAAGTCGAGAAAAGTTCGAATTTAGAAATTATAAGAATTCACAACAATATGTAGCAAACACAAATAACATAAATTTCATTAAAAACCATGAAAATTAATACATAGCGAGATGATTAACATCGGAAGTGCTAATAATACAATAAACACAATATAAGGCATAGAATCTTCGATAGGTTGGCCCACCATAGCAACAAAAACTACCACCAACCCAGCAATAGCAAGAGCCACCACAGGATGAATCATCTTGATTGTTCTGCGTCGAAAGTACAACAAAATATTAAAAGCTACAACGAAACTACTTCGTAAACGTAAAAGTAAACGAGTTTTATTCCACACTTAATAAAAGTTACATAGAAACACAACAAAGAGCCATTACAATCGACATTAGCTTAAAAGCTATTACCTCCAACATTTGTCCACCACAACGGCTAGGATGGTGAGGGGTACGATAACCAGCAAATATCCGATCAGGTGTCCGGAATCTTCGTCGGGAAGGAAAGCTAAACAAGCGGCGACGAAGGCGATGAACATGGTGGCGAAAACAATGGCAAACGGCGGCATTATTGTTTTGTGAAAAGTGGAATGAAAGAGATGGAGTGAAAAGGTGAAGTGGGGAGGAAAAAGGGGAAAAGTAAATAGGGTATTTATAGGGAAAAACTAGCCGTTATTTTACTATTCACGATCATTAAATTTCAAATCACTACCATTAAAAATCCACTAGTCTCGACCGCTAGAACATTAAACATTTAGTGTTAAATATTTCCTACTCTCGACCGTTATTTCCACTATTCATAGCCTATGAATGCATTAGTTGACCAAACATTCAAATTCATTTCGTCTAGTACGAATAAATCTAGTTGGATCTCGTCTTCTTTGATATTCAAATAAGAAATCTCTCGACAACATCTTCCATAAACTCTCACCTCAGAACACCACATTTTTCAATACCTATCACGGACTGAACTTCGGGACGAAGTTCAAAATTTAGGGGTGGATACTGTAGGATTCTACGAAAATCCATTATAATAATCCTCATTAATTAATAATAACCTCGAGTTACTGTCTAATAAATCCCATTTTTACGGAGAAATTAAAATTTTTCTCTTATTAGTACCATTACCACATTACATTTTGATAACATATAATAAATAACAACACGTACCTCGAGACTCAGTGATTCACAAAACTCCATTTACACTAAATCTATATTACACAAATTACACGTTATAGTTGAAACTACTAAACCTATAACTTGATTACAATTATACATTAATCACATTCAAATTTTCACTAGTTACATTTATATTTCACAACACAACCCAACCGGACCCTTAATTCATTCCAGGCCCAACATCACCTCCCACGATCCAGGCCCAACTCCGAAGTCACTTTTCTCCTTGTTATTTCATGTAAGATCGACAAGCCAAACACCCTTCAAAATGACTCGCGTTTTCTTGAATATTAAACACAACCCTCGAATGTTTTTGCACCATCTAACTCACCACCCACTAGGCTAATATTGTGTCGAATCTCAGTACTAGGTGTCGAGTTTTAATAAGGTTTTGAAGGCAAGTGTTCGTCCCATTTTAACCCAATTTGACATACGTAACACATCAAAAATCAACCATTTTTAAACCCGATTTTCCTACATTTCACACATGATATTTTTACCAATATACAACTTTTAGAATGAGTATAGGACAGCAGGAAAGAGTTGTGATTTGCTAGTTCCATTTTTGAACAAGTTAAAATACCAAACGTGTATATACAATCACCACAACACAGGATAAGATTTCCCAACCTCTTATATCTCTCTAAATATCTCACAATGTCAGTAAAACCACCTAGGTGTCCTCTCCTCTATAGTGGCCTTCAATGATTGAGCCTTGAGGGTAAAATGGTCAAGTAACATGCATAATATATCTCTATATAACCTACCCTTTCCTAGCAACCTACACTGCCCATTTCATACTAATTTCACTCTCACTAAACACCCTAAAACCCAGAAACGTTTGGGAAGCAAACCGGATAAGGAAACTTGATGCGCGTGATGTGTCGTTGCGGTTTAGCATTTTTAATGCCTACTCAAGTTTTAAATTTATATTTAGCCGACTTATCAATAACACACACACTTAACGAGCAGTGTACCCGGTCAGTATGAATATAATGGTAAGTAGAGTGTCGATCACTAAGAGTGGAACGTATTATCTAGTTATTCTAATCAGTATTTTAATATATTAAGTTAGCTATACAACCTAATCTAACGCAAGGGGGTTCAGCCTGAGAGACTGGCACGATTTGGTTGCAATTAAATAATAAACTAAACCAATAGGCAAGAATCAGCGAATAGCACACACGTACACAGATAAATACTCGAGACAATAAGAGGGCTGTCCTTATGATAAGTAGTTTGTCACTTGTTTTATTGCTAGTGTTATATGAAGTGTATAGTTCGATGCAACGCACCGAGATTAAGTCCTTTCTCGTTGGTTCTAATCTTATCGGCGAGTAAACCCTTAATGATTACTTATGACTATCCTATTTATCTTTCTCCTACTTCTCTACAGACCATAGAATACATAGGCATCTAATAAATAGGCGAGGGCAGAGGCATGGCAACCCGATCAACGCTCAGCTAGCCACAGAGGTTATCAATGCACTAATAAAAGTCACCAAAGACACTAACATATAAACTTTAATTGATGAGAAAGCAGTTTTAAGGGAGTGCAATCTTTCCGTTGTCACATTACACAAGCCACCAATCTTGATGAATTAAAGTTTACTAACACAATAAAACAAAACTACTTAATGAATTAAACATATGCAGCACCTTCTTACAGCTCTTGTATCTTCGATTTGGGTGTGTCTTATGCTTGCTATCCGGCTGAATTCGTCCTAGGTTTCTGGCCTTCGGTCTTCTATTCGAACTTTAACTAACCGAAAAAACTCTTTTAACTCGTATGGTCTTGGGGTATTTATAGTTTCTGTCTGAGGGTAAGATGCGGCGCATCTAAGGAGTAGATGCGGCGCATTGACTTAACTTCGCGTGTGGTCCAAGATTATAATATTCAGGAATATTCGTACACCGCCAGAAGATGCGGCGTATCTTCATTCTTGGATGCGGCGCATGTCCTTTGCCGTCTTGGATAATATCTTGTGAAATCTTGATAGTGATGCGGCGCATGTAATGAGTGAGATGCGGCGCATCTAGAGCAGATTTGTCTTGATCTTGTCCATTTCGGTAGACTCTTCACTTTGTGCGTGTTTTGCTCCATAATTAGTCCAAAATCGCCAAGTTTCACCAAATGCTTGTTTTCAACTGAGAATTACAAAAGTAAACGATTAAGTATCAATCCTCATACA
The DNA here is from genome assembly GCA_021014915.2 of Artemisia tridentata subsp. tridentata. Lineage (NCBI taxonomy): Eukaryota > Viridiplantae > Streptophyta > Magnoliopsida > Asterales > Asteraceae > Artemisia > Artemisia tridentata. The sequence continues at coordinate 40,249,596 of CP139502.1, forward strand.
TAATATAATAAAACAAGTCAAATTAATAGGATAAATGATAGTAATAAAATGTACTTATTTGAGTTCATCAAATATCCCCCCACTTGAACTTTACTTGTCCCCAAGTAAACCTTAGATTAAATCTTATGAAAATGTATCCTAAAAGATATTAGGATTTATTTTTATATTTAAGCATGTATTCATCTTTGTCATAATCACACAACTAAACACTCAACGAATTAGAAGTAAAATAAAATAATCTGATAAAAGCAAATCTAATCGTTTAACTGTCCAGTCGTGACGAATATTCTATCATAAGCTTGGCAAGTATACACATCTCCTCCACTAAAGCCAAGGAATAACAAGTCTAAAGCGGTAAAAAGGGTTTTTAGGCTTAAGGGTTAATTATTCTTAATCTCTATCGATCTCAAATTCCAGAAAAGGCGACAAAATCACAAATACATGATCGAATCCACGAACACGATACTTGCAATTGCTCAAATCCTTAACTCGAATAGGCTAAAGATAGGTCCAAACTTCACCAATAATAATATATCAAAAAGGGCGACAAAATCATAAATACATAGCCGAATCCACGACTACGATACTTAAGATTGCTCAAATCCCTAATCTCAATAAATCAAAGGTTTGGTTGGATAAAGAATAATACAGGGTATGGATAATATTTGGGATATAAATTGGTGTAAAATGAAAAATAAACAAAACAAATAAATTAAAATCCTAAGTGTGGTTAATCACTATCTCAACCATCCCATGAATAAGACTCATATCATTGAATAACTCACGCTTTAACACTTGAAACACACGCTTTAGGTAGACACGAATTATACTCAACAATATCTTAATCAAAGAATAAACCTTAGTTGACGTTCCCATAACTGCCAACTCCCATTCAATCCATAGATATAATATAACAATTAGTGGTGATATCGACCACTTAATACAAAACTTTACATCGTTGGTTTAAAACAAACATCCAACTCTTCTTCTTCTTCTTCTTCTTCTTCTTTTTTTTTTTTTTTTTTTTTTTTTTTTTTTTTTTTTTTTTTTAAACTTGAAACATAAACATAGATGTGTAAAATTTCACCACATCACTATAATGATAATTCTGGATAATTTTTCCATACTTTTCATAACTTCAGAAATAACGGTAATAGTAAAAGTAGTAAACACACGAAAAATAAACTCAAAGATATACAATATTTACTTTCACTCCAATTGCATTGTGCAATTTCCCGACCTAACCAAAGATAATGAATTACGCACGCGAACACAGGTAATGTAAGGAAACACACTTTTCCAATAGCAATTAACCAACCACGGATCTTAATCTACAAGGTAGGCTAAGGTGTAAGGGTGTAACGAAACATTTTAAACAAAGGTGTAAGAAACGAAAGGAATGGCTCTGAAGGTTTTTCTAGGGGTATCTTACTCTAAAAGTGAGAGTAACAAAAGGGTTTATACGGGGGTTAACTAACCAGTGTAGCTAGTTAATAACACATAACATATAAAGGCTATTTGGGTGTAATCCTAGAATTTACCAATTTAGACAAGTCATTCCAATTATATAAAATAATACTTATTATGGTGGTCTCGAATAGTATACAAGCCAAGTTCTAAAGTTTACAAGTCACCGGCACACTCATAGATTTGTGAATTTTGAAAAATCACAATTTTTGAAAATAACGTCATGTGTGCAGCTATGCAACTTAGACTTTAAACAAAAACATGCTAAATTTTTTTTAAATTTTGATATATTAAGCACATTTTAAGCATATTTTGAAAAGTTTAGGACAAGTAAGTGTTAAGTGTTCTAATTCTCCAATCCCCCCACTTAAGTTAAACAACGTCCTCGTTGTTTGCATAAAAGGTTAAAAACTGGAAAATAAAAGAATTAGAACAGAAAAACTCCCCTGAGATTTGCTCGGTATGATCCTCCATTAGTGTTAGAGCAAAAATCATCTTTCTTGTGGATTAGAACGATTAAGCTTCATAAACAATGTATCCACAGGAAATGCAGGAATCTATAATACCACCAACTCTTCAAAACACACCTAAAGTAAGAAAGGTTCAAACTTGCATAACACATTAGTAGTTAAGTAAAAATAAAACATAAAAATTAAAATGAAAATCATCAGGTCAGTCGATGCGCCGTATCTTATGGAAGAAGATACGCCGTATCGAGCCTGGAATAAATACGGATCAGAATAAAAGATGCGCCGCATCCTTAACCAGGGATGCGCCGCATTAAAATAACTGATAAAAAGTTTTAAAGTCGAAAATAAAAAAATGCGGAAAAATAAAGATATGACCATTGCAAGAGATGCGCCGCATCTCATGGTTGAGATGCGCCGTATCCTCGGCGGCCTGACTGACTCGACTCAGAAACAGAAAATTAAAAGATAAATCCGGGTTGTCTCCCGGTAAGCACTTGTCTTTATTCCAGAGTCTTCAAGTTAGACTCGCGTTCAGCTCTTTATTTGGTCCTTGTCACGGTCCATCCTTCTTCCTTCATCCAAAAGATGTTCCCGTATAGCTTTGCGACGTTTTCTTCCGTTCGGCTTAATCTTCTATAATTCTTGGTCTTTGTCGCAACATACTCTTCATCAGGTCCCAAAGAATATTTGATGATTTTAAATTTTTCGGAAACAATCATGGGTGGCTCGTTATAAGGAATCCCAAGTAGTTGACACTTTCTTTTGGTGAACTCTTCCTCGTCTTTATTAACAAACTTAAAATAAGGATCCTTAATCAAATAATCATCGAGTTCTTCAATTAATGACTTATTGTCTTGAATCGCCTCCCATTCTCTTTCCAAATCCCATTGTAATTGTGCAAGCTTCTTCAAGTTTAGACTTGTTTGTGAGCAAGCTCTTCAGATATTTAGCATATTTTGGCATTTGCAATAGGGCTTCCATAAATGGTATGCTTAGCTGCAGCTGCTTGAGATTCTCCAGAAATTTCTTTTGATAGGCATCTTCTTTCTCTTTCCTTACCCTATGTGGGAAAGGTAGTGTTGATCGTTTAGGTTCAACAGAAGGTTCTTCTATAATTACTAGTTCTGGATCACTCTCTTTTGGTTGCTCTTGCTCAGGTGATAAAGATTCAGGGGGAATCTTGTTTGTACTGTCATCCTCGGGTGTCTCTCCGATTTGAAAGGTTGACTTTCCGCCTCTAGTTGTAATCCCTTTCAAGTCTTGCTTTACCAAAAGAATCCTGTTAAGCACCGTTGACAATTGGTGCACTTCAATTGCCAATCCATAAATCATGTTGTTTTGTTCCTTTAGTAACAGCTCATGACTGCCTTTGAATTCATTAATAAAGTTTCTTGCTTCATGATGTTCTTTTTCATTGGCTTGAGCGATTAGTAGCGCAAACTCTTCCATGGTAAGATTTCTTCGGGGTTTTCCGAACAAGTTGGGGAAAATATCGAACATTGTTCCTGAAAATCAAAGAGAGGTAGATTTCAAAGTAAAAGTTTCCAGGTATAAGGGTCTGAGTATTTTCCGTTCGGAGATAAAAGTTACTGATATCTGCAGACGATGCGCCGTATCCAAGAAGTTGGATACGCCGTATCTTATGATCGTTAAAATTAAATCAGACTTTATTCAGAAAATAGATACGCCGCTTAGAAATAAGGATGCGCCGTATCAATTTTAATAATCAAAAATCGATATTTATTTAAAATTTAAATGCGTCGTATTAACAAAAGTTAATGCGCCGTATTTTCGTTACGTTTTAAAATATAAGATTTTTGATTCAGAAGATGCGCCGTATCGATAAAAATCGATACGCCGTATCTGTTTAATAATTCGAAAACTGTTTTTGATTAAAATAATAGATACGCCGTATCTGCTGAAGCAGATGCGTCGTATGGCGTTGACGTTTAGAAAATTTTTTATCAAAAACAGATACGCCGTATCTTGGGGAAAAGATGCGTCGTATCGAATTAATTAAACGCGTTGTATTTTATAAAAATTGAACGCAATACGCCGTATCTGAGAAATCAGATGCGCCGTATCGTTCGATTTAGCTCAGAACAACGATAGCAGAACACACAAAAAATCCGAAAAATAAAACAAAATAAAAACACACGAAAATAAACACAAATAAAAGCAAACAAATAACACACAAAAACAGAAAATATGCAAAATAATACAATGAATGCAAATTAATCTAATACACAACAAAATTAGCGGTTAGAAAAATTAAAAACCTAATTAAAATACTAATCAAATTAACAGATAATAACAATTCACTCCCCGGCAACGGCGCCAAAAACTTGATGCGCGTGATGTGTCGTTGCGGTTTAGCAGTTTTAATGCCTACTCAAGTTTTAAATTTATATTTAGCCGACTTATCAATAACACACACACTTAACGAGCAGTGTACCCAGTCAGTATGAATATAATGGTAAGTAGAGTGTCGATCACTAAGAGTGGAACGTATTATCTAGTTATTCTAATCAGTATTTTAATATATTAAGTTAGCTATACAACCTAATCTAACGCAAGGGGGTTCAGCCTGAGAGACTGGCACGATTTGGTTGCAATTAAATAATAAACTAAACCAATAGGAACGAATCAGCGAATAGCACACACGTACACAGATAAATACTCGAGACAATAAGAGGGCTGTCCTTATGATAAGTAGTTTGTCACTTGTTTTATTGCTAGTATTATATGAAGTGTATAGTTCGATGCAACGCACCGAGATTAAGTCCTTTCTCGTTGGTTCTAATCTTATCGGCGAGTAAACCCTTAATGATTACTTATGACTATCCTATTTATCTTTCTCCTACTTCTCTACAGACCATAGAATACATAGGCATCTAATAAATAGGCGAGGGCAGAGGCATGGCGACCCGATCAACGCTCAGCTAGCCACAGAGGTTATCAATGCACTAATAAAAGTCACCAAAGACACTAACATATAAACTTTAATTGATGAGAAAGCAGTATTAAGGGAGTGCAATCTTTCCGTTGTCACATTACACAAGCCACCAATCTTGATGAATTAAAGTTTACTAACACAATAAAACAAAACTACTTAATGAATTAAACATATGCAGCACCTTCTTACAGCTCTTGTATCTTCGATTTGGGTGTGTCTTGTGCTTGCTATCCGGCTGAATTCGTCCTAGGTTTCTGGCCTTCGGTCTTCTATTCGAACTTTAACTAACCGAAAAAACTCTTTTAACTCGTATGGTCTTGGGGTATTTATAGTTTCTGTCTGAGGGTAAGATGCGGCGCATCTAAGGAGTAGATGCGGCGCATTGACTTAACTTCGCGTGGGGTCCAAGATTATAATATTCAGGAATATTCGTACACCGCCAGAAGATGCGGCGTATCTTCATTCTTGGATGCGGCGCATGTCCTTTGCCGTCTTGGATAATATCTTGTGAAATCTTGATAGTGATGCGGCGCATGTAATGAGTGAGATGCGGCGCATCTAGAGCAGATTTGTCTTGATCTTGTCCATTTCAGTAGACTCTTCACTTTGTGCGTGTTTTGCTCCATAATTAGTCCAAAATCGCCAAGTTTCACCAAATGCTTGTTTTCAACTGAGAATTACAAAAGTAAACGATTAAGTATCAATCCTCATACATAATATAATAAAACAAGTCAAATTAATAGGATAAATGATAGAAATAAAATGTACTTATTTGAGTTCATCAAAACTCAAAATGTAAAAACATAGTTCGAACCTAGCAAGTAAACTGCCTACTTCGTCCTTGTGATCCTTCGAACCCCACTCACTTTTCATTCTTATCATTCCCACTAATAACCTTAGAAGATCAAAAGTTCATATATCTCTTGGGGAGTAAACGGATAAAAGCAACCCAAAACGTAAAGACGTAGCTCGAACTAGCAAGACTACTGTCCTCATTCTTGTGCTCTATTCGACTTCCACAAATCCTTTGCCACCTTTGAAAGGTGTAGTAAGTATCCAAACTCTATTTACTTTCACTTCTCACGCACACACTTCACCATGCATATTTCATTTCTGCATTCGAACGTATCTTTCTTTTCTTACATAATGTTATCATGCATAACGAGTTCACAAGAAATGACAACTTCAACAGGGGAAGATTTAGAAAAACAACTCACTAGTACACGTTAATAATATCATGTCATGCATCATTCTTGTTTCCCACTCGAAAGTATCACACTTCTATATTCGAGCACACAGTCATCTATTTCGAACCATGTAGAAAGTCGAACTTAATCTTGTGGAGTCTTAACAATCACACACTCCACACTCACGTTTAGATTACCTCACATCATGCATTATTAAACGTCTCAAAACTTTAATATCATACGTACAAAATATACGAGGAAAACACTTAGAATAGTTATAAGCCTTTGACTCTTTAAAAATGTCCCAACCCGCCGGGAAAATGGCCTCGTCATTTCGAAATCGTACGAACAACATACCAATATTTTTACATGGGTCGAAAGACCACATGGCTAGCGATAACTTTCGTATTTTGATTTCGACATTTTAAACACAATCAGACGCTTTAAAAGACTCACTTAATAAACTATTCGACTGGGAAAATAAGACTTAGAAAATATTTTGTATTCTTCAGTTTCTACTTCATGCGACCAGGCCAAAAACTAATGTTGTATTTTCGAATTTTTGTATATAACATATCCGAATTTCTACATCACTCGATAGACAGTGTTAGGAATATGAATATTCAGCAGACGACTCGGTCACCCCGAGTACTTATTAGATAATCATAGCTCATAGGATTATTAGTAATATTAGTATTAGTATTAGTCGTATCTATATTTGTGGAGTGGGTCGGGGCTTTCCCCTCTGTCAGCTCGCTCCACAGTCCACTAGGGACACAATATGTAGTAGTATATATACCCCTTCCCACACATGGGAAGGGTTGGACCTTTTCAATCTAATATATCACTAGTTACTTTCTCTCACTAAAGGCTCCCATTTCTCTCTCTAAAACCTCTTCAATTCGATCCATACAAGCCTCATAATAGTGATTCATGCATTGTGAATACCCTACAATTGGTATCAAGAGCCATGGTTAGGTCCATGAGAGTTGGTATTCACGGATTTGTGTAGTTTGTGAGGTGTTTTTACTTTTGGTCGATTTGGAGTTTTCAAGGTTTTCTTTGTTCGGCTTGATTAGTAGCATACATATCATTTTGTGCTTTGTTTAGTGATTAGAGGTTGTTTTATCTTGTATTTGTGTAGTTCTTTAGGCTTTTTCTTGGTTAGATTTGTAGTTTTTAAGTTTTTAGTTCGGTTTGTTTAAGTAGCATAAATTTCATCTTTGTACTTTGTTTAGTGATTAGAAGTTGGTTTTCTTTGTACTTTCTAGCTTAAGAATAGTATTAGAGTGGTATTGAGTATTTGGATTCACAGATCTAAGTACGGTGTGGTGATTTTGAGAAAATTCGTGGGTAGTAGTTGAAGTGTTCTTGGCAGCGGTTTGTCTAGTTTGGTCGATTATTGGACTCGGTTTGTGTCAATTCTTGGACACGGTTTGTCCTTTTACTCGTTTAGGCTAAAGGACAAAAGGCAGTGAAAGTGACGTGCCTGGGAGTTTGTGTCTACTCGGTTTGTCCCTGCTGCGCGTACTCGGTTTGTCCCTGCTGTGCATACTTGGTTTGTGTAGACTCGGTTTGTCTCTAAGAATTTACTCGGTTTGTGTAAATTTACTCGGTTTGTGTGTCTACTCGGTTTGTCCTAGCTACGTAGACTCGGTTTGTCTCGGTTTGTGTAGACTCGGTTTGTCTCTAAGAACTTACTCGGTTTGTGTAAATTTACTCGGTTTGTGTGTCTACTCGGTTTGTCCCAGCTACGTAGACTCGGTTTGTCTCTAAGGATTTTACTCGGTTTGTACCTACTCGGTTTGTCCCAGCTGTGTACTCGGTTAGTGTAGACTCGGTTTGTATAGACTCGGTTTGTCTCTGTGGAATCTACTCGGTTTGTATCTACTCGGTTTGTCTCTCAGACTTGTATGCGGTTTGTGTCTTGGTGATTTTAGAAATTCCCGCGAAAGATTCGATTTCTCGGTTAAATCACAAGATCAGTAAAATCCCGTAGTTACTATGGCTACCACATCAAGTACATCATCAGATGATATTCAAGCAGCAGGATCTGACACTCGTCCACCTATGCTTGATAGGACGGATTATGAGTCTTGGGCACAACGAATTAGACTTTACTGCTTGGGCAAAGATAATGGTGTTAACATTCTTAAGTCAATTGACGAAGGACCTTATCAGATGGGTACCACCAGAGACGTGGTTACAACTGGTGAAGATGGAATAGTAACTTGGGGCATCGACAGACCTAGGAACTACAATGATCTTAATGAAGAAGAAAAGAAGAGGTATGATGCCGATATTAGAGCCTCCAACATAGTTATTCAAGGTCTTCCAAAGGATGTATACAAGCTCATCAATTTTAACACTGAAGCCAAGGCTGTGTGGGACAACGTTAAAATGTTGTTGGCAGGGTCAGAACTCACAAAGGAAGATCGTGAGTCACAGCTGTATGATGAGTTCGAGCACTTCAAAATGAACCCAGGAGAGAATGTCACAGATTACTATGTGAGATTTCATAAGTTGGTGAATGATATGAGGATGATCAGAATGACTATGCCCAATATCCAACTTAACTCAAAGTTTGTGAACAACATGACTCCTGAATGGGACAGATTTGTTACTGCCGTCAAACTCAACAAAGGTTTAAGGGAGACTAACTATGAACAGCTTTATGCTTACTTGCAACAACATGAGAAGCATGCTGCCTATGATCGGGTGCTGAGAGAAAAGTTGAATCCTTCAACTACAAATGACCCACTGGCCTTCATGACAAATGTACAACCAACAATCCAATCATCATCCAATCCAAGCTATCACCAACTCCATTCACAAGTACCTGCTATGAGTTCACAACTTGACTCAGGCTACTCTCAGACCGACAAAATGATTGATAACCTTACCAATCAAGTTTCTCTACTGGTTCAACAATTTCAAGCATCACTCCCACAGACCAACAATCAGTTAAGGAATTCTTCCAACCCACGCAATCTAGCAATGGTGGAGGATGGGAAAATTGTGGTTCAGAATGTGCAAGGGAGAGCTGGTAGAAACATGGGTCGAGGTTTTGTGCAGAATAGAGCAGGGAATGCCAATCAGGGGCAAGGGAAACAGATCAAGTGTTATAATTGTGGGGGGCTTGGACACATTGCTAGAAATTGCAATCAACCTAAACGTCCTCAGAACTCAGATTACTTCAAAGACAAGATGCTGTTAATGCAAGCTCAAGAAAATGGAGCTGTATTGGATGAGGAAGAGTTATTATTCTTGGCAGGAGATGGAGGAAATACTTTTGATGAAGATGTGGATGAGAAACCTGTTCAGGATCTAGCACTTAATGATCCTAACATCTTCAAGGCAGATGACTGTGATGCATTTGACTCTGATGTGGATGATGAACCTACTGCTCAAACAATCTTCATGGCTAACTTGTCTTCCCTGGCCTCATCTCGTCAAGCTGGTCCTTCTAATGCATCTGTGATATCTGAGGTACTAAAAATTTATGACACATATAATATTGTCGAGGGACAACAGATTCCCGAAGAAGTACATCAGGCAGTTGTTTCTGACTCAAGTGATGTTGATATGGAAAATAGCAATATTGTCTCATATGAACAGTATTTGAATAGCAACAACTCTCCTGATGTATCAAATGGTGAATCCTTTGTCAATAATGATGTGTGTGCTATGAGTAATGTATGTGCCTTAGATAATGCGGGTTGTGTAGATAATGCATGTGCGTACCATGAGAACAAATTGCCTGTCCCTGATGATAACTTGATCACTAGACTAAACATCTATAAAGAACAAGTTGCTATGTATGAACAGCGTGCTAAGTTTGAGCTTAATGATCGTGAGCAGAAATTAGAAGGTCAAATGAGTACACTTATTAAAGAGTCTAGAGTGCGAGAAGAAACATTAAAATTAGAGATGAGTTCTTTGAAAAGTCAACTAGAAGAGTCTGTCAAACAGAAACAGGAAGCACAAAAGTGTGTAACCACACTTAAGCAAGAATTCAAACAAAAAGAAACAACTCTTTTAAATGATTTCTCTAGACTCAAGACGTTAAAAAATAAGCTTGAAGATAAGTTGTACACACAAAATCAAACTATACAAACTGCTCAAATGATTCATAAGCACAGAAAGTTGAGTGATAAGCACAGTAAAATCATGATAGGTGAACCTAAGTCAACCATCCTTAGGGACATGCAAGTACTTCAACCAGCCCTATATGATGGTAATGTGATGCTTAAGCCTATTCATGACCAACCTGAGCATATCTACACTGATGAAGAGGATGAGTTGAGTGATAAAACGAGGGAAAAAATGAATGTGAAAATGAGGGATCCCGAGTGCATAGCCAGACGAATAATAATCAAACCCCATGATTATTATGAAGAAAATCGTTTGACTGTGTTTGCTCCTCAAAAGAAGTTAACACCTGAGCAGATATTTTGGAAACAAGATAATGAAAAACTTAAGGTAGAAAAACTTAAGGCCAACACCCCCCTCATTAGAAAAGTTGCGTCCATAACGGTGTATCCTCCCAATACACCTAGGAATCTGGTGCCTTTGTCTCTTCCCACTGAATGCAAAACCTTTATTAGCTTATATGTGCTTTGGCAACTGTTTGCTGATTTCGATAAAACATGTAAGAAGAGAATCACACCCACTGGCATTACTGAGGGGGAAAGGTGTTTTGAACATGCAAAAAGGTGTTACTTAACTGAGGTCATGCCATTCTTTAAACTAATTAAAGAACACTTTGAAGGGTTGCAAACTGCCCTGAAAGCCGAAATAAATGAAATGAAAGTAGTGTTTAAAGATATGGAAAATGAGGTGAATGAACATGCAATAGAACTTAAAAGTCGAGAGATTGAAAGAAAAAACATACTCATTACTAACGACAACTTGATTGCTAAATGTATTGCACAAGATGTATTTTACACTGTCACTGATTCTGCATTGTCTGCTTGTCAATTTAATGAGTATGCTATTGCGTTAAATGTCACCCAGAATCGTGTTGTTGAGCTTGAGGGGGAGAATTTGAAATTGCTTGAAAAAATTCAAAATGATGACCATGATAACATGGTTAAACGTTTTTCGAAACTAGAAGTTGATTATCTGAACTTGCAACTTAAACATCAACACTTAGAAGAAAAATGCAAAATATCAAATGTCAAGACATCCATGGATGCTCCTGAGTTTGATACATATTTTGAATTAAGCAAACGTGATGAAACAATTCAAGCTCACACGAACACGATCCGACTGCTGAGGGCCCAAATTGCCCAATTGAAATCCAACAAGTGTGAAGTATATGGCACCAATAAACCTTCATCTTCAGATTCTCAGAATTTTCAATATCAAAACACCATAAATAAGTTACATTATGAAAATGAGTGTTATCGAGAAGAAAATTCAAAGGTTAAACAACATTTCAAAGAGTTATACGATTCTATTAAAGTTACAAGAAGCAATCATAATAATCAAATAACCTCTTTGACAAATGAAATTGAGAATCTTAAGGCTCGGGTGAAAGGTAAAATGCCATGCACCACTTGTAATTGTGATACACCAAAGGCTACTGATTGTAAAAAGTATGATGTTGATGTTGAGCGTATTCCGTTTAAGCTTAGAAATAACAGCCTTGCCCATCAAACATATCTAGATCATCTTAGAGAAGGTCTTGACACACTTCGTGAGGTAGTTGAAGAAGATAGGAATGACAAGCCACTTGATCAAGCAGTTGTCTATGCATGCAAACTCACGAAAAGGATTCAGGAAAACTTAGAATATGCCATAGGCTCAATTCCTAAGTTTAGAGGCCATAGAGATAGATTTGTTGCATCATCATCCAATGTTGTGAACAAGCATGTAGCCTTTGACCTACCACCCAAAACATCAGAACCCAACACATCATTATCAGGATGGCATGTGACAGAAAAACAAACTAATGTTACCTTCGATGCTTCTACAGGAGTAAAAAGTGACACCCAAGCTAGCGGGTCAAGGTCTAGAGGAAATGAAAGAAAGGATATGACTGCGCCAGCTAAGAATGATCACTTGAAGAATGTAGAAGCCCAACCTAGGAACAATAAGTTTACAATGAGTAGGATGAATCGTGTTGATTCTAGTATCAAAAGTACTGTAATTAATTCGAATTCTAATGCTATCTGTAAAACTTGCGACAATTGTTTAATTTCTGCTAATCATGATGAATGTGTTGTGTCTTTCCTGATGTCTTCTGCATCATCCCATGTTAAGAATGGTAGGATAACAAAAGCATGCAAAAAGGTTTGGAAAGCAACAGGAAAAACATTTGCTAGCATAGGCTATCAATGGAGACCCACTGGAAGGAAATTCAATTTAGGAAAACAGTGCACGTTACCTAAAATGAATAAGCATAAAATTGTAAAAGTTAAGGAATGGAGACCCACTGGAAGGAAATTCAATTTAGGAAAACAGAGACCATTACCTAAAATGAATATGCATAGAATTGTGAAGAATATGGAATGGAGACCAACTGGTAGAATCTTGCCTTTAGAATCACAATGCCTTCCATCTAGGTCTTGTCCTATCTCAAGTTCTGTCTCTACAGTAAAGATAGTAGAATCTGTGAAATCTGTGGTTCCTGAATATGTGTGTGCTGACCAAATGGACCCCAATTGCACTTGGGGATCCACATTTTTCAGTTATCCATTGTTGTCTGGTTTCAAATGCAGGTCGTACAAATCGTCCTGTGGTATTTGGACTCAGGCTGCTCAAAACATATGACTGGAGATCGCTCACGGCTCAAGAACTTCGTGAAAAAGTTTATCGGGACAGTTAGATTTGGGAACGACCACTTTGGTGCTATTATGGGTTATGGAGATTATGTGTTTGGTAATAGTGTAATCTCAAGGGTATATTATGTGGAAGGACTAGGACACAATCTGTTTTCTGTGGGTCAATTTTGTGATTCAGATCTGGAAGTAGCTTTCAGAAAGCATACGTGTTTCGTTAGAGAATTGGATGGTTTAGATCTCCTCAAGGGCAGTCGGGGCACCAATCTATACACCATCTCAATTGAAGAAATGTTGAAGTCCTCTCCAATATGCTTGCTTTCTAAAGCCTCTAAAACAAAATCATGGCTGTGGCATCGTCGTTTGAACCACTTGAACTTCGGTACCATAAATAATCTTTCCCGTAAAGATCTTGTTAGAGGGATGCCCAGACTGAAATATGAGAAAGATCATCTCTGCTCTGCATGTCAACTGGGTAAAAGCAAGAAACAAACCCACAAGCCTAAAACCGTCAACACCAACTTGGAAGTTCTTCACACCCTCCACATGGACTTGTGCGGTCCAATGAGAATACAAACCATAAATGGAAAGAAGTATGTTCTGGTGATAGTAGATGATTATTCTCGGTTCACATGGGTAAAGTTTTTGAGAACCAAGGACGAAACTCCAGAGGTTATCATTAAACTGATAAAACAGCTGCAAGTAAGGCTAGATAAAACTGTCAGAATCATCCGCACAGATAATGGTACTGAGTTTGTTAACCAACAACTCCGTAATTTCTATGAAAGTATTGGCATCACGCATCAGAAAAGTATCCCTCGCACGCCTCAACAGAACGGGGTGGTTGAACGAAGGAACCGTACTCTGGTGGAGGCTGCAAGAACTATGCTTATATTTTCAAAGACTCCGATGTTTCTTTGGGCAGAAGCTATTGCAACAGCATGTTACACTCAAAACCGATCCATAATTCATCCGGTTCATGAGAAGACTCCCTTCGAGTTAATTCATAACAAGAAACCAGATCTTTCCTTTCTGCGTGTGTTTGGTGCTCTCTGCTATCCAACTAACGATAGTCAAGACTTGGGAAAGTTAAGAGCTAAAGCAGATATAGGTATTTTTGTTGGATATGCACCTGACAGTAAAGGGTATCGAATCTACAATAAAAGAACCCGTAAAATCATGGAAACCATTCATGTTACGTTCGATGAGCTGAGTGAGCTACCTGTTTCAGGACAAATCAGTTATGGACCCGATCTTCACCTTTTGTCTCCTGGACCCATTAGTTCAGGACTTGTACAGAATTCAACGCCTGCAGATTCTTATGTGCCACCTACATGTGAGGAGTTGAAAAAGTTATTCGATCCTATGTTTGATGAATACTTTGAGCCAACGAATGGAACCATCCCGAGTGAACCAGCAATAATTCCTATGAATGAGGTTCAAGCCCCACAAGGTTCAGAAGGTCCTGCAGCTTCAGTATCAGTCAGTCACAATGCTCCTGCTGCCAGTCAATCGCCTTCGTCGTCAAACACTCAAACTACTCCAGTAATGCAAGAATCTTAAGATAATAATTCTTTGGAAGTTAATCCTTTTGCTCCTGTTGAAGAGGTTCCTTTTGAAAACATATTTGCTCCTGAACATTCATCAGACACATCCTTACCTGAGGAACACAGCACTGCTACGTCCGTTCATAACCATCAACCTCACGACCATCTCAGGAAATGGACCAGTGATCATCCAATCGACAACATCATAGGCAATCCTTCACGTCCAGTATCCACACGTAATCAACTAGCCACTGATGCACTATGGTGCTTCTTCAATTCCGTACTGTCTAAAGTCGAACCAAAAGATGCCAAAGAAGCAATGACTAAAGATTGCTGGTTCCAGGCTATGCAGGATGAAATCCATGAATTTGATCGACTTGAAGTATGGGAATTAGTGCCTCCTCCGGAGCGTGCAATGATCATTGCTTTAAAGTGGATCTTCAAAGTGAAGCTTGACGAGTATGGTGATGTCTTAAAGAACAAGGCACGGCTAGTTGCTAAAGGGTTTAGACAAGAAGAGGGCATTGATTTTGAAGAATCGTTTGCTCCAGTTGCTAGAATTGAAGCTATAAGAATCTTCCTGGCAAATGCTGCTAGTCGTAATATGATAGTCTACCAGATGGATGTCAAAACGGCATTCTTGAATGGTGACTTGAAGGAAGAAGTTTATGTAAGTCAACCTGAAGGATTCGTGGATGCTGAACACCCTACTCATGTTTACCGCTTGAAGAAGGCTCTTTATGGGCTAAAACAGGCGCCAAGGGCATGGTACGATACATTGTCCAAGTTCCTCCTAGCAAACAGATTCTCCAAAGGTGTTGTTGATCCCACACTATTCACCAGGAAGTCAAGAAACCATCTACTGCTAGTTCAGATATATGTAGATGATATCATCTTTGCTTCAACAGATCCTAGTGAATGTGATAGTTTCTCCAAGGAGATGAATTCCAAATTCCAAATGTCCATGATGGGGCAAATGTCATTCTTCTTAGGATTACAAGTATCTCAAAGTCCCGGAGGCATATTCATCAATCAATCCAAATACGCCAACGAGATCTTGAAAAAGTTTGGATTCTATTCAAGTGAACCTGTTGACACTCCCATGGTTGATAGAACGAAGCTGGATGAAGATCCTTCAGGGATTCCAGTTGATATCACACAGTATCGAAGCATGATTGGATCTTTGATGTACATCACGGCTAGCAGACCAGATCTTCTGTTTGCTGTGTGTATGTGTGCTCGGTATCAATCCAGACCAACCAAGAAGCATGTTGAAGCAGTGAAAAGGATCTTCCGATATCTTCAAGGCACGGTTCATATGGGTCTCTGGTATCCTAAGGACACTGCAATGGAGTTAACGGCATACGCAGATGCTGATCATGCGGGATGTCAAGACACTCGTCGAAGTACTTCAGGAGGAGCTCAATTTTTAGGGGAAAAGTTGGTTAGTTGGTCTTCTAAGAAGCAGATGAGTACTTCCATATCATCTACTGAAGCTGAGTACATTGCTATGTCTGCTTGCTGTGCACAAATCCTTTGGATGCGATCACAGCTTTCGGACTATGGATTCTCATACAACAAAATTCCCCTATATTGTGACAACAAAAGCGCCATTGCTCTTTGTTGTAACAATGTTCAGCACTCCAGGTCAAAACACATCGACATCAGGCATCACTTCATCAGGGAACAAGTGGAAAAAGGAATTGTGGAACTATACTTCGTGAGGACAGAGTTTCAGTTAGCTGACATCTTCACCAAGGCCCTCCCAAGAGAAAGGTTTCAGTTTATTCTCCCACGCCTTGGCATGAAAAGCATGACTCCTGAAACCCTCAAGTGTCTTCAGGAAGAAAAGGAGGAGTAAAGGATTGTCTTCTTATATCCTTGTACATAGTTGTATATATCTTAAATCAAAAAGAAAAATACAAAAATATAAAACCTATAAAAACCATAAAAATCGAAAAATCAGAAAATACCAAAAATAGTTCTACCTAGGCATGTCTTCTGTTTATCGATAACATTTACGTATCTAGAAATGTCATTCAACAATGGCACGGATTCATAAATGAAGCTCGAGCAGAAGTTATACTAATCAGTTAAAACATGTCTTAATGGTTTGCAGTTACTTCATACTGCAACCCGCACTGTACAATGGGGAAAGCATGTCGCCAAAAAGACAGCTGTTTCTCCAACCGGGTGATGTTCACCTGGGCATGGATTACTTTATATCCATGTTCTCCCGACTTGATGTACGTTTCAGTGCATCACCTCGTATATAAGAAGAGAAGTCTTCTTTTCATCAAGATTCTATATCTTGTTAGATCCCTCAAGAGAGTCTTGATGTTACACAAGGTGGTAAAATGAACTAAATTTTCACAAATGTCCGTCGCTCAATTGAATGACTACAGCTCTTTTAATGGAAAACGGGTTATTAATTGAGGGGGAGCATATTTGTTCAAATTTCCGACACCTTGCCATATTTGTGCAAACATCAGCAGTGACACTCTCTCGTTGTTTCAAGGGGAGCATAGTATGCTCCAAAATCAGAATACATTTAAACCTGCCACATTTTCTCCCAAATTTTTCTAAATGTATTTAAATCAATTGGGATCACAAATCTCAAATGGTTTGAAATTTTTGATCGGGGGAGAGAATGTGATTTAAATAGGAAATTCTGATAAAATGTGATGATTTGGAAGCTAATGTAGGCTCTCCCGTATGTGCTAAACCATTTTGTACATCAAGGCACATATTGAGGGGGAGCAAAATGTTTTGGTCATAAACGTAAGCTCTTCCATATGTGCTAAAATCTTTCTTATATCAATGCACATATTGAGGGGGAGCAAATGGTTTTAACAAAACAAAGGATTTGGCATCTCATGTGGCCGTGACTCAGAATTAACCAATGAATTGACGAAACTTGAACTGTCATCAATCGAAAGGATTCGTCTTGGCCGGGTAATAATTTCAAGCTGGTCTAACCAGTGATGTAAGCGTGTCTCGAAAAAGATGAATCTGAGTAGAGTGTACCATTTCGAGAAACTTTCTGTGAACTTGACCAGGCCGGGTAATAATTTCAAGCTAGTCTAACTAGTGATGTAAGCGTGTCTCGAATCGGTCTTGTTCACTGAAAGTGGATCAATTCATAAAGTGCGAGCTCTACCTAACATGTGCAAATTTATAAAACAATCAACCGAGCACATGTTGAGGGGGAGCAATTTGAAAAATATAAAACTCTCAAGTGTTTGCAAAAATGTGTTTCAGAATCATGATCACTTGAAGAGATTTTTCAATGATTTGGTTTATGGCAATCGTGGAAGTACACCAAAGACCGACCATTTTAATTAATGCATGGAGTTATAAGGATGGTTAGGTTAGGCTCAAGTTCCCACGATCCCGCCAGAGCCGGAGGGATCTACCCAGGGACAATCCACTAGTTAGTGTAGAAGTCCTTAGGTATGATTAAAAAGGAGAAAAGTGAATAAGGGAATAGTGCCGACTGAGATGGAGCTAACACTGGAACAAACCCAACAAGGTGTTAGTTATGAAGTCTCGGTAAGCACTGAAGGGGTTGAAGAATGAAAAATAATTGTAAAGAGAAAGGGTGAAAAGAAATAGCCCTCCTTACAACTTAGGCAGAAACCGGGTCAATACATATGCTGTCAGAATCACTTAGTTGATTGCTGGCATTGAAGACAAAGTATCATGGACCCAGTGATACACTGCACAACCCTCCCTAGCCACTCAAGGTCCCTCAAAGGATTCTTGTTTCAATTGTCACGGAGTTCAATACATTCCTATCGTCTCTCTCACTCCGAGTTAGATGATATTGAAAAGGTGGCAGTCCTCTCCAGCCTCCGATCACCAAATCAAAACGCACAATAGAGTCTAGAGCCACGAGATGCATAATAAGATCTCATAGGGACACAAATTATTTCTACACTGGGTGTTCAACATTAAGGACACCAGTTGTAATCTTAAGAGTCCTACGCAGATCTTAGCAATTTGCCAGAACATTTATGAGAGAATTTACTTATGTAATTCTCAATGATTGAATGGAAAATTCCTGCCAGGGTCAACATCAAGCAGCCCTGAAAGCAGGTCACTTCGGTAATTCCTTGTGGATTACGCTTAGTGGTCGCGGCGGTTTCAACCGGTCTACAGTCGTGGAGTGATCTCCAGCGACTCACCTAATCGTTGATTTACTACGGTAAAATCTTAAAAAGCCCTCTGTGGGTTTTCGATTAGGAACGGTCTTGGTAAGGATTAGAGAGAGTTTTCACAATATGTTGTTGACTGTCTCGAAGTCCAAACTTGTAAGTACCGGTCGATTTATTGCTAACTGTCGTATGCAGGAACTTCTGGCGATTGTAGCAGTGGAATGCTGTAGCTGGTTGCTGTTGTAGCTGGTTGCAGAAAAGATGCCAATCCATCACCACATGTTCACACCACATCATCATCAAAGAAGTCATGATCACCCAAAAAGACCTTAAACACAGCTTCTGCTAACTCTGATGCTGAAGATCATGACCCCATATCGTGTGAGCATGTCGGCTCTAAGTATATTTCATCACATGGAGTATTACTACAGAAAGATGACTTGGAGACTCAAGTGGGATGATACGTTCAGAGATTATTCAAAGTTCATCCAAGACAAAAGAGAAGTCATCTTCAGATCACTGATGTTTGCACAGCAATCTATGACATTGAAGATTCAATGAGTACGAGCTATGATGTCAAGATCCAAGGAAGAAGTGCTGAATTTCAGAACATTACTTCTGGGGTGACCTCCCTTAGGGGGAGATTGTTAGGAATATGAATATTCAGCAGAAGACTCGGTCACCCCGAGTACTTATTAGATAATCATAGCTCATAGGATTATTAGTAATATTAGTATTAGTATTAGTCGTATCTATATTTGTGGAGTGGGTCGGGGCTTTCCCCTCTGTCAGCTCGCTCCACAGTCCACTAGGGACACAATATGTAGTAGTATATATACCCCTTCCCACACATGGGAAGGGTTGGACCTTTTCAATCTAATATATCACTAGTTACTTTCTCTCACTAAAGGCTCCCATTTCTCTCTCTAAAACCTCTTCAATTCGATCCATACAAGCCTCATAATAGTGATTCATGCATTGTGAATACCCTACAGACAGGCTGGCAGGCTATATTTTTCATGTTTTAAGTTCGAACTCACAAGCTCATATGAATTCTTAAAAACCTCCAATCCAAACTGCCATCGCTAAGGTTACTAAATTTCATTTCTAGAAAATATAACTAGTTCCGAATCGGGCTAACTTAAAGCCCACTAAGCTTTTGTGATCAACCAGTCCAACAGGCCCATGTGATACATTTTCAGACTTATAAAATCAACCCAAGTCCAGGCCCAAATCAGCTTACACGCCCTCGCCTCTAAAATTCTTAACGGGCCTTAAGTTTAGTCGTCAATTGACCCATTAGCACAAACATAAGCTCTTTTTCGGAAAAAGCAGTTGAAATAAGTTATAATGAACTTAATAAAATTATAGAAATTTTCAGAATATTTTTCCCGTTATTTTTATGCAAAAAGGACTAAAAATGTAACGCGACCTAACCAGAAGGACTAAAACTGCCAACCTGAGAAACTTGTGGACTGAAGCTGTGAAAACAGTTTATAAAAGACTTGAATTGACCATTGAATTAACTCCAAGCCTTATATGGACATATGGACAAGTATTGGACTATTATGGACTTTGGACTTAACAAGGGACTAACGACGTAACGCAAGCACAATTAGGGTAAAAAGTATAAAATCTGGAAAGGACAAGGATCAATTAATTTACTTGACATTCTTATTTTATTTTCTATTTTTCACCCCTCATTTCATATGCATTTTACATTTTAGTTATGCATTATTTAGTATTCGTTATTTATTATAACTTGGAATTTAGCGATTCACTTTGCATATCATTTCAGCATATTTGAGAAAGTAATATTTTGGGTCGATTGATATAAGAATCAAGATAATACTATAGATATATTATTTTTTTTTAACTTGAGGCATTTTAAGTATATCACACTCATATCACCGATCAAATCGTTGTACGATTTTGTTAGAAATGAAGCTGGGCGATATTTACGTGAATTGGAAGTAGACAACTAGATTGCATATAGTGCAAGGACTATTAATGTAATATTGTCATAGTTGTCTTGATTGGCATAGAAATACCCCACAAGTCTTCACTTGTGGGGTGTGGCTGAAAATCATTCAACAAAGAAATAATATCCGGTTTTCAACTCCACCTTCTCTCTAACCTTTCTCTCACTAAACCTAACATGAATCTCTTCCATTTTGATCAATCTCGTCCACCAGAAGGTGTTAAAACACGATTGTTGGTCATAACAATTGGTATCAAGAGCAAGCCTGGGAGATTCTTGGCGATTCGTGGTGTGTTTTAAGGTAAAATATGTGATTTTTGGGTGTGTTCTAACTCGTTACTGTTCATCAGTAGCAGTTATGGATGTTTTTGTGTTCGATTTATGTTTAAAAGAACCCAAATGTTGCGTTTTTGTTTCATAAAAACGTGACCCTTTTGGTGTTTATCTTGAAATCGTACACAAAATAAAGATCAAAGGTTGTGTTGGTTTGTGGTTTTGCGACTGAGTTATGAGCTTGTGAGTATCCTTTCACTCGAATTTAGTTCTTGTGGTTTGGATTTGGGTTTGTTTTTACCATCTTTTATCTTATAGAATCATAACAAATTTTGTATAGGATTTGTTTATGATTATTTTAGTGTAAAAGAGGTGAATTATTGAGTTGGTAAAAGGCAGAGATAAGACTGACAAGCATGGAGTAGCATGGGCTAGTTGCAAAAAAGTCAAAAAGTGGGTAAAAGTTGGTGACAGCTGCGTTTTATCGAAGTTGGCCTTCATCAGCGTTTTATCGCATTTGATTAGTTTTATCGCAATTGAGGTCTGAAATTCTCTACCGC
Source organism: Artemisia tridentata subsp. tridentata (assembly GCA_021014915.2). Taxonomy (NCBI): domain Eukaryota; kingdom Viridiplantae; phylum Streptophyta; class Magnoliopsida; order Asterales; family Asteraceae; genus Artemisia; species Artemisia tridentata. The sequence continues at coordinate 40,270,979 of CP139502.1, forward strand.
ATTTGGGATCTGCTAAGGTGTTATCGCAATTCCAACTCAGATAACTATTGCATTTGACAACTCAGATATCTATCGCATTTCATACCTATCGCAGTTGACTTATCGCAATTTTCAACTCAGATACTTATCGCATTTCAGACATATCGCATTTGACCTATATCGCAGTTCTGTCCGAGAAGTTTTATCAACTGCGATATCGGACAAAGAAGCTTCTGCTATATCGGACAACCTTTGGCACAAAAAAGCTTTGGCGGGAAAATCCGAGTAAAATTTAATTTTTACAGGAGACTTAACGGAAAATTTTTATGCGAGATTCAAATTCTGGTTCAAGAGTGAAAATTATGGCCCAAAATTCAATTTTTTTGGCCAAAATTTGAATTTTTGGGGGAATTTTTGGCATAAAACTTGTAAAACTCAAATTTTCCCAGCATCATTAGAATGTCATTTTATGGCATATTTCACACCAAAATCACAAATAATATTATCGGACTACACCTTCAACATCACCACGTATAGCCGAAAAGATCCTGAACAAGAATCGCTATCAAATGACAATGGCTAAACTATAAACTGTGACTACAAGGATGATTCATTATTACTTATTTGAAGTTGAAGTGGAATATCACGGGTACGTGTACTTAGTATCTTGAAGATATCGGGGTTGGTTGGATGCATGATTCTTTGAGATCCTTGTTTGAGCATTTATAGAATAGTGATTAAGTCTTGGGTTATCTAGTTTTCATAGGTCAAGGGGAGGATGGACGAAGACCTAGTTAACTATCACTTAAAGGAGATACGTTGTAGTACTCAGTGTCACACAATGATATGGATATCAAGAGAGGTTCATATACAGTTAAGGAAGGATGGATGGGTATATGAAACGACCTATATGCTTTAAGGAGTTACGTTGTAGTGCTCAGTATAGGTTCTTAGTCACACGATCGTGCAAGTTTAAGTCACAAATCTGGGTTATTTTACTTCAGTCTCAAGTTCGTCATAGTGGGTTTATCCATCAACAGTCACTACAAAAAGCCGTTGATTTGATACAAGAGGTTTGAGAAGAGATTGTTCTAAAGAGAATTGTAGAGAGAATAGTTATCGACATCCACTCATGGGGTATTGATTTGTATGTTGCTTCTAGTTGATATGTCTATGTACACATATGTAGGATGAGTCCGAAAGATCGTCATCATCCTGGAGGGAGAAATGTATGAAATGTGTACATTGGGGCTGTTTATGATGAACTGGAAGCATTCTAAGTGAGCTGAAGATGTCGATATGATGCTCCCCAAACATACCTGTGAAGAAGTTACAAGTCATCAGTCTATAATCCATTTTCCGCTGTGCAAGAGACTGAAGACAATTTGGCAAGATTTCAGAGAAACTTCTTCTACAAGCTTAAAGGCTATATCAAACGGGTTGTCAATTTGGGAGGCAGCATGTAAAAGAAAATGCCTCACTAATTGGGAGGGAGTAATACCCAATTAGGTCATTACAGTGATTCTACAAGTATGTCAAGCAAGCTGAGAAAGATACGAGAAGATCAAGAGCTCTGAAGACATCCTCAAAAGGAGACTGCTCTACTTCAGCATTGCTTTTATCATTGTTATGTAATTGTTAGGAATCATTGTAACCAATTCACGTATATCTCCAGCTGGAGGGAGATTGTTAGAAATGAAGCTGGGCGATATTTACGTGAATTGGAAGTAGACAACTAGATTGCATATAGTGCAAAGACTATTAATGTAATATTTTCATAGTTGTCTTGATTGGCATATAGATACCCCACAAGTATTCACTTGTGGGGTGTGGCTGAAAATCATTCAACAAAGAAATAATATCCGGTTTTCAACTCCACCTTCTCTCTAACCTTTCTCTCACTAAACCTAACATGAATCTCTTCCATTTTCATCAACCTCGACCTCCGGAAGGTCTAAAAGAACGATTCTTGGTCATTACAGATTTCTCACTTTCACTCTCACTGTTAATAGTAAGTCAGAATCTTAGACTTCCCTCATATTTAGGTTTCGTATTAAAGACGTTTCCATGATCATTTCCATAAATCTTATAATTCTATCTTGTCAGATACGCTCCAGGTGTGTCGTGGCCCCTACTTTTAATATTTGTTTTAATAACTCTTTTGGGGGAGATACATGCTTTAACTATTTTAAATTATTTTTATACTTTGACAAATCTCATGATTTACTAAAAAATCATCAACTATGCTTTACATGTTTTGAATCACCCTTTGGAAGAGATATATGCTCGTTATATTTGAAAATTGCTTGCTTAACTGAAACATTGTGTTTAAGAGATAACATTTACAAACTACTGTTGTAACATGATACTAAGACTCATTATATGCATTCATATAACAAATGAATGTAATGTTAACTATACGATGATATTTCTACATTTCACTAGAAATAATTGCCAAGAATAAAATACGCATATTTCATGAACCCTAAAACCTATATTGCCTAAGTTTACTTTATTGCCATAAAGTCCCTCGATCATGAGTCATTAATCACTGCGGTGAGCGCGAGTATAGTGAACAGCGTCAAAACATGTTAGAGGCTGACAACCTATCCCACTAAATACTTGGACGGAATGCCTACATGGTTAGTCGTATTTAGTCGCGATCCACTATATTTGAGAAAAATAGGAATTGGCAAATCACCTATTACATGAGGGCAAAACTTTCGTCATTAATTTGACGAACACCTCCGTTTTACGGTACTCTGTTAACGTTTTGCGTGTCATGAGGCTTAGGGCAATATAACTTATGAATATATGAATGTTTCATATATATTAGGATACAGCTGTATTTAGTTAAACACCACTCCACACTGATAAATTTCAGACACTAGATTAATGTGTTCTCTATGTGTTAGGATGATGGATTCTGTAATTGAAACTTAATTGTTATTATATGTGACTTAGTTGTGGCTTCTAATAAAGACAGCCCAAATTATTTGACATATCGTTATTTTTAAAAGTTGACCCAGCACATCATTTCGAGCGTATAACAACGTAGCTCATTTTCATTTAAAACTTGAAACTTATGATCACTTGAGATCATACATGAATTATTTGGGGATTTGTATTCAACTCAACTTGTTATTTATTTCATGAAGAATTAGTATTTATTTCGACAATCACTGTACACCTCTTAAAATTCATTGAAAGAAAGTTATTTTCTATTAAACTCCGCGAACTCACCAACCATTGTGTTGACGTTTTTAAGCATATTTATCTCAGGTAATTAATGGAGTAGGACAAGACACGGAGCGGGCATCTTATACTCTGATAAATAAAATGGTGTAAAATCAAATATGTCATTCCTCCTAAATTATCATATCTTTTAATGAGATTTTCAAACCAGATATTTCACCGTTATACCAAAACTATTATTTTGAATGACATATAACTTTCAAACGCCTATTCTGGGCCGTTTTTCTAAAATTTTAACTCGATCTTCACCGTAACACCCTAATTACTTTTCCGCTGCCACAAAACAAATTAGGGGGTGTTACAGTTTTCATCCATTTTTTTACATTGTCACCTGCTTTTTTAAGTTTTAGTCCGCTTTTTAATTTTCATCTGTTTTTTTTTAGTTTTTGTCTGATTTTTATGTTTCCGTCTGTTTTTTTACATTTTTGTCCCTTTTTTACGTTTTCTTCTTTTTATACGTTTTTGTTTGTTTTTTTTACGCTTTCGTCTGCTTTTTTACGTTTTAGTCCGCTTTTTTACGTTTTCGTTCGCTTTTTTACGTTTTTGTCCATTTTTTTTACGTTTTCTTCTCACTCTTATGTTGTATTAACAAGTTATATTTAAAGATTAGGCAAATATGAAGCCTTTGTCGAAGGATATATCGAGGCCTTCTTTACCTTTTAGAGGTTTTGACTATTTAACTATCTATCTAGTTTTACGTTATATTGTTTAAGAAAATCAATACATAAAAGGATACTATACTTTTCTCACTCAGAAAGTTCTTTTATTTAATTTCACACATGTAAGACAATAGATTATATGTAAACTATAATTTTGTTTTTTGTTTTGGTCTAACTCTATCTTCTTTTAGGGAGGAACAAACTTTATGCTATAATTAAAACCCTCACATCCAAAAGTGTACATATATCCATCTGCTTTTTTACGAACGAAAACATAAAGAAAAGGACAAAAACGTTAAAAAGAACATACAAAAACGTAAAAAAGTTATGAAAACAAAAAAAAACGGACGAAAATGTCAAAAAGTGGACGAAAACGTAAAAAAATGGACGAAAACGTAAAAAAAACGGACGAAAACGCAAAACAAGGATGAAAACGTAAAAAAGCGGACAAAGACATTAAAACTAACGAAAACATAAAAAAACGGACGAAAACGTAAAAAAAGTGAGCAAAAGCGTAAAAAATGGACGAAAACGTAAAAAGACGGACAAAAATTAAAAAATCGGACGAAAACTTAAAAAAACCGAATGAAAACATAAAAAAGGGGACGAAAACGTAAAAAAAACGGACGAAAACTTTAAAAAATGACAAAAACGTAAAAAAGCGGAAGAAAACGTAAAAAAAATGGACGAAAACGTTAAAAACGGACGAAAACGTAAAAAGAGACAAAAACGTAAAAAAAGGGGATGAAAAGGCCGTTTGTCCTTATTTTAACGGAGGGATGTATATAGGTTAACTTTTACTAACGGAGTGATGTATCTGTTGAAACTTTTGCGAGAGGGATGTATAGTGCGAATCGGGTTAAACCACAGGGATGAATTTTGGAGTTTACTCTAAACAAAAACCAAACATTACCAACCCTCTTATACATGTTAAATAGCGAAGATTACATATGAGGACTCTGTCCAACCCATGTGATAATCAGAGGACTGACTTTTCCCATTTACCCAAAGGGACATGTTGGTCGCGAAGAATTGGGTCGACACCAACCAAATCAATACGTGTTGGCATCTTAAGAAAACAACAACAACAACAACAACAACAACAACAACAACAACAACAACAACAATAATAATAATAATAATAATAATAATAATGAGGGCAAAACTTTCGTCATTAATTTGACGAACACCTCCGTTTTACGGTACTCTGTTAACGTTTTGCGTGTCATGAGGCTTAGGGCAATATAACTTATGAATATATGAATGTTTCATATATATTAGGATACAGCTGTATTTAGTTAAACACCACTCCACACTGATAAATTTCAGACACTAGATTAATGTGTTCTCTATGTGTTAGGATGATGGATTCTGTAATTGAAACTTAATTGTTATTATATGTGACTTAGTTGTGGCTTCTAATAAAGACAACCCAAATTATTTGACATATCGTTATTTTTAAAAGTTGACCCAGCACATCATTTCGAGCGTATAACAACGTAGCTCATTTTCATTTAAAACTTGAAACTTATGATCACTTGAGATCATACATGAATTATTTGGGGATTTGTATTCAACTCAACTTGTTATTTATTTCATGAAGAATTAGTATTTATTTCGACAATCACTGTACACCTCTTAAAATTCATTGAAAGAACTTATTTTCTATTAAACTCCGCGAACTCACCAACCATTGTGTTGACGTTTTTAAGCATATTTATCTCAGGTAATTAATGGAGTAGGACAAGACACGGAGCGGGCATCTTATACTCTGATAAATAAAATGGTGTAAAATCAAATATGTCATTCCTCCTAAATTATCATATCTTTTAATGAGATTTTCAAACCAGATATTTCACCGTTATACCAAAACTATTATTTTGAATGACATATAACTTTCAAATGCCTATTCTGGGCCGTTTTTCTAAAATTTTAACTCGATCTTCACCGTAACACCCTAATTACTTTTCCGCTGCCACAAAACAAATTAGGGGGTGTTACAGTTTTCATCCATTTTTTTACATTGTCACCTGCTTTTTTAAGTTTTAGTCCGCTTTTTAATTTTCATCTGTTTTTTTTAGTTTTTGTCTGATTTTTATGTTTCCGTCTGTTTTTTTACATTTTTGTCCCTTTTTTACGTTTTCGTCTTTTTATACGTTTTTGTTTGTTTTTTTTACGCTTTCGTCTGCTTTTTTACGTTTTAGTCCGCTTTTTTACGTTTTCGTTCGCTTTTTTACGTTTTTGTCCATTTTTTTTACGTTTTCTTCTCACTCTTATGTTGTATTAACAAGTTATATTTAAAGATTAGGCAAATATGAAGCCTTTGTCGAAGGATATATCGAGGCCTTCTTTACCTTTTAGAGGTTTTGACTATTTAACTATCTATCTAGTTTTACGTTATATTGTTTAAGAAAATCAATACATAAAAGGATACTATACTTTTCTCACTCAGAAAGTTCTTTTATTTAATTTCACACATGTAAGACAATAGATTATATGTAAACTATAATTTTGTTTTTTGTTTTGGTCTAACTCTATCTTCTTTTAGGGAGGAACAAACTTTATGCTATAATTAAAACCCTCACATCCAAAAGTGTACATATATCCATCTGCTTTTTTACGAACGAAAAACATAAAGAAAAGGACAAAAACGTTAAAAAGAACATACAAAAACGTAAAAAAAGTTATGAAAACAAAAAAAAAACGGACGAAAATGTCAAAAAGTGGACGAAAACGTAAAAAAATGGACGAAAACGTAAAAAAAACGGACGAAAACGCAAAACAAGGATGAAAACGTAAAAAAGCGGACAAAGACATTAAAACTAACGAAAACATAAAAAAACGGACGAAAACGTAAAAAAGTGAGCAAAAGCGTAAAAAATGGACGAAAACGTAAAAAGACGGACAAAAATTAAAAAATCGGACGAAAACTTAAAAAAACCGAATGAAAACATAAAAAAGGGGACGAAAACGTAAAAAAAACGGACGAAAACTTTAAAAAATGACAAAAACGTAAAAAAGCGGAAGAAAACGTAAAAAAAATGGACGAAAACGTTAAAAACGGACGAAAACGTAAAAAGAGACAAAAACGTAAAAAAAGGGGATGAAAAGGCCGTTTGTCCTTATTTTAACGGAGGGATGTATATAGGTTAACTTTTACTAACGGAGTGATGTATCTGTTGAAACTTTTGCGAGAGGGATGTATAGTGCGAATCGGGTTAAACCACAGGGATGAATTTTGGAGTTTACTCTAAACAAAAACCAAACATTACCAACCCTCTTATACATGTTAAATAGCGAAGATTACATATGAGGACTCTGTCCAACCCATGTGATAATCAGAGGACTGACTTTTCCCATTTACCCAAAGGGACATGTTGGTCGCGAAGAATTGGGTCGACACCAACCAAATCAATACGTGTTGGCATCTTAAGAAAACAACAACAACAACAACAACAACAACAACAACAACAATAATAATAATAATAATAATAATAATAATGAGGGCAAAACTTTCGTCATTAATTTGACGAACACCTCCGTTTTACGGTACTCTGTTAACGTTTTGCGTGTCATGAGGCTTAGGGCAATATAACTTATGAATATATGAATGTTTCATATATATTAGGATACAGCTGTATTTAGTTAAACACCACTCCACACTGATAAATTTCAGACACTAGATTAATGTGTTCTCTATGTGTTAGGATGATGGATTCTGTAATTGAAACTTAATTGTTATTATATGTGACTTAGTTGTGGCTTCTAATAAAGACAACCCAAATTATTTGACATATCGTTATTTTTAAAAGTTGACCCAGCACATCATTTCGAGCGTATAACAACGTAGCTCATTTTCATTTAAAACTTGAAACTTATGATCACTTGAGATCATACATGAATTATTTGGGGATTTGTATTCAACTCAACTTGTTATTTATTTCATGAAGAATTAGTATTTATTTCGACAATCACTGTACACCTCTTAAAATTCATTGAAAGAACTTATTTTCTATTAAACTCCGCGAACTCACCAACCATTGTGTTGACGATTTTAAGCATATTTATCTCAGGTAATTAATGGAGTAGGACAAGACACGGAGCGGGCATCTTATACTCTGATAAATAAAATGGTGTAAAATCAAATATGTCATTCCTCCTAAATTATCATATCTTTTAATGAGATTTTCAAACCAGATATTTCACCGTTATACCAAAACTATTATTTTGAATGACATATAACTTTCAAATGCCTATTCTGGGCCATTTTTCTAAAATTTTAACTCGATCTTCACCGTAACACCCTAATTACTTTTCCGCTGCCTCAAAACAAATTAGGGGGTGTTACAGTTTTCATCCATTTTTTTACATTGTCACCTGCTTTTTTAAGTTTTAGTCCGCTTTTTAATTTTCATCTGTTTTTTTTAGTTTTTGTCTGATTTTTATGTTTCCGTCTGTTTTTTTACATTTTTGTCCCTTTTTTACGTTTTCTTCTTTTTATACGTTTTTGTTTGTTTTTTTTACGCTTTCGTCTGCTTTTTTACGTTTTAGTCCGCTTTTTTACGTTTTCGTTCGCTTTTTTACGTTTTTGTCCATTTTTTTTACGTTTTCTTCTCACTCTTATGTTGTATTAACAAGTTATATTTAAAGATTAGGCAAATATGAAGCCTTTGTCGAAGGATATATCGAGGCCTTCTTTACCTTTTAGAGGTTTTGACTATTTAACTATCTATCTAGGTTTACGTTATATTGTTTAAGAAAATCAATACAAAAAAGGATACTATACTTTTCTCTCTCAGAAAGTTCTTTTATTTAATTTCACACATGTAAGACAATAGATTATATGTAAACTATAATTTTGTTTTTTGTTTTGGTCTAACTCTATCTTCTTTTAGGGAGGAACAAACTTTATGCTATAATTAAAACCCTCACATCCAAAAGTGTACATATATCCATCTGCTTTTTTACGAACGAAAACATAAAGAAAAGGACAAAAACGTTAAAAAGAACATACAAAAACGTAAAAAAGTTATGAAAACAAAAAAAAACGGACGAAAATGTCAAAAAGTGGACGAAAACGTAAAAAAATGGACGAAAACGTAAAAAAAACGGACGAAAACGCAAAACAAGGATGAAAACGTAAAAAAGCGGACAAAGACATTAAAACTAACGAAAACATAAAAAAACGGACGAAAACGTAAAAAAGTGAGCAAAAGCGTAAAAAAAATGGACGAAAACGTAAAAAGACGGACAAAAATTAAAAAATCGGACGAAAACTTAAAAAAACCGAATGAAAACATAAAAAAGGGGACGAAAACGTAAAAAAACGGACGAAAACTTTAAAAAATGACAAAAACGTAAAAAAGCGGAAGAAAACGTAAAAAAAAATGGACGAAAACGTTAAAAACGGACGAAAACGTAAAAAGAGACAAAAACGTAAAAAAAGGGGATGAAAAGGCCGTTTGTCCTTATTTTAACGGAGGGATGTATATAGGTTAACTTTTACTAACGGAGTGATGTATCTGTTGAAACTTTTGCGAGAGGGATGTATAGTGCGAATCGGGTTAAACCACAGGGATGAATTTTGGAGTTTACTCTAAACAAAAACCAAACATTACCAACCCTCTTATACATGTTAAATAGCGAAGATTACATATGAGGACTCTGTCCAACCCATGTGATAATCAGAGGACTGACTTTTCCCATTTACCCAAAGGGACATGTTGGTCGCGAAGAATTGGGTCGACACCAACCAAATCAATACGTGTTGGCATCTTAAGAAAACAACAACAACAACAACAACAACAACAACAACAACAACAACACAACAACACAATAATAATAATAATAATAATAATAATAATGAGGGCAAAACTTTCGTCATTAATTTGACGAACACCTCCGTTTTACGGTACTCTGTTAACGTTTTGCGTGTCATGAGGCTTAGGGCAATATAACTTATGAATATATGAATGTTTCATATATATTAGGATACAGCTGTATTTAGTTAAACACCACTCCACACTGATAAATTTCAGACACTAGATTAATGTGTTCTCTATGTGTTAGGATGATGGATTCTGTAATTGAAACTTAATTGTTATTATATGTGACTTAGTTGTGGCTTCTAATAAAGACAACCCAAATTATTTGACATATCGTTATTTTTAAAAGTTGACCCAGCACATCATTTCGAGCGTATAACAACGTAGCTCATTTTCATTTAAAACTTGAAACTTATGATCACTTGAGATCATACATGAATTATTTGGGGATTTGTATTCAACTCAACTTGTTATTTATTTCATGAAGAATTAGTATTTATTTCGACAATCACTGTACACCTCTTAAAATTCATTGAAAGAACTTATTTTCTATTAAACTCCGCGAACTCACCAACCATTGTGTTGACGTTTTTAAGCATATTTATCTCAGGTAATTAATGGAGTAGGACAAGACACGGAGCGGGCATCTTATACTCTGATAAATAAAATGGTGTAAAATCAAATATGTCATTCCTCCTAAATTATCATATCTTTTAATGAGATTTTCAAACCAGATATTTCACCGTTATACCAAAACTATTATTTTGAATGACATATAACTTTCAAATGCCTATTCTGGGCCGTTTTTCTAAAATTTTAACTCGATCTTCACCGTAACACCCTAATTACTTTTCCGCTGCCTCAAAACAAATTAGGGGGTGTTACAGTTTTCATCCATTTTTTTACATTGTCACCTGCTTTTTTAAGTTTTAGTCCGCTTTTTAATTTTCATCTGTTTTTTTTAGTTTTTGTCTGATTTTTATGTTTCCGTCTTGTTTTTTTACATTTTTGTCCCTTTTTTACGTTTTCTTCTTTTTATACGTTTTTGTTTGTTTTTTTTACGCTTTCGTCTGCTTTTTTACGTTTTAGTCCGCTTTTTTACGTTTTCGTTCGCTTTTTTACGTTTTTGTCCATTTTTTTTACGTTTTCTTCTCACTCTTATGTTGTATTAACAAGTTATATTTAAAGATTAGGCAAATATGAAGCCTTTGTCGAAGGATATATCGAGGCCTTCTTTACCTTTTAGAGGTTTTGACTATTTAACTATCTATCTAGTTTTACGTTATATTGTTTAAGAAAATCAATACATAAAAGGATACTATACTTTTCTCACTCAGAAAGTTCTTTTATTTAATTTCACACATGTAAGACAATAGATTATATGTAAACTATAATTTTGTTTTTTGTTTTGGTCTAACTCTATCTTCTTTTAGGGAGGAACAAACTTTATGCTATAATTAAAACCCTCACATCCAAAAGTGTACATATATCCATCTGCTTTTTTACGAACGAAAACATAAAGAAAAGGACAAAAACGTTAAAAAGAACATACAAAAACATAAAAAAGTTATGAAAACAAAAAAAAACGGACGAAAATGTCAAAAAGTGGACGAAAACGTAAAAAAAATGGACGAAAACGTAAAAAAACGGACGAAAACGCAAAACAAGGATGAAAACGTAAAAAAGCGGACAAAGACATTAAAACTAACGAAAACATAAAAAAACGGACGAAAACGTAAAAAAGTGAGCAAAAGCGTAAAAAATGGACGAAAACGTAAAAAGACGGACAAAAATTAAAAAATCGGACGAAAACTTAAAAAAACCGAATGAAAACATAAAAAAGGGGACGAAAACGTAAAAAAACGGACGAAAAATTTTAAAAATGACAAAAACGTAAAAAAGCGGAAGAAAACGTAAAAAAAAATGGACGAAAACGTTTAAAAACGGACGAAAACGTAAAAAGAGACAAAAACGTAAAAAAAGGGGATGAAAAGGCCGTTTGTCCTTATTTTAACGGAGGGATGTATATAGGTTAACTTTTACTAACGGAGTGATGTATCTGTTGAAACTTTTGCGAGAGGGATGTATAGTGCGAATCGGGGTAAACCACAGGGATGAATTTTGGAGTTTACTCTAAACAAAAACCAAACATTACCAACCCTCTTATACATGTTAAATAGCGAAGATTACATAGGAGGACTCTGTCCAACCCATGTGATAATCACAGGACTGACTTTTCCCATTTACCCAAAGGGACATGTTGGTCGCGAAGAATTGGGTCGACACCAACCAAATCAATACGTGTTGGCATCTTAAGAAAACAACAACAACAACAACAACAACAACAACAACAACAACAACAACAATAACAACAATAATAATAATAATAATAATAATAATAATGAAAAAAAATAGAAAATAAAATTCCAACTCATAGGTCGCGATGGATTGTACGTAATAATTTTTCGCTACCAAAAAACAACCAGCAACTTGGTCTTTTTTTAAATAAGCATATTTTACAAAAACAGCCCTAAACTTTTTAATATTTATAACTTTTTTATATAACAAACTTTATTCATTAAATATTTAACGAATATCTGGCGAATTCGTTAATGAAAAAAAATACCTTTTACGAAGACTCTAAATTACAAACAAAACGAGACCAATATAGATATGCTTTTAACGTAGATGCGATTTTATAAAAAATATTAAAGATTCATTTCCAATTAGTAGTGTAAATTTTAAAGTTTCATTTCCATTATTTTTGGTCGAAAATGTGAGAAATGAGACTATTATGTAATTTTTTTTTCATGATGTGTAATTTAATTACAAAGAGATTACGTGAATGTTTTATATAATAAAAATCATTTTGGATTTACAAAAGCATGTATATATTGCAAATTCGCTATAGTCAAGACTGGGATCCTATAAGATCTTAAGCTTGTTAAGATCCTACATAGGATCCGGATCGTTTTTGCTTCGTAGAATCGTAAAATCGTAAGATCCTAATATCAGGATCGGGATCTTAACAACTATGGTATGTAAATTATTTCAAGTTTTTTTGTGTGTAAAAATGCATTTGTAGCCTTCCTTATATCCGTTGTCAATAAATCCCAGCGTTAAAATAAATGAAACAAGAAAAAATTGTTACAAAACTAGCTGAAAATGCCTAATAATCCAAGACAATGTTTCAAGTAGTAAATTATTACTCAGGCACATAAACGGTTTCAGGGTCAACTAATCCGAAATCACAACTCGAAAAAACTAAATAACACATTCAATAAGTGGCTACTTGAGCTTTCTAAACCAACACTATTAATGTAATTTTTGCACCAACAACTTAAAAGTTTGTAGAGCTTTCACTAGTTAACTCACTCTAAGTTTTGATATCATACATGCAATTCCGTAATAAGAGCCAAATATTAAAATGCACCAAAAAAGTAGTAATAATTATTGACAAAAACATATCAATATTGGGTTCATTTTGTTCTTAATTTAGAGCTCTTCGCAACGGTAGTACGTACGATTTTATAAAAATATCAAAGATAGTATGAAACTTTAATATTTTTTATAAAATCGTACGTACGTCAAAAGCATATCAACATTGGCTCGTTTTGTTCGTAATTTAGAGCTTTTCGCAACTGTATTTTTTATTAACAAATTTGTCAGATATTTGATAAATAAAGTTTGTTATATAAAAAAGTTGTAAATATTAAAAAGTTTAGGGTTGTTTTTGTAAAATATGCTTATTACTATATATATAATTCCCCGTTTAATACGTCGACGTTTCGGTTGCATCACCTGCGCGTCATCCTCACATCATTCGGAGGGAGCCCAGCCCGCCACTAAATGGGAGCCCAACCCGTTTCCCTGCGAGCCCAATCCGTTAAAATCACTAGATAAGTATAGCGAGTTCCAGAACCTGTACCAGAGACCATGAAGAAGGTGGGTAAGAACGAGGTACCAACATGAGGAAGATTCAATTATTTTGTGTAAAAGATTTTAGAGATATATGATTCAACATCATTACAGCGGTGCAAGACTTATGGAGGAGTTAGGGTTTTAATTTTTTTTTGTTTTTCCGGTACAAGAACCATGGTAGATTTTTGTTTGGCCTCGGTTCATATTTGATTAAATGTATCTATATGCTTTTGGTTATATTTGGTATTAATTTTTTGGGTGTCGATTTGTGTTTTTTTTTTTGTTTGATTTTGGGTTACCTTATGTTTTGAGGTGTTTAATTGACGATAACAATCCTGGTAGCTTGGCGAGTTATGGTTGCAGCCATGGTCAGTGCTTACTATCGATCCTGTATGTGTTATAACTAATTTTTTTCGGTGGCTGTAACCTAATTGATGTTTCCGGTGGTGTTGTTATTTCTCTTTTGTTATGAGATTAGCCCGTTTAATACGACAACATTTCCTTGATGTCATACTACATCACCTTGAGTTACCCCATTGCTTGGCCTATTTAGCAGCCTGTCATTGGCGACTTTTTACTTGCTTATAAAACTCGGCTACGTGGAGGTTGCTGACGCCAATGGGACAAGGTTTGCTTATAATGATTGAAGCCGACAAATTACGACCAGAGGTACTATATGCTCCTTCGTTATTTTTGTTATATTATGCTTATTGGGATGTAGTAGTATTGTCATGGTTTTTCACATCACAGATAATTTTGTAGTTTCTTGAATACAATTTACAATTGATAGCTAAATTTGTACAGCTTATTTACAATCTGTTTTTTGAATAGGTGTCACAGGATCCCGATGGATTGCCACTGCTAATGTCCAAAGGGATGCTACTTTATATGCACGAGTGATGGAAGAGCAAACAAAAATGTTTATATCTTAAGGGGTTTCGCTCAGGAACAAAACATCAAACATTTTTGCGGTATCACTGATCACAGTGGTTTCAAGGTACACGGATTTTTGATGAGTTTGCGTGGATGATACACCATCTATTTTCCTTTGACAAAGTAGTCAACATATATATGAAATTCTCTTATGTGTTTGTCGTAGTTAGTCATATAGAGGTACTAATGTAATGCTTATAATGAATATAGGTTCACACTGAAGTAAAAGTCGTTGCGAAATCTCCACTCACATCAATGGCTGTTGTAGCTACAGAAAGGAATACTTTTTTTCTAAAGTGGGTTTTTTCAAGATGAATTACAAACTAGGGTTGTGGAGGATGTTTAGGATCGATTATATTTTCGAGTTAATGAATTTGGTTCAATTGCCGTAATTGTTGTTGAAGCCTCAAGTTTTAATAATCTGTATGTTCTGTGAAACCATGGTTTTCCTATTGGTAATATCTTTATCAATTAGTATTTGTTTTGTTTCAGGGGATCCACCATCCAATCTTTCTACAATGATAGGTCAATCAGGGCACACGTTCATCGTACACGGTAGTTGTTTCCCTTAATTTAATTCATACGTTAACAAAATTTATTTTGACTCAACGTTTGTATTATGCCATTCATATCTTATTCTACAGACATCTCATATCTCTTCCTTCTGTCTCTCATGTTACTGGCACACAGAAGATGGGGAATCGGTTTGGTGAAAGACATTCACAAAAAAACAAAAAAAGGTGCGGTATTTTTTTTCTTCAGGTTTAATAGTTGTTATAGCTTATACATATTGAAAATGTGTTAACAGCTCAACTGGGATGAGTGCCTAAGAAATTATGAGAAGGATTGAGCAAGAGGCTAGGCGTTCGGCTACTATTTGTGAGGTTCGTTTTTAGTTTTTTTATAAAAAAAATATGTGGGGGTTTTTGAAATTGTGGTGTGAAGTAAAAAATTTCGTGTCGATTAATTTGCTGGCTTTTCATTTTACAGCGGAAAGTGCCAGGAATCATCTGTTAAAACTATAGAGTTCTTCACTTCCTTTGTACAATAAAAATTGAGCGGAAACCAGCCTGCAACAATTAGAGATCAGAGGGAAAAACAGACTGCATTTCTTGAGGTGAATCGCTATTTTGACACTCTATTGATAGACATTTTAGAAAGGATAATTTTCTTATTTATTAACATTTATCTTATCTTCTTTATTTGGTCAGATTGGCTTGCTGAAATGGGAGATAAACAGGTGCGTTTGGGTACTGAAATGGGTGCGTTTAGAGCCTGATATTGGTCAATTTCGGTGCCGAAATGGGCTGGAAATGTGTGTGTTTGGGGGCTGCAGTGGGACCTAAAATGGGTCAATTTGGGAACTGAAGTTGGTGTTGGATTGGAGGCTGAAATGGGCCATGAGATGGGTGCATCTGGCTATTGGAATGGGGACCGAAGTAGGTGCATTTGACTACTGAAATATCGTGCTTAGGTGATGAAATGGGACAGAAATGGATGTGTTTCAGGCATGCAGTGCGGGATAAAATGGTAAGTTATATTTTGCACAATTTAGAATTAAAACGTACACCTCTAAGACTGTTTATGGGTTAATGTTTGTGCTAAAGATGTTAAGAATCACTCATGTCAATACAAAAACATTACTTAACAGTGGTTTCGGTTATTTGGGGGTAACAATCTTTTCAGGGACCATAAGCTTGGCAATAGTTTTGGTTATTTGTGTTGAAGATTTTAAGAATCACTCATGGCGAGACAAAAAGCTGAGATTGTCTCCGTCTTGGCAAGCCAACTTATTATAGCTGCAGCCAGGTGTTAGCATAAGTTTTTCGAATAAGGTCTCCAAAACATTTACAAAAAAAATGAGTGTGAATGTTTTACAAAAAAGGTTATAAGAATATCATATACAGATCTCCCTTTCGACAATTTTCGATTACTGTGACTCCCTGTTTCAATATTAGATATGATTAAGACGAAGCCTATCTTAGATCTCCCTTTCGACAATTTTCGATTCTGTTCCTTTGTCGCCTTAAAAGTAAGCCATTAAAAATAAGTGCTTTCAATTCATGTTAATTGTTTCTGTTAATTATTGTATAGGAAATACATATTGATTTTTCAAAAGCACCAATAACAACGAAAGAAGCTGTATTTTCTGAAATAATTCCATGGAAAATATCCCAAAAATCGCACTTTAGACTGGCCGTCTGCTACTCTTGACCATCTGCAAAAGAAACATTTCGCTCCTCTTTTATTGACAGATGATATGGGGACTGAACGTGTACCATCAGGCCATGCCGATGTTCAAGGTAAATAAGATTTATTCATGATTGGGTGTATTTCATTTCTATGAGTTATTTCTCGCACGTACCAAGGTAGTTGGTTGCTTTATATTAAATAACATGTTCTCATACATAGACAATAATCATCATGAAAGATACAAAGGTCACTAAAAAGATTTACATGATTTGCAAAATTCTTTTACTTATGTTTTCTATTATCATTTTTTGATGTTTAGACTTTCTCAGCAGCCATTTTTTTTACCAGTTACAATTCTGTTACTGCAGGACACGGTAAAGAGAAGGTCCATTCCCTCTTTCCTTCGGGAAGGGCTTAAAAGTGCATTCATCATGTCAAGCTTCAGCCAACCCAGGCAAGTCTCAATCTTACCATTGCTATGAAATAGATAAATTGATTAGACAACAGATTCTCAGAATTTATTTTAGTATACAACATTGTTAGTGCAAGCAGTCTCATTGGGGAGATTGCTAGTGCAAGCAATCTCGTTTGTTTTGATTGATGACAAACATGTAACTTGATACATAATGTAAACTGTACAAGTTACTTGTAATCTTATTTTGTCTCAACATACATTCAACACCCCTCGACTTCTCAAGTCCTCGTATGGTACAACACAGGTTCGTACATGTTTGTTATATGGCATTATGATCAAACCCTTAATAAACCATTTAGAATGTTTAAAATACGGTTAGGTCATTAAATATTTTAAAAAGGTTAACCATTCTACTTAGAACCTCATTTTACACTTTAGGTGTCAAACTAACATGATACATATTGATAAACATATATTAGTTAAGCTTGTATATACATGCTACATGATCACTAGGATACATGTTACAAACATATATACATTTACATGTTTTACTTTTATTTCTTAATTTAGAAATATTAACACATGACATCATGGCATACCTCATTATAAAATCTTAGGAAGATTTGAAATATATTTTGGAAAGATTTTTAAGTAACAAAGTTGACTTTGGTAGATATGGAAAGATTTGGTAGATATAGAAAGATATGGCAAGATATGGAAAGATTTGTGAAAATCGTTTCTGTCTGACACCCGCGAATCCAAATGGTATAAAGGACGGATCCAATTTATAGGATCCGTCAGATCCGCCGGGCAAAATTCTTGTTAGCTATAAATAGTAGCCCATTGTTTACCCATAGTTCTTAGCCATTTAGAACACACATTCCCTCTATCATTTCACACACTTAGATAAGTAGCAAACCATGTAGATTCATACATTAATCACCCATTTCATAATGATCATAATGTTACTAACTTTCATTATGTTGTAAGCATACACTGTTAATGATCCTGTGAAGCAAGCTCAAGATCCTAAGACATCATCCATCACAAGCATAGCATACTTCATGATCCAACAAAAAGATCTCACGTGCATACATGAAGATCCATCACAACAAGTTTAGGGAGCTTGTGATCTTCATACATTGAAGGCTTCCGATCAATGGAAGTTCATATAGAGTAGGCATTAATATCCATGATACACTTATGTCATGGATCATCATTGATCATTGTAAACATCATTGTAATACTAGATTAGGTGGTTTATGTGTTTGTGCCATAAAATAAAAGGTTTCTATGTTGGGCCATAAAACATAGAGGGAGTGGTTGTACCCTTGTAAAGAACTCGGTATCTAGCTTAGTACCAGAAAAAGGTTAAGCGACGACGGGAGTAGTTGTACCCATGGAAAGAACTTGACATCTAGCTTAGTGTCAGAAAATTGAATAGGTGACGTTAGGATGGTTCTACCTCAAACTAGAACCCGGTGTTTAGCTTAGTACCGGAAAAAGTGTAAGCGACGTGTGTAAGGTTTTATCCGCCGAGAATGGTGCTTGTTGATCTAGTGAAGTAACTCTCGAGTTGGGTACTCAGGGAGTGGAGTTGGGCGGAGAGGAGCTCCATGACCAAACCACTATAAATCATCGTGTTCGGTTTGCACTTCCTTTTACTTATCTCTTTACTTTTATGTTTGCATTATGTGATTGCTTGTGTTGTGATTATTTGATAATACTTGTGTGACATCTTGGTAGTCATAAACTACAACATGTTTTAACTTATGCAAGTTAAAAACATCTTTCATATTAGAACAAGTTTAAACGGACATTTGATATAACAAGTTTTAAGATTTTAAAACGAAAATGTATTCACCCCCCTCTATGTTTTCACAATTGGTTTCAGAGCCACGTGGCTCTCATTTTTAAAACAAATGGTTTTTAAAATAGAGTACGATCCATGTATCAAATTACCTTTGAAGCGGAATATAATATGAAAAAGGTTTCGCTAAGTATACTTAGAAATTTTGTTGTTAAATGTTACTTTGTATACAAGCTTGAAGGTGTCCTTGAAAAATAAAAGAAAAGGTTTTTCAAAAGAACTTATAAGCGTCAAATTATGTGCTCAAAGCTAATTTGCGAAAAATACGGTTTTGAAATGAGTGTTTGAGATTACTATAAATTTAGTTGAAAAATCACCTCCATAATGTTTAGATAAGTCACATTAGTAGAAATGTTGTTAAATATGTGTAATATATGTTTAATATTAAGTCTAGCAAGTCTTACATGTTTTCTCTATGTCAAAATATGAGTTTAAGAGAATTTGTCACAGACACCCACGGATCCCTTTGTTACAAAGGGCGGATCTCTCAAAAAGGATCCACCAGATCCGTCTGTTCGGTATTCAGTTTTTGTCAAACTTAAAAAAATCATAACTAATTAACCGTAAGTCCGTAGGAGTCGTGCCACCTACCATTTTCAAGGGAATTAAGTCTACTTTTATTTATAAATAATCTCATGGCCTAAATATAAATTTAAGTAGGTAAAATAAATCAAATGCTACAACCTGTCCAAAATATAAAGTTTAATTTTGACACAGTAACTAAAACTTTTACGCCGGGCAATGTAAGCTGGTATTCTTTGAACATTGATATGATTTCTTTTGAAACTAAAGAATTTGGTAATATAAAAGAAACAAATCAAGCTTGGTATACATCGTCATATTTAAACGCAAAGTGACGAAAAGTATGTTTTCATTTATGCTATGCTATGTGATTCGCATACATGTGATTTTCCTGTTGATAATTGTGATTGCATTTGTTGATAGGAAATACATAAGTGTTTTGCCATGACAATTATTTGCTTGTTTGATGCACAATAGGACTTTTGCTAGAACTTGTGCACTAAGTTGATAAACCGTGTTTGTTTCACTTATAGACTTAGATATTTTTATTTGCATATGTTATGAGAAAACTTTGCATAACTTACTTAGAAATGTGAACTGAGTGAAACTAAGTTTAGTATCTTAAAATGTATTGCCTTGCACAAACCTTCACTTAATTTCAAGTGTTAAAACGTGTAAACATGTAGTATTTGTGAAAAGGTGTTTGGTATAGTTGCTTTCAACAAAGATGTTTGATGTATTTATCTTGTCATAGGATAATTACTTATCATTCAATGTTCATGTATACTAACCATGTCATGCAGGATGATAACATTTATCAAGTTTCCGTGTTTAAGCCACTGTTTAGCTTAACATCCATTTATGGTAAGTTATTATCATCTGATTGATCTAAGTGCAAACGTGTGTTAGAATCTGTGTTTTTGATCTTATTTTATCACATATTAGTAGTTACATATGTTTTAGGAGAGTTTTCGGGATTTGAACGAGTAACGCAAAATATGACATGTGTTCTGTTTAAATTGATACTTTTGTATGGCGGATATGATGGATCCCATATTTTGGATCCGCCTGTTGTATTCTTTGGCTCCGCCAGTCTTGAACCTGCGGATTCCACGGAACCAAAATTTTGGTTTCGCCAGTGTTGTGATTTGGATCCGCCAGAACTAACAACTAGTTTTTCAAATTTTAGTTTAAATCCTTCACTTAAGATCACTCACTTGTATCACTAGAATTATGATCACTGATGTTCACTCAAATTAGGATTAGGACATCTCACCAAACACCAAATAGGATAATCATATCTAATCACAGTTTCAAATTTCATGAAAATGCTCCAAGGTATCTTTTCGGTAAACCACTGAGTATTTGTGATCATTACACACCTTCACTGCATCGTCCCGTCCTTTACTCATTCACTAGCTTGATTTGCAAATTGACAACTTCCTAACAAGTCTGAACTCATTGTTGGCAAAAATATCATAGATCACAAGTCTAATTGTTGACTATAGATATTGTCCAGTATTCACATATGTTGCCTGGCTTGGTTAACATGTCATCTTTCAAGACAATTAAGATATACATCAAGTCATAACTCACAGGTTATAGATGTAATTTTCAAGTCTTGTTATCCTTTTCTCAAAGTAGGATTGACAACTTAAATATTTCGTCTGAAATATTCAAGTATATCTGACTTACGATTGTAGTCATTAAAAGTCATATCCGAAACAATCAACTCACAAGTATTTTAACAGCGTATGTTAAAACACTTATCCTATCATAACTAGAACATTTCTTCTTCATTCCGTCACACTCAACCCCTAGGTTTCACAAACATAACTAAGCACTTCATCCACTAGTGAACCACAAGAATCAATATCTATTCTTGTCATCTGCAACATCCATATAACCTAAGTACTCTTGTACTTTCACCATTATCACATCGCACTCACCTCTGTGATCTATCTCAGGCCCTAAACCTCAAATCATGTCACCCACTAGTGAACCATAAGAATTAGTATCCATCCTTGTTGTCTTCAACATACAAGAAACCTAAGTACACCCATAGCACAATACACCCCTACACCACCTCAATTCTTACCATTATTTGAATCCATTGAGTGCATTGCTCAAAAAGCCCTTTGTCCAAACACTCGTTAAACAAACTCAACCATACTTTACCACCTATAGGATTAGAACCTTCAACATCAAAAGAGCATGAAGCTCACATTCATTTACACTAGGTTTAAGTAGTACCACCTTCACAAGTAGTCAAAGTTTTAGTAATACTTTGTCACCAAGCTTCTGGTTATGTCTCAAATCAATATTTTAACAACATATGTTAAAATGCTAAATCTCAAATACAACCTCATGCACCTCAAGTAACAATGACTCTTGAGAAGTATACATAAGAAACTCAAGTGAATTCCTCTTGTTACCATCTAGTAAAATCCAACTCAAACCTCTAAGTTCATATCGTCATTTAGGAAAACATGATGTTTCAGAAAAACATTATGTGTTTAGTTTTCATCTTGTTAAAAGGATATCATATATCCTATGGATCTTTCACCTTGCAAAATGAACGGTTGTTTTACAAGAAATTTAATCACACCTTATTGGCTAAATGATCTTAAACAAACATCTACAAGTTCTATGAACTAGCACATCTCCCTCAAGCATGATAACATTAATACATGAGATAATCTTATTTTTTGAAAGATACTTTATGTATCTATCTCCTTTCAAGCGTACATCACAACTAAACCTTGGTCAAACCTTGTGCATATCCACATCTTTGGAGCATACACAAGACCTATTAAAGTTGGTAACTTTATTTAGATTCTTGTTCCAAAGAACGTTCTTGACATATCCCATTACCACACACAAACACATGTCTTGATCTTAGATGATCAAATTACTTGCATAACTCATACTTAAACTCAACTCAAAGGATGTCACCTTTTAGATTATTCAACCTTTGATTCCAAATACACTGTTGACACATATTTGTCAAATTTACGTCTATAACATGACATCTTCATCACATTAGTTCTAATAGAAATAATTGAGTATCATTAAGCCAAGTAATTGGTAAACTATCATATTTTATATACTTTGATAGGCAAAAATAGGAATTTCTATCTTTCAATATACCTCTTTACAAATTGCATTATTGCTTCCGCTTTCCTAACAACATCTCCATCATATTTTAGTTATAACAACACACCTCCCATGAGGAAACCACATACCTCGTCATACGATCATCTCGCATTAATAGAGAAGATTTACGTAACTTCAAGGATGAAGTTCTTTGTATGCTAACCAACATCCGCAAAAGAAAACATTACCAAGCTCATTGCTTTCATTAACCTGCATCATCATTCTTCACATCACACATTATGTCGAATGTCCACCGATTAAGGGGGAGAGAAACTCATTCACATAATTATCTTTTTCGCATTAAAGAACATGTAGTCATGTTTCTTACATCCCCGAATACCGACATATAGGTTCAAACCATTCAGTTAAAACCAGTTCACAAAACCACAAGTTATTCAAACCTTCTTAGCTCAACATCACAGTACCTCATCAAGTGAAAAACACATCATGTGTTTGACAAACCTCTTAAACGAGAAGCTTTAAGTCTCCTTAGACTCTGACTAGGATTAGTGAAACCAAATCCGTAGTTATAAGTAAATAGACCGTAACTTAAACCTTCGTTTGATCAAAAACGACAAAACATGACCAAATCTATTCTGGTCTCACGGAGACGGACGGAACGAAAAACTTGGTTCCGCCCAATCCGCGGGTACCAGGTTCAGTTTTTAGATCATTTAAACCAAACAACCCTTCATTCATTCACTTCATTTGTAGAGATTTTTCTTTTGTAGCAAAGAAATCAAACATCAAGGTTCAACGTACTGTTGCAAACCTATTAGTATAGTCACTGTGTGATTTAGTTGTAGTTCACACATTATTGTTAAATCAAACAACCCTCTCACAACCAACGAGTCTAGGATTTACTTTCACATCTTCATTGTCTTGAACAACTTCATTATCTAGAACACCTTCATTGTCTAGAACACGATCACTAGATCTCATCCTTTTCATTCTTGATACATATCAAACACGTCATTGTCAGTACAAACAGAACCATCATTCTCAACACGTTGGTTCAACCAACACTCTCATCACATGATGTCATTTTCATCCGCATATAGGTATCTAGTATTTCTAATTGTAGCATATGGATTTTCTATTCCTAAGTGATCATTGTCTTCACTTCCTCCATTAGAACATATATTATGACATCGATACATTGTCTTTGGTAGATAATAATGTCATAACCGTAACCATCTTGAATACTCTTATAGCATTTGCTATACATTAGAGTTTCTAAATTCATTGCATTCACCACCTTCCATCACCTCTTTCACTAATCATCAACCCCATGGATTAGCGAAAAAATTACTTGCATCAATCTTTAGTTATCAAGTTATCACTAGTAAACTAACACCAACACTAGGATCACTCATATCCTCCTCATAGGCACTGTTTTGTAGAATTTTATCATATAATATTCTTGTGAATGTAATTCTTATTAGAAGATTACACACTTTATAACATGGTTTACTAGATAATCATATCACTATTAGTATGCTACATCATATTTTGCTTTGATTAGACAATCACAATTGGTAAGTTGCTAGTGATTAGATTATTGATATGTTGCATAATATTTTTCTTTGAGATAAAATATATTGCATTAACCATTTCATTGTAGGTTCACCATCATATACGCTCGATCGTATATAGCTTACTCATCATAGGATGAGGTTTGCATCAATTATTTTTCTTTTTTTATAGGTGTTGCTTAACGCTCTCAAACCAGGAGGATTATCAGTCTAGCACTCATATTGCATCGTCTATACACTTTGGTCGTATATGACTTAAGACATAGCTTCTAGTGCACTAATCTTTTGTTTTGTAGGTTCATCTTGACGCCCTAGAGCAAGCGGGAGCTTTCGTCAAGCATTTTTAGAATGTATCATATACACACATTGTTGTATATCACATACTAACCTTTATTTTGCAGCATTTTTCATCCTTGGATCATATACGTCGCTACCCTAGCAACGGGGAGTATTGATTAAGGGGGAGCTACAGCCAAGGGGGAGCATACTCGCATTCTTAAGAATTCTCATTCTTCGACACACTTTTGTGTTTAGACAAAAAGGAGGAGATAGGTCAACGTAGTCCAACATAACCAACCCTCGTGTATCGTTGGATATATGCATTTCATTCATCATGCATTTTTCATATATATATATATATATATATTTTTTTATGTTGCACACCACTAACTTTTATGTAGGTTAAGAGTCTTAATTTGATCCATGGATCCGCTAACAACCTAGGGAACGCAACAACCATAGGAGATTGGAGTAGTCTATTTAACTTCACTAGGGATGATGCAAGCTCGCAACTTTGGGGAGAAATGAAGTTAACTCCAAGGACACACCCTTTTTGCTTTGACAAAAGGGGGAGAAAGGTGTAAACGGACAAAGTAAGTAATTACGAAAGTAAGTAATTATGGACACAAGGAGAAAAGGGAGAAAGGTGTAAACGGAAACAAGTAACTTTTTGCATTTTACTTTCCATCACGCTTACATATTTTGTCATCATTAAAAAGGGGGAGATTGTTAGTGCAAGCAGTCTCGTTGGGGAGATTGCTAGTGCAAGCAATCTCGTTTGTTTTGATTGATGACAAACATGTAACTTGATACATAACGTAAAATGTACAAGTTACTTGTAATCTTATTTTGTCTCAACATACATTCAACACCCCTCGACTTCTCAAGTCCTCATATGGTACAACACAGGTTTGTACATGTTTGTATGTGGCATTATGATCAAACCCTTAACAAACCATTTAGAATGTTTAAAATACGGTTAGGTCATTAAGTATTTTAAAAAGGTTAACCATTCTACTTAGAACCTCATTTTACACTTTAGGTGTCAAACTAACATGATGCATATTGATAAACATATATTAGTTAAACTCGTATATACATGCTACATGATCACTAGGATACATGTTACAAACATATATACATTTACATGTTTTACTTTTATTTCTTAATTTAGAAATATTAACACATGACATCATGGCATACCTCATTAGAAAATCTTAGGAAGATTTGAAATATGTTATGGAAAGATTTTTAAGTAACAAAGTTGACTTTGGTAGATATGGAAATATTTGGTAGATATGAAAAGATATGGTAGATATAGAAAGATATTACAAGATATGGAAAAGATTTGTGAAAATCTTTTCTGTTTGACACCCGCGAATCCAAATGGTATAAAGGACGGATCCAATTTAAAGGATCCGTCAGATCCGCTGGGCAAAATTCTTGTTAGCTATAAATAGTAGCCCATTGTTTACCCATAGTTCTTAAGCCATTTAGAACACACATTCCCTCTATCATTTCATACATTTAGATCAGTAGCAAACCATGTAGATTCATACATTAATCACCCATTTCATAATGATCATAATGTTACTAACTTTCATTATGTTGTAAGCATACACTGTTAATGATCCTGTGAAGTAAGCTCAAGATCATAAGACATCATCCATCCCAAGCATAGCATACTTCATGATCCACCAAGAAGATCTCACGTGCATACATGAAGATCCATCACAACAAGTTTAGGGAGCTTGTGATCTTCATACATTGAAGGCTTCCGATCAATGGAAGTTCATATAGAGTAGGCATTAATATCCATGATACAGTTATGTCATGGATCATCATTGATCATTGTAAATATCATTGTAATACTAGATTAGGTGGTTTATGTGTTTGTGCCATAAAACACAAGGTTTCTATATTGGGCCATAAAACATAGCGGGAGTGGTTGTGCCCTTGTAAAGAACTCGGTATATCTAGCTTAGTACCGGAAAAAGGTTAAGCGACGACGGGAGTA
This sequence comes from Artemisia tridentata subsp. tridentata, assembly GCA_021014915.2. Lineage (NCBI taxonomy): Eukaryota > Viridiplantae > Streptophyta > Magnoliopsida > Asterales > Asteraceae > Artemisia > Artemisia tridentata. Next base: position 40,297,538 of record CP139502.1, read on the forward strand.
GTTGTACCCATGTAAAGAACTCGACATCTAGCTTAGTGTTGTAAAATTGTATATGTGACGTTAGGATGGTTCTACCTCGAACTAGAACCCGGTGTTTAGCTTAGTACCGGAAAAAGTGTAAGGGACGTGTGTAAGGTTTTCTCCGCCGAGAATGGATCTTGTTGATCTAGTGAAGTAACTCTCGAGTTGGGTACTCGGGGAGTGGAGTAGGGCGGAGAGGAGCTCCGTGACCGAACCACTATAAATCATCGTGTTCGGTTTGCACTTCCTTTTACTTATCTCTTTACTTTTTTGTTTGCATTATGTGATTGCTTGTGTTGTGATTATTTGATAATACTTGTGTGACATCTTGGTAGTCATAAAATACAACATGTTTTAACTTATGCAAGTTAGAAACATCTTTCATATTAGAAAAAGTTTAAACGGATATTTGATACAACAAGTTTTAAGATTTTCAAAACGAAAACGTATTCAACCTTCCCCCCCCCCCCTCTACGTTTTCACAAGCATGTTGTGATCAGAGATTCAGTGAACATTTACCATTGCTATGAAATAGATAAATTGATTAGACAACAGATTCCCAGAATTTATTTTAGTATACAGCATGTTGTGATCAGAGATTCAGTGAACGTTGATTAGCAAATGAAAACAAGCTTTGTTTATGTTTGTTGCTATTGGCTTAATTTGTTTGCAACCTGCTTAATTGGATTATGATTGTTGAAGCAGTTTGATGTTAACTTTGGAAATTGTTATTGATCATTTTGAAGATATACATTAGGTTCGGGTTTTGTTTGGTTTCGCTACTAGCTTTGGTTTCGTTTCATAAAGGTTGTTTCATATATAATATCATTGTGATCGTTTGTTTGCCTAGATCATTGCCCCACCGCAACGCGGCGGGTCGAAGCCGACCTTGTTTAAGTAAGGACCAAATGTTTGGTTTTTTATGTGGTAGCGAAAAGTTATTTTGGTCACGTACGATCCTTCGCGACCTATGAGTTGGATTTTATTTTTTTTTTAATTTATTTTGGTTGTAGTTTTCTTAAGAAGGTGACACGTGTTGATTTGGTTGGTCTCGACCCAATCTTCGCGACCAACATGTCCCTTTGGATAAATGGGAAAAAGTGAGTCCTCTGCTAATCACATGGGTTGGACAGAGTCCTCCCATGTAATTTTCGCTATTAAAATATTGTCTTAAACAACACTTCTTCCCCAAATTCATTTGGCAAACCTGAAGTAAATGTAAAATTCTTATTCCATGACCATTGTACCATTTGAACTTAACATTACTTCATCATAAACCTTGTAACAAAGCATTACTTTTCTTTTTTTTTAATTTTGTTACCCTTCAATAAGAAATCTGTTTGATTGTAACTGTGATAGTCATTGTGGCTATATAAGAAAGTTAAAAGGTTAAAAATATATATTTTTATTGCGTTGGCATTAACATCACGATAAGAGCATTGGGTGGCAAGATATCATGTTAGCGTTATGGTTATAACGCTCGTATTACGACACTACACCGGTGTTATAATCTTTAGTAAAAAAGTTCGATTTTATGCTTATAAGGCAACACGTATTTGTGTTGTATTGATTGTTGGGTCAATTTCATAATTTTTCATTACCAACATGAAATGCTATTTCCCTTCAAATATGTGTGGAAATTTATGCATCGTAAATTGAGGGACTATTACATTTGAAGTTTATATTTTACATAAATATGGGATTCTAGCATTGTTTCACATAAACTTTGAACTTGAAAGTCAATACATCTTTTAACCAAACACAATTAATTCTCTTTCAGCAAATATTACCAACCCTCTTACACATATAATTAACTATTGTCTTAATCAACAAATGCTTTGAAAACCGGTTTTTTAATCGACTCGGTCGAGTCACCGGGTCACTTAAAACCCGTTGGGTCTAACCAGTAACCCGTTTTTTAAAACACAATTTTTTTACCTTTTTTTTACCGGAATCAGTTAACACACCCGGATCGACCCAGGTTTCAAAACATAATAAACAACAACCCTTCTTCCTAAATTTCATTCAGCAAAACTACATGTAAAATTTTCATTCAATGACCAAATTAACATATTCAATGTTAGACTATTTTTTCCCCCAATACTTTATAGCAATGTGCCGAAAAAACATAACAGTCTCCGTCTCAAAATAAATGTCTATTTTAATATTCTACAAAGTTTTAGGAATTTTCGATAACCTCACTATCCACCAATCAAATATCTTATTTACCGACTAAAATTTTATTATAGTTATTAAAACATAAAGTGAACAACATTTATTTTAGACAGGCGGAGCAGTAGTAATACACATAAGGATTTTCCTAACTTGTGTAATAAAGGCACATGCTAAGCGGGTCTCACAGCCTAGGTGTCACTCCCTGAATGGTCAATAAGTAGTTGTAGTGCCTGATGCTATAGGATAATGGGGACAAATCAATGACTGCTAACCATTCAGAAGGTGGCCCCCAAGCTGTAGTATTCTCTTTAACATGGGCTCCTAGAGCACAAGTTAGAAAAATCCAACATATAAAATAAAGGAATAGTATTTCCATAATGATACAACATTTCATTCATTGTGACATAGATCAAACATTTCATTCATTCTGACATAGTTCAATGTAGAGGTACCAATGGCCCGGCTAGCACGGGCCACGGTTCAAATGGACTCGGGTCCAAACTGGCACGAGCTAAACGGACACATGTTATACAAACCGATTAGAAAAGACCTAAAACGACGAAATAAATTCCTCAACGTAACACTTAATTTATATTTAAAAAATTAAATAATTTTTTTTTCTAAAAACAATTGTAATGTTTTTCAATTGGGAGAGAAAACATGTGACCGTTAGTGTCCATTTAACTTTTAAATTGACTATATATGACCATTTTAAAAAAAGAATGGGCTAAATGTACCAAAATCTTTTACAAATTAGCTTTTTTTTTTTTTTTTTTTTTCACGAATTGCTACCTCTACATGTAAGAAGGGTTAATTTTACATAGACCAAACAAATACTTTACGTGTAGACATAGACTAAACATTTATTGTGACACAGATCAAACTTTTCATTCATTGTGAGACAGATCAAACACAATAAATATTGGCACCAAACTTTACCAACCTTCTTACACATAAGTAAATAAATTTGAGCACAATTAACTTCTCAACTAACAGCTTCATCTCTTATTTCATTCAGCAAGAGTGTAACATTCTTATTCACCAAGCTATGTTTGCTTAGGTAAGGTTAAGGTAAACAAGTTAGTTTCATTTTCTAGCTCATTTTTAACTTGAAACCCTAAATTCTAACTTTGAGAATCTTGTTTTTGAAGGAGAAATGGGAGAACCTGTGAATGTGATGATATGCCAATTAATTGATGGAGTCTTTTACGCTGAAACAGATAAAGAAGGTGCGGTGCTAACTCAAAACTTGGTAAGTGATCACCAATTTAGTACAAATGAACTTGCGTATGATGTGGTATAACTCATCTTGTTTGTTCTTAACTAGTAGTAGTAATTTAAATTTATCGTTGTATCTAAAACAATAGGACTCTTATAAGACGTTAATATTGATACTAAACATTACAGATGTGTTATAATTTTAGGATGAAAAACAAAGCAAGAGTGGCATGATTTACACTTTTTTTTTTTTTTTTTTTTTTTATGAGTATTGGCACATATCAGTTGCATCTATTGGCATGTACTACCTACTTACAAAATACATCTCATTATTCTTTCTTAAATAATACACCATGGCTTTATTTGTTTAATTTCTTCTTTAAAAATCAACATACACACATACATCAATTTGGTGAACTTTTGGTAAAAGATGAAAATTTGACATCAGTGCATATGTTTGTAAGTAGTTTTACATGCCTTGTTCAAAAGTGTTATTATTGGGTAAGCTTGAGTTAACAATTGGTTGTTTTTTCATGGTTTTTAACTCTAACGATTCTTATTAGATAACATCACATGATTTGTTTTTCAGGTCAGAGACCAAGAAAAGATAAAGTCGAACGAGCTTGTTGCCACTATTGAAATAGGTGGTCTCGGAATTTACAACACTAAGGTATAATTTACTTCGCACTTGTGGCTAAATTATGCCACAACTTTGTACTTTGTTTTTGTTTCGGATGGATCCATTTTTTGGATATATAGTTTATGCTACAAATGCGTAAGTTGACTTATGTTAAATTCATAATTGTATAGTTGTATTTCTATTACAACGCAAAAAATATTAAATTCTATAAGACTAGGTGTAATGTAACAAAACATTTCACCAACATTTTAGCATTCGCCCCTTTTAAGTTTTAACAAACCACTACCAACTATTTGTAGTGATGACCACTAAACCAAACACATAAACATACCTCACTTAAACACATGCATGCATACTCCACAATACAAAAGGTTGTTATGCTAAATCAAAATTAAATTTCGTAATTTTGAATAAGGTGGTGTTTGTTTAAGCTTCTATGTGGCTTATGAGCTTATTTGATTTTCGGCTTATATTTCATAAGCCCAAATTTTCCATCTTTTTCTGAAAAGTGTTGTTTAAATAGGTGCCTAAAATGGAGTGAAAAGTGTTGTTTAAATAGGCAAAAATTGTCTAACAGGGCACGAACGGATCCACGACTCCCTAGTGTAGGGATCCGGATCCCTATAGCTGTATCAGCTATATTCTCACCTTCGTGAGCAAGTAAATATATGGTTTCTTTGTAATTAAGACAATATTAGAAAGATCACAACAAGTACTAATTTAAAGAGATTAAAATCCTTGCCAAAAATAGTTTTGTACATAAATTATAAATGGAAAGATTATGCTTAACATTAGAAATTACATTTGATACTTTTCCTAATTATTTTGGTTGAGCCCTTGGGGACTGTTTCATTGTCAACATATTCTAAACCAATGGCACAATTATGCTATATGGGTTACTGTTTGTTACTGTATAAATAATATCACCGCTTTAATACTTGAAGTGTAATATATACTTGTGGGGTAAATAGTAGGATGAAACATGTGGTGAGATTGCTTTTGAATTAGTATGCCTAGGAATAGTGCTATTTACTCTCAACAATCTCTATTTTTAGGAACATGGCATTTTACTTTGTAAAAAATTAATATATTTTTTACCTTCATTTTCAAAACCATGTTTTATAGTTTTTTTTTACCTTTTAGTTTTGATGATGATATAGTTGAAACACTGTAGCTTTTCATTTATTTGTGAGATTTGCCACGATTGCATACGTAAGTAACTTTTAATATTTAATGCGCATACTAAATTGTCTATTTTGTTACGTGTTATTTAATATGTTTTTTGTTTTCTCATTCCTTTTATATATGAGGGAGAATCCTAACTCGTATCTAGCCCAATTTTCTAAAGGAAAGGATTCCGCTAGTAGTTTCTCGGAATATCTGGATTCCATGGTCACACCCAATGATAAAGATCATCATCCAAGTGTAAATAAACTTGTGATGAGAGCCTCCTGTGATCTAGTACGTTACCAATTTTAATTACATGTCATTTATTTGTGAATTTTTTCATTATGAGTTTGGGATTGTTGGTGCTCTAATTGACCTATCCAAAAAAAACATAATATGTAATATACTTTGCTAAATGGTCATCTTATTCACCAACTCTTCTAGAAATAAGGATGCTTATATCAAAGTTATTCACAACCATTGATAAAACTTTCTCAAATATAAACTGAAATTAAACCGATACCTTTTTCATTATCTTTTGGAATCCCATAGTTAAATAAGTACATCTCTTCAACCACCATCTGCATAAATAGATTCCCTGCTTTTGCTTCTCCAAGTGTATCTTGAAATCACTTCCTTATGCAACCAGTCGCCAAGTTTACTACTATCTTCAAAAAATATCAACATAACAAAATTGGATTTCTGTGTTTGCTTGTGACTTATCAACATAACAAAATTGGATTTCTGTGTTTGCTTGTGTTGGACAGTCACACACGTAGTAAACCACACCCACTTTAAGTCATTAGTTGATTATCAGCTGTCACGTGTTGGTGTTAAAGTAAATATCAAAATGACATTGTTTGCTAAAGGAGGAGAAATTTCAACACCTGACGTGATTGCTTATTGTCTCTTGCTATATTGGAACATACAACAATAACTATAGCTGCAAATGTAGTCGGATTATAGTTATGCACATTTAAAGAATGTAGATTTGTTACATTGAGTTTCCATTTACATCTATATCCTTAGTATTTATTTTATTTTGCATTGGCAGTTCTCTGTTAAGCTTGAAATGCTTCGTCAATATGGAAAACGAGTTTTCAGTGAAATCGCTCCACATGCTCATGTTAAGTCTGAGTACCACAAAGGTACTATGATAGGGTTTGTTCTATTAAGTATTTCTTAATGTATTTTTGTATTACAAGTAAGAAAATGTTGCTGATTTTTTCGCAGAAATTAGCATGAGTTTGATTGCTGAACACGCTGATAGCATGTTTCATGCTAACAGTAAGTTTTCTATTCTTTTTATTTCTTCTATAAATTCTACTAGGGGTGTTCACAGGGTGGTTCGGCTTGGATAGCTCAAATTTTCTAAACCGATCTTGACGGGGTGGGTACTTCAAATTTCGAACCGAAACTGAACCAGGGAGGAGAAATATCTGAACCGAACCGGACCGAGTTTTGGTGGTTACCCATGAATCGGTTAACGGTTAACTGAGTTAGCAAATATACTCTCACCAAGTTGAATGTAAAGTTGTTTTTAACCTGTATAACAAGATCTATAGCAAATATGCTCAAAAGTGTCATTATTGGGTAAGCTTGAGTAACAATTGGTTGTTTTTGCATGGTTTTTAGCTCTAGCCATTCTTATTAGATAACATAACATGATTTGTTTTCAGGTTAGAGACCAAGAGAAAAAGAAAGTCAAACAAGCTTGTTGTCACCGTTGTAATAGACGTTCTCGGAATTTACGACACTAAGATATAATTTACTTCACATTTGTGGCTAAATTATGCCACAACTTTTTATTTATGGTTTGGTTTGGAAGAATCCATTTCTGGATATATAGTTAATGATACAAACATGTACGTTTATTTATGTTCAATATCTAACTGTTAAATTCTATGAGACTAAGGTGAGTGGTAATCAAACCCACTAACATCTTACGCATTCACTCCTTTCACTAAAACACTACCAAATATCAGTAGTGATGACCACTAAAGTACTAAACCAAATACATAAACATACCCCACTTAAATACATGCATACCCACAATACAGAAGGGTGTTATGCTAACTCAAAATTAAATTTGGTAGCTGGTCACGAGTTTCATCCAAATGAAAATGCGTATGATATGGTATAAGTCATTTTGTTTGCTTTTAACTAATAAGAGTAATTTGTATTTATGCAAGGTTGTATCTCAAATCCAGATTTTTTATTATGGTGTTAGGGTCCGTACAATAAAGAGTGATGAACCGTATTGACATATTTCAGCACCCTTTGTTTTAGCAAGCTTAATTAATTACTTGCCTTTTCATATCCGAGCTTTCTTATTTTTTTAGAAGCCTGGGTCTGGGTCAAATGTGCTTTACCTAGCTTGTGAAGTCAGTGAGGATATTCTTTAACTTGATACGTGCAACAAATGCATGATCTATACATTTTACTACAATCAAACATGAAAATGATACTAATAGAGAGATTTTGCATTTCTTTTTAAGCATTCCAGATAAGAAATACATTTTTTGTATTTTAGGGTGAGCCGCGTAATGCACTTGTGAATGGTTCCATTTTTTACCATCGCCTTTTACTGATCAATGAATTTTATAATTTCCTAGTTGTTTGAGTACTCATGCAGCCTTGCTCTTTTGCATTTCTAATTATTTGTATTGTCATAAAACATTATAGATGGAGAAGATGTTGCATCTGTGAAGAAATCAGTTAAAAACTTTCAGAACTATGGTAGAAGAAACACCGAAACTTAGGTGAACTTTTTGTGTCATTGTTAATCAAGGTAAAACTAATGACTGGTTCTCATCATTTCCAGACAATGTTTACTTTATACATTTTACTTGATTAAGTTTTTTAGTTTAATGTTGTATGCTCTAAATGATTTTTTCAGCTTGCGTCTGTAGAAAAGCTTTGGCCCAGGCACCTTATATTGACTAGATAAGGTTGCAAGCTTTTGTTAAACTATAATTCTGTAATCTAAATATGTTCAACTTTATTGTTTTTCTTTTCTTTTTTTTTTTTTTTCTCTTTTTTTGTTCAAAGAGTATTCACAAGCTATGTTTTGCAATTTACAACCCAATGACATCATTTACGAACGCTTATCCAGTACTGCTAAAAATTCGCATGTGTTTCATTTCTACCCATGTTGATAGCATGTTCTTTGCTAACATTAAGCTTTCTATTCAGGTGTGCCACCCGATTCTCGTCCCATTCTATACAAAGGATGGATGAAATTTGGAAGTCGGGCTTCGCCTGTTTTCCAGATCTTATCGGATGTCGGCGTTTTCCTTGTAAGTTTGAAGTTTGAAGTTAAAAAGATTTTTGAAATGAGTAGTTTTTGTTAAAAAGATCTTATCGGATATCGGATGTCGGCGCTTTCCTTGTAAGTTTGTAGTTTGAAGTTAAAAGGTTGAAGTATTTTGAATTGTACTTATTTTTTAAGCTACTCCTTATAAGACTCAGTTTTGTTTTGAACAAAACTCCCAAGCAATCTTAGAACTAGAGAAGTCTTGACAAACACGCTGTATATGATATTTGAAAAGTAAATGGGGCTTGTTAGTGCCACAGATTCTGGTCCCATTTCTGTACAAACGATGGATGAAATTAGCAAGTCGGGCTTCGTCTGTTTTCTAGATCTTATCAAATGTCGGCATTTTCCCTGTAAGTTTGAAGTTAAAAGATTTTTTTGAAAGGAGTAGTGTTTAGCTGAAAGGTTGAAGAATTTTCAATTGTACTTTTATTTTTTACACTGCTCCTTGTAAGGCTAAACTTCCAAGCAATCTTAGAACTTGATAAGTCTTGACAAACACGATGTTTATGATATTTGAAAAGTAAATGGGACATGTTATGTTGGTTTTTAATTACATGTCATATCATAAATTAAATACAAATAACATCAAAGTAATGCGGAAGCGTAAGGAATATATAATTGTAATTAACTAACCGAAAAGTAAATAGTATGCGTACCTCTTTTGTAATATTCAACAAGCAATCAAGATGAACCCTAATTAGGGTTTATGTGGATTATAGGAATTGCCCCTTACCTTTTGCAATTCAATCCAAGATACAAACAAAAATATGTTTGTACCACGTTCTTGTACACACGTACTATTAACGAATTAAAGCTAATGCTAGTTAGAAAACACAAAACCATTTTGTTTTAGAAAACAAAATCCGAAAACCCTATGGAATAGGGGTGTTCGGCCGAGCTGCAAAACAAGAGGAAAAAAAAAACCAAGTTTAGGTTTATTGTGTGTACAAGATATACAAACAATGAACCATTGGTTTTGTATTTATAGGATAACAAATCTTAGGGAATAAGTTAGGGTTTTGTGTTGGGTTTCCCCAACCTTTTGGCCGATCGGATCTTAAACCCACAAGGTGTTTCTAGATCTTTCTTGTTCTCTATATTTTCCATATACAATACTTTCCTTTTATTAGTTAACTGTCGTTAGTCAATTTTCCGTTAATTACTAACAGTAGTTATTCGTTTTGTTTAATTAATAATTAAATATAACCTTTTATATAAAATTATTAATCTTTAATTCTCATACGTAAAGTGTGCAATCCTGTGGTCTCGAGTTCGATCCTAACATAGGTCTAATGTCAATAAAACTAACATGTTAGTATTTGAGTTTGAATCACTTTTGTACACGTATAGTTCCAGAGCCAATGCTACGTGAAAATATATTGTATGTTCCCTGCTAAACAGCAGGCACATTAACATGTGCAAATATTTTGATTTAGAAGTTGATTATCTGTATTTTTGCTAGATGATGCTACACAAGAGAAAATTTGTTATTCAGTTTGACTTATGAGGTCAAACTTGAATTTAACCATTGATGCGTATAGTCACATAAGAATCTAAATAATTAACCTTTGACTCTTCATGTGAAACTTGAACGTAACCGCTAATATGTTCTATTTAAGACGGTCACATAAACTTTCTAAATGTTTACAGAGTTAAAATAAAGCAATGTAGATTTGAATGGTGCCGTTTGACAATAGAGTGCTTGTCTAGTTTTATTGATCTTTACAGATCTGTATCAATCCTAAAAGATTCAGAGTTGATTAAAAGTCGAACCAAATTCTAATTTATGACAGGACCAATTTGGATGGTTAGGCCTCCAAAGACAAACTGACTAAAGTAAAAATGCACCACTCGTTCGATCAAAATGGTTCCAGCTAGAACTGAAAGAACAGCAACAACACAGGTAAATGTAGTGGTGTTTGTAACACACAACTTGATCCTGCTCAACACGAAGCTTACACTAGAAAAAAGGAACTCAATTCTAGAGTCATTTTGTTACAAATTTCACGATATCAGGTCACCAGCATTGGTGACTGATAGATCCAGACGCGACACTTCTATACCCGCCATCAATAAATACGCGAATGTGGTCTTGTTTCTAAGCCATATCGAGCGGACACAAATAAAGAGGCAAGTCCACTACATATAGCTTTAGCTAGCATTTTAACATCCTTAACAAAAAAAGCCTTAGATTACCTGTGACTTGATTGACCATATATGGTCCTGTTCAAAGTGTTGATACTCATGACTTCATAAAAGAGTACAGAAATGTAGCCGAGATACCAATGATCGTGCTTACTCCTCTGCCTGTTCCAATTATGTACACCGGTATTCCATCCCATTGCAATGTAGCAGTCATCAAAGTCCCAAAACCATCACGATAACAATACTAAATAAACAAACCATTATTCTTTCAGAAACACAATGTTGATTTCGTACTTCTACAATCTAGGTTGCTAGTATGGCACCTGAGGACTGTTAAAAAGAGTAAAGCAGGTAAAACGACATCTTGTTGAAGGTACACTGTTGGAATTATAGACTTGCGAATTGATGATGAACAAAAACACAGGTAATATAAACTTGCTATTATATTAATACTTGCAATATTTTGTTCATAGTCGAACTTACAATACTTTGACCCTATATATACATACTGAACCGGCACCTATGAAGCAACACAATGCTTCAACCATTTCTATAACTGTCTTCCTAAACGATATGTCGTTTGATATAAACGATATTACCCTTAATTGGGTTTCTTAATTTACATAATGACACCCTAAACTTACACTAATTACATACTAATACATACTATACTTTCTAATATGACCCATTTAACCCAAAGTTTAGGTTAACAATCAATACTCCCCCTTAAACTAAACTTTGGTTTAAGGTAAGTCTTCAACTTGCTTTCATCTTGCTCTTCACAACAATGTTGGTTCTTCGTTCCCTGAGATGAGAAACGCTTCTTGCTCTTTGTCTTTCCATTTCGTGCATTCTTTTGCAATTTGACCAATTTCACCACATCCAAAGCATTGGTACTTCTTCTTGTCTTGATCTTCATGTACCGTGCCTTTTCCACGTCCTCTTCCTTGATTACTACTTCTTCTTCCATTATGCCAGTTTCCATTGTTGTTTGAACTTGCTATTAGTAGTTTGTTTGGATCATACTCTTCTGGTTCATCAGCACTCTTAATACGTTCTTCAAATGCTGTTATTCTTCCAACGGCTTCTTCAAATGGCATGGTATCTATTTCTGAGTATTGTTCAATGGTGGCTACAATCGGTAGAAACTTCTTCGGGACCGAGTTGAGTAACTTTATCACAATTATCTTATCCTCAAGGGTAGTGCCAAGGCTTGCAAATTTGGCTTTTATACTGCCCAACTTTCCTGAGAAGTCTTTCACACTTTCGTTTTCTTTCATCTTCAAAGTTTCTAACTCACTTCTTAGCGTTTGTAGTCGTAGTCTGCACCAAGGTATCGTGAGAAGTCTTTAACACTTTCGTTTTCTTTCATCTTCAAAGTTTCTAACTCACTTCTTAGCGTTTGTAGTCGTGCTTTCTGGACTAGGTTTGCACCAAGGTATCGTACTTTCACTGAATCCCATACTTCCTTTGCAGTTTCATATTGTGCAACTTGCATCAAGATATCCTGTGGTAGTGTCTGGAATATCATGGCTTTCGTTGTATGCATCTTCTTTTCATCTCTTGCACTACTTCCTTCTTTCGGGTTGATCGTCTCCCAAAGCCCATACGCTTTTAATATTGTTTCCATCAACACTGCCCATGTTGTGTAATTGGAATCCGTCAACTGTACGCATTTAAGTGCTATACTGCTTCCTTCTTTATCGTTCGTCATGCTTTCTTCCTTTCTTTCTTCTTTCTTGCTTTGACGTGCTTTAGCCTTTCTTGCCTTCTTTCTTCCTATCTTTCTTTCTTTCTGGTACGTGCTTACTTACGTATCTTTTCCGTTCAAGCGTGCTTACTTACGCTTTCTTTCTTGTAAACGTGCTTACTTACGTTTACCTTGTTACTCGCGTGCTTACTTACGCGTTCTTTAAACAAGCGTGTTTACTTACGCCTTCGATCTTATAAGCGTGCTTACTTACGCTTATTCGCGTGCTTACTTACGTGTTTAATGTTTTTTCAAAACAATCTTCCCTTGAATACCCACTTTCTTTGTTTTATGTGGTTTTTTTCTTTCATTCACTTGCTAATTAAACCACACGGTTCTACTTTCTCTAATCAATACAAGAAATTTCTTACTTCTAGTTTTGTATTTACTAATCTAAAAGGAATAATATTTGTTCCTAAAGATTGAAAAATATAACAGAACATTAATCTTACTTTCTTACTTTTCTACTAACTAACCCCAATCAATTAGAAATCTCTAAAATGACTAATCCCCAAATAAATCTTTTGTTTATGCACAAGACTTAATTTGATTAAACAATACACACCTTTATATCACTAAAAGCCTATAAACTAAAATATGAAATTTAAAGTGAAAATAAGACTTATCAGTATCCTTATCCTTGCTTTCTTTTTCTCTCGGTATCCCACCTTTTGTCTTCCAGATCACACAAAAATGGGTAAAAGTCGACTGCCACTTTTCTTCTTTTTCTGATTGTTATCGAACCCAAAACACCCAAAAATCACCAATACCAACCTCCTTCTTTTTCCCTTCAATCGAACACAACTACCCAAATCTGCCAATGATTTCTTTCTTTTTCGTTTCGCCGGAGTTATGCCGGATTCTCTTCGGAATCTTCCTTCCGGTTCTGTTCTTAACTTTTCTCCGTCAACGGCGGTTACTCGACGGTTTTCTTCCTTTCTGTGGTCGATTAACCTTTGTCTCTGATGCCAATTGTTGGAATTATAGACTTGCGAATTGATGAGGAACAAAAACACAGGTAATATAAACTTGCTATTATATTAATACTTGCAATATTTTGTTCATAGTCGAACTTACAATACTTTGACACTATATACACATACTGAACCGGCACCTATGAAGCGACACAATGCTTCAACCGTTTCTATAATTGTCTTCCTAAACAATATGTCGTTTGATATAAACGATATTACCCTTAATTGGGTTTCTTAATTTTGTTAGAAATGAAGTTGAGCGATATTTACGAGAATTGCAAGTAGACAACTAGAATGCATATAGTGCAAGGACTAATAATGTAATACTCAAATAGTTGTCATGTAAGGCATATAAATACCCACAAGTCTTCACTTGTGGTGTGTGGCTGTGAAACTAATTCTACACATCAATAATATCCAAGTTTCACTCTCCATCTTCTCTCTTCTCTCTCTCACAAAAACCGACCATGGATCTCTTCCATTTTGATCAACCTCGACCTCCTGAAGGTGTTAAACCACGATTCTTGGCTTTTACAATTGGTATCAAGAGCTAACCGAGGGCGAATCGTGGTGTGTTTGAGGTAAAATATGTGATTTTTGGTGTGTTATAACACGTTACTGTTCATCAGTAGCAGTTTTGAAGTTTCTTTGTGTTCGATTTATGTTCATAAGTACCAAACAGTTGCGTTTTTTGTTCTTCTAAAAGCGTGGCTATTTGTGTCTTTATTGGAATCGTACGCAAAGATTAAGGATCAAAACTTGTGTTAGTTTTGAGGTCATTCGAAGAAGTTTCTGTGATTATTTCCAGTTTTTTTTTCACTTGTTTAAGCTTGTGGAAGATTGGATTTGGTTTGTTCTTAACTTCATTGATCGTTTAAAATCAAAACAAATCTTGTATAAGAATTGTTTTTGATTATTTTAGTGAAAAAGGTGAATTATTGAAGTGGGTAAAGTAAGTGAAAAGTTGGCAGAAAGATGACTGACAAGTATGGGGATAGCATGGGCTAGTAGCTAAAAGTCAAAAAGTGGGTGAAAGTTGGTAGAAAGCTGCGATTTATCGGAATTCGCTTCATCAGTCAAATTATCGAAATTCAGCAATTTATCGGAATTGGAAGCTGCCAGCGATCTGTCGCAATTCAGATTTCCTATCGCAATTCAGATCGTTTGTCTGTTTTATCGCAATTGCACATAGCGACAATTCTATCGCAATTCAATTAGCGACAGTTTTATCGCAATTGACAGAATTATCGCGATTCAGACTTTAGCTTTGTCCGAGATATTTGCCCAATTCCGATATCGGACGAAGAAGGATTTGCGATATCGGACAAAAAGGGGCAGTTTTCAGATTTGTCAATTTCAGTCCCTGTACTTTCCAGCAGCCTTTGGGAACTTTCAGAATTGGCAGTTTTGGCCCTCGTACTTGTGTGAATTGAGTTCAAAGTTAAATAACTTTTAAGGATTTGATTCGAACGTAATTTCGTCAACTCAAAAGTGAACTCGGTATTTTAACTCTTGTATAAGAGTGTAAAATACTTCGATAAACGGATATCTACCCTCTTGTATAAGAGTGTTAGATTTTATATAAATTACCAATTTATATAAATTGAATATATTTCTATCTAAATTGATATTTTGCCATAATTTATATAAATTTTGGTCAAATTGAAATTTCTATAGAAATTATCATTTTATCTAAATTGTAATTTACATAACCTTTGTCGAATTTGTAAACTTTTGACTTTGTCTTAATTATACTCTAATCAAATTTTGTAACTTTATTTAAATTTGTTTCGTTCAACTAAACCTACAACTTCAAACAATCACCAACAACAAAACACCAATATCACAAATGAAATTATCGGACTGCACCTACAACATCACCACGTATAGCCGAAAAGATCCTGATCAAGAATCGCAATCAAATGACAATGGCTAAATTATCAACTGTGACTACAAGGATGATTCATTATTACTTATTTGAAGTTGAAGTGGAATTTCACGGGTACGTGTACTTAGCATCTTGAAGATATTAGGGTTGGTTGGATGCATGATTCTTCGAGATCCTTGTTTGAGCATTTAGAGAATAGTGACTAAGTCTTGGGTTATCTAGTTTTCATAGGTCAAGGGAGGATGGACGAAGACCTAATTAACTATCACTTAAAGGAGATACGTTGTAGTACTCAGTGTCACACAAAGATGTGGATAATTCAAGAGATGTTCATATACAGTTAAGGAAGGATGGATGGGTATATGAAACGACCTATGCTTTAAGGAGTTACATTGTAGTGCTCAGTATAGGTTCTTAGTCACACGTTCGTACAAGTTTAAGTCACAAGTTTGGGTTATTTTACTTCAGTCTCAAGTTCGTCATAGTGGGTTTCTCCATCAGCAGTCACTACAAAAAGCCAGTGTTTTGATACAAGAGGTTTGAGAAGAGATTGATCTAAAGAGAATTGTAGAGAGAATAGTTATCGACATCCACTCATGGGGTATTGATTTGTATGTTGCTTCTAGTTGATATATCTATGTACACATATGTAGGATGAGTCCGAAAGATCGTCATCATCCTGGAGGGAGAAATGTGTACATCAGGGCTGTTTATTGAAGAACTGAAAGCATTCTAAGTGAGCTGAAGATGTCGATATGATGCTCCCCAAACAAACCTGTGAAGAAGTTACAAG
The DNA here is from genome assembly GCA_021014915.2 of Artemisia tridentata subsp. tridentata. Lineage (NCBI taxonomy): Eukaryota > Viridiplantae > Streptophyta > Magnoliopsida > Asterales > Asteraceae > Artemisia > Artemisia tridentata. Next base: position 40,313,628 of record CP139502.1, read on the forward strand.
TTATCAGTCTATAATCCATTTTCCGTTGTGCAAGAGACTGAAGACAATCTGGGCAGAATTAAGAGAAACTTCTTCTACAAGCATCAAGGCTATATCAAACGGGTTGTGAATTTGGGAGGGAGCATGTAAAGAAAATGCCTTACTAATTGGGAGGGAGTAATAACCCAATTAGATCATTACAGTGATTCTGCAAGTAATTCAAGTGAGCTGAGAAAGATATGAGAAGATCAACAGCTGCGAAGACATCCTCAGAGGAAACTGCTCTACTTCAGCATTGCATTCATCATTGTTATGTACTTGTTAGGAATCATTGTAACCAATTCACGTATATCTCCAGCTGGAGGGAGATTGTTAGAAATGAAGCTGAAGCTGAGCGATATTTACGTGAATTGGAAATAGACAACTAGAATGCATATAGTGCAAGGACTAATAATGTAATACTCGAATAGTTGTCATGTAAGGCATATAAATACCCCACAAGTCTTCACTTGTGGGGTGTGGCTGTGAAACTAATTCTACACATCAATAATATCCAAGTTTCACTCTCCATCTTCTCTCTTCTCTCTCTCACTAAAACCGACCATGGATCTCTTCCATTTTGATCAACCTCGACCTCCTGAAGGTGTTAAAACACGATTCTTGGCTTTTACAAATTTACATAATGACACCCTAAACTTACACTAATTACATACTAATACATACTATACTTTCTAATATGACCCATTTAACCCAAAGTTTAGGTTAACAATCAACATACACATGGCAAGCATGAACAAACATACTGTCATATACCATATTGACCAATTTTCTAACCATCAAGCTACCTGAAGATACACCTTCAGTATATTTTTCGTGATGTCTGCTACATTTTTCCCGAGATGTGGAAGGGGCTTGTTTTTGATCAATTAGTATGGTGATTTTTGGCCTCATTTTTTGCTACTTTCTGATAGAGCTGGGATCCCTTTGTATACGGAGTGTAAGTGTCAATCCAGCTAAAAGAACTGGATCAATCTTGCGTCAGGGCAAAGACACACTTATGATTTGTTCAACACATACGTACAATATCCTGCAGGCAAAATTAAAGTGTGTTTAGAGTGCATGCCTCAAATGTGATATAATCAAGTGGTTTCTAATAAACAATATACTCCTTGCTTACCACAATCTAATATCTAAAATCTGCTTGGAGTCGCTAAAGTATAAATTTTCAGAATAAAAGGAACTATATATGCTTTGTAGCTAATGGCACAAACATGTCATGGAACCTAAGTCCAAACAAGACTCCAAAATCTAGGGGCACAAAGATTATTGTGACCATCACATCTAGCCTAATGTCGATTCACCATATTTGATGTTAGACAATTTTCGTATACATAAAAAGATAAAAGTAAATATAGTAATGAAAAACAAACTACCTAGAATCCAAGTGTTACGATCTAGAATCCAACCATCTTTCATTTGTTCAATTGCATTTGTGGCATTTTTTCTATCCGCATATTTGAGAAAGTTATTAAAACATTTTTACAGCGAGTTTTGGGTATTTCCGGTAATATTTGCAGGTTTTCGGCAAGTTTGACCATCGTTGATCACCATTGATCGCCATTGACCATAGTTGACCAATTTGTTTGACTGATTTACACAAATTAGGGCTGAGCAAACCACTCGAACGGACCGGACCGGACCGGACCTACCACATTCGGTCCGGTCCTCAGTATCGGCTTTTGGGCTAATTCAGTCTCGGTCTTGGTCGGTCCAGTCCGGTCCGGACCACAAACCGACTATTTTGCCTTGTTGGACCGGTCCGACCGACAGACCGACCGAGACCGGACCGGACCAACCACATTCTTTCCGGTCCTCGGTCTCGGCTTTTGGGCTAATTCGGTCTCGGTCTTTGTCGGTATGCTCAGCCCTAACACAAATCGGAAAGGTTGGTTTACTTATATCGCCTAGGCGACGATTAATCGGCCTTGTAGACATTTTTTGCAACACTGAAATTATTTATTTATTTAATTATATATATTTTTAGAAAAAAATGTATAATCTTAAAAAGTATTATATTTATAGTGAAACTTTCTTTTCAGAACCACCTTATCTGCGAGAACTGACAGAACCACCAAAAAAATACATGCACGCCTTCAATAATTGTATTTTTGTATATATGTTCTAAAAACAACATATATGTTTAAAAAAAACATGGTTGTTCTAAAGAATTTGATAAGAAATTTGAAATACAAAATTTTTCTTTGAAGGTGTTCATGTATGTTCTTATAAGGCGTGCAACGACAATATTGCGGCCGTGTGTAAGGTTTTTGTGAAAAAAGATGATGAGTTCATGATGATATTGAAGAACATAGGTGGATACTTACGATTATTGATGATTTGCGTGTATTTTTATTTTATTTTAAAATGCGTGCATTTATGTTTTTGGTGGTTCTGTCAATTCTCGCAGATAAGATGGTTCTCGCAAGAAAGTCTCCCTATATTTATATTACGAAAGCTTTTTAATAGTTTTTTCTTTATATAAAATGACTGCAAACACTTGTTAGCATAACTGCATAAGTTTACCCTAACAAATCAATGGTCAACAAACCATCTTGATTATATTCCAAGTGTACCTAAAATACCATTTTACACATTCATAACCATCGAATGTCTCTAAAGTCAAACAAAAACATTCAATAAAGATCAACAACTCAACATAAAAAATATCACTGCTTGATAGAACAAAAATATAAAGAACCTTACAAAATAAGATTTGCAACATTTAAAAACTTAATTATGAAATCAATATCACTCACTTTTAGGGGTTTACTACGACAGTGTTGGCAGGTGATTGTGATGGTTAGGGTATTGGGTCGATGAAGAGGCGCTGGTAGTTAGGGTTTGGTGGTAGTGTAGATGGAGAGAAAGAATGAGATGAGATCAATATAGATCTCATATTTGCCATAGAACCAATGGACCAATCATATCCACCCATTTTTATTTTCCATCTTTATTTTAAAACAACATATCTTGCAAACGGTAAATCTTCAAGCTACAAAAAAAATACCATCGCGACGAGAATTAAATGATCTTTCTATAGATATGCATTGTTATATACTTTCGACGACTTTTTTTTTTCGACGAATTTTTTTTTTAATTTCCGCCCAGAAAGAATCATATATGATTCGTAAAAATCATATATGATTCCGTACGAATCATATATGATTCGATTTTTATGAATCATATATGATTCGTAAAAATTTTTTACGAATCATATATGATTCGTAAGAATCATATATGATTCGTAAAAATCGAATCATATATGATTCGTACGGAATCATATATGATTTGTTAAAATCGAATCATATATGATTCTTACGAATCAAATATGATTTTTCTGGAAATAAATTTTGGAAAAAAAAAGTTCATCGAAAAAAAAGTTCGTCGAAAATATATAGCAATGCATGTCTATAGAAAGATAATTTAATTCTCGTCGTGATGATATTTTTTTTGTAGCTTAACGATTTACGGTTTGCGAGATATTTAAGTTTTAAAAAAAGGGTGGAAATTAATTTTTTTATTTTGATAAGAAAAATGAGTGGCTAAGATTGCTTGATGGGTTATATGGTAAAAGTTGGATCTATAAAGAACTTTTGCCGAGAAAGAATAGTGACTATTATTCCAAGTCAATTGAAGTTTTTGAAGAGATAAGGATATTGTTGAAAATGTCAAAGGCCCTTACAAAGCCCTATAAGGCGTACTTTTCAAGTGTCCTATCCCTTTAGAAAATGCTTATAAGGCCCCTAATATTTTTCTAAATGGATAAGGACTCTTGGATTTTCTCCTAAACCCTATTATAAGACGTACTTTTCAAGATAAACCCTTGGTGTCTACTTGACCAATTGTTACAAAGCCCTATGAATTGCATTGAAAACAATAGAATTTAGAAGCATCTTAATGCACAAGCAATTGCAAAGGAATGCCTTATCAACAAAAATACTAAACCAGACACTTTTTTCTCCCGTTACCTGCTTACGACAAAATCATTAGGATTTCTCATATGTCCATCAGAAATTAGAATGCACACCAACAGTTTGCAGTCTTTTCCTCAACTCCAAATATCTGAGCTGACCAATACACTGTAGGTTTGTAAAGATGGTTACCCCAGTGTCAAAGTTTCAGGACATCAACAAAAAAGTACTGCATATGGGTCGCCTTTAAAATAAATTTATAGAATGCAATAAATAGTTCACATATATGGGTCGTCTTTAAAAGTACTGCATATGGTTCGTCTTTAAAAATGGTATAGTTGGGGGTGCGAAATGACCATTATGCCCCTCCGTTAAAAATAGTCATTCATCTTCTCCTATACTATTAGATTAAAAATGGTAATAATATCTATTACTATCATTAAATTAATAATCTAAATATTGTTTCATCCGCAAAGTTTTATCATTTTTTTGTTTGTAACTCATAAACTTTTTTTTTCTTTTCGGCATTGACTAAAAGAAAAACCTCGTAAAGCCGAAAAGGAAATAAAAACTTCTTGTGGTTCTACGGACCAGCCCAGCCCAGGGGAAGGGGGATATACCACAGGTAAGGTTTGATATTCCTTTTCCCAAACTTGAATTGGAAGAAACCCTAAATGGCGGAGGAGATGCAGAAAGAGAAGAAGCACGTGAACCGTAGGTTAATAATTGATGATGAAATAGAGGCAGCGAGCGTGTGGAAAAGCATCTTGAAGAGAAAAGGTTTGCCGTTGGACACCAAGTACAAATATGAAAATACTTTCAACAAGGCGTATGACGAATCTTACTGCGACATATTATAACTAACTATTGAAAAGAAAAAAAAGAATCCAGAAACTGCTAAATCATGGGGGAGAACGACTTTTGAATGGCTCCCTCCTCCTACTCCACCTACTCGAATAATATTATCAGAATTAGATTATCAAACTTATGACTATTTTTTTTATCAGAGGAAGCATGACAAGAAAATTACTCGCAATGTTAATTCTATTATTTATCATAAGGGTTCCGAAGCTGCCAAGAAAAGGTATAAGTTGAGTGTAGAGATGGGAAAGAAGAAGGCCGATCAATTTAAGGAACTTCAAGCCAAAGGCCTTGCATTCCCTGGCTTCTATTGTGCGCCTCCGCCTGAGTACCCCCAATATTGTTAGATCATGCTCATCATTACTATTACTATTACTATTACTATTACTATTTCTGTGTCATTCTAATACATTATTATTATGTCTATCTCTCTCTCTCTTGTAATACATTACTATTAATCTTTTGATGTTCTTGCTTGTGTTTTATTAATCAACCTGGCTACATTATATATATATATATATATATATATATATATATATATATATATATATATATATATATATATATATATATATATATATATATATATTATATATATATGCCTTGCTTTCTCTACTAGCTTTAGAGGTATAATAAGCAATTTTGAAGTTTTTGTATATTCCCTTTGTTATGCTTATAATGAGGTATGGAGTTTATTTTACAAGAGGGCGGGCCTTGTGAACTTACATACCGCGGGGGGTCCCAATTGCATAAATTTTCTAGAATTGACACTTGGGAAGGTTTGTCTTTGTTTGCTCTTCAACTCCTCGAAATTTTTGGAATAAATATAGACATAGTTGCCACTTGTAGAGCCATCAATTTTTTTTATCAATGCATGGATAAAGATTGTTGAACTTTCTTGTTTCTAGTAACCCTATTCTTTTGAACACTCTTTCCATGATTCTACATGCTGAGCTCATCAGCCAATGACCCAAAACTGATGATGAATCCACTGACCCCAGGTGCGAATAGCTTTGCTTATTAAATCTAGGTCTCCGTATTCATGAATTCATCTTTCCTAAAAACTTTGAAAACTGCCCTTCTGATGTCACCACATTCCTGTCAAGATATACAAGTTATAGAAGGCTATAGTTTGAGTTTGACTTTTTGACGTCAAACAACAAACTCTAAACTCTAACCAAGTAACCGGTGAAGGCGTATCTTATATTAGGGTATTCATGTAAAATTTCTTGATCTTAACATAGTTAGATTGATCTATAATGTTTTGAACAGGACGGTTTCACCTCAAAAGCCAATCTTGTGGTCATAAACTAAAGCGATAACATCAATACCATCTTTAACGATCCGAACTGAATGGGTTTGACCTCAAAAGTTAACCCAACTAAAATGGTCCTTTTTTTCTTGTCTAAAGTAAACTAGATTATGAATCTACCATTCTATTTCGATCAACATGGTTCCAGCAACAGTCATAGAAATATGGCCATTATTAGGGCTATTCAACACTTTGACTGCATATGCTAGGAATATACTTTTACTTGCTGTATTTGCTATTCTGTTTAGGGCTAATGTCATAGAAATACATAATATGGACGTTTTCTAGCACTTGCCTTGTTATTCATTCTATTTTTCATGATTATTGATGTCCTAAATTAAGTATCATGATGTGATGTCTCAAAATATTTTTCCATTTCCCCATTTTAGAATGTTTGGGTATAAGTTTGCATATCTGCCTGAAAAAGTTTACAAGGTTTGGTCAAAGTAGGTAAACAACCAACCTTGTGATTGTATCAAGAGCGGGAAATTAATTTACTGCATGAAACACAAACGTATAAAAAATAGGCAGGTGCTCGCGTTGGACCCTGGCAGGGAGAATATTATGCGATAGAATCAAACCTGGAAACAAATATGCTAGTCTTGTAAAGTTACTATCTCTGCTGCAACACAATGAGAAAAAAGAGACTATAACATTATAATTGGGTGTTTAGCACTTTCAACTACAAAGAACTACGTTGGATAGTGACGAACTTAATTTCTTGTTGTAGCCTTGAAAGTGTGAACTCATTAAAATGCCACCTTTCATGCGCATTCTCTTTCTAACACACTTCAGTTAGATTAACACATTGTATTATCTAGAGCATGGCAGTTCCGATCCACTAAATGGGTCGATTTAGGTTATAATTTACTTCTAGTGGGTTAGGTCTAAAATTTAGATAAAGATGAAACGGTTCAACTGGATTGAACCCGTCCAACACGTGGACGATTTGCCGAAAGTCTGTATCTTTATCATTATCCTATTAAAATTTGTAGATTTTGATTAATTATGATTGTTTTCTCGGAGGATAACATATATGTTGTTTAATGACTACTAACATAGTTGCCACTAATCAGGTGGTGTACTTGTCACACTCACAAGCTTACGAATCATTATACAAAAACAAAACAAGTGATTTAAGGGACTAACTAATAAATTGGTCCTTTCACTAACATGAAATAGTTGGGTTGCATCCAACTTGGGCTGTATTTTACTACTACTATATATATATATATATATATATATATATATATATATATATATATATATATATATATATATATATATATATATATATATATATATATATATATATATATAGGATCCGGTTCCATTGAGAAGGTTTTTATTTTGAGAAGATTGAGAAATCTTCGTTTGAACAAACTGATATATGTTTTTCAAGCGTAAAACTCATTTTAATGTGATTAAAATTCAAAAATGTGTAAAAAAAAAATTTGAATCAATGTTAGATAGGTCAGGGTAGATTAGTGTGCAATATTTTGGTGCAGGCGCTGACAGTGAACCAAATTTGATCTTTATTTGTTATAAGTGTGCAATATTATTTTTCTTCAATTTTTATTCAGATAGAATTTTACATATAGGTTTACATTGCTGTTTATGGGGTTTTTGCTGTCCCATATTTAAACCATACAAGGTTCCGAATGCCCGCGCGTTGCCGCGTGAACATTGTGTCGAAGCTTAGAATTTCAGCCTTAATACATAGTACTTAACTACAAAGTTTAGAGTTATCATTCCTGATGGCATAAGTACATCCAAATCAGAAAACGCATATTCTCTTCAACAGCAGCCATGGCAGCTTCATTCATATGAAAATTGTACTAAAAACATTAAATAAACTTGCACTTAATGCATTAGTATCTTTGTGATGTTGGCCCTTTTCTCCAGATCTATGGTCTAACATCAAATCACAATATACCAAAGTACACGAAATAATCTCAATTTCTATAAATATGTCATCATTGTAATCGTTACAAGTTCTAATCTATAAATAAGATATGAAAAGGTGTGAATGAAGCTTTGTGTTGGTTCGGCTTGTAATGGTTCGATCCAACAGATGTGTTGCTTCATTTGTAACTGCCATTTGACAGTTATTTGTTGCTGCGTTGACTTTTCCATGTTGACTTTGACTTTCGGGTTTGACCTTTAATATGGGCAGATTGGGATTAACCCAATATTCTCCCCCTTAATCACAATCGCTGCGACGTAGATCTTTAAGTCTTTTGTAGTCGCCTCCATTTTGCTTCCTTTAATATTCGCTGCAACATTGATCGAATTTTGGAATCTTCTGCACTCCCTGCTGTCTTTTGAGTTATCTGCACTCTCTGCGATTTCTGCATTCTCTGCGGTTTCTGCACTCTCTGCGATTTCTGCACTCTCTGCGATTTATGCACTCTCTGCGGTTTCTGCAATCTCTGCTGTTTCTACAATCTCTGTTGTTTCTGCACTCTCTGCGGTTTGCTCATTGTATCATTTCTCTTCAGTTATAGTTGCCATAAGTAATGTTGGCTCTAAGTCTTCTTCAATAAAATTGGATTGTTCTCTGACTTGATTCTTGCGTTTGTTTTGACATTCATATGCATAATGTCCAAGTTTGTGACATCGGTAGCATGTGACTTGAGATTTGTCTCTTGTATCTTCTTCAAAAGACGCTCGTTCTTCCCTTTTAGATTGATAATTGTTCTTGTCTTGTTCTCGGCCTCGAGACTGGTTAAATCTTCCCTGACCATATTCTCTAAAAGGTTTTCCTTGTACTTCATATCGTGTGAACATCAAACTCTCTTGGTTGTTCACTTGTTTATCCTTTTTAAACTTAATCCTTTCTTCATAGGTCTTAAGTCTTCCAATTGCTTCTTCAAGTGTCATAGTGTTTAGATCGGAATATTGTTCTATAGATGCAACTATTTGCAGATACCTATCCGGTACAGCATTTAGTAACTTCCTAACTAAGTTCTGATCTTTTATTGTGTGTCCTAGACTAGCGGCTTTGTTTACAAGAGCTGTGAGTTTTCCTGTAAAGGTATCGATGGTTTCATCTTCCTTCATATGTAACAACTCTAGTTCAGATCTGAGTGTTTGAAGTCTGGCTTGTTGTACTCTCTCTTCGCCTAAGTGCCTAGTTTTCAAAGCATCCCATATTGCTTTCGGGGTTTTGTGCTTTGTAATTTGAAGTAATTGATCTTCGGGTAAGGATTGGTAAAGGTATGCAATAGCATTTTTCTCCTTTTTCTTATCGGATTGAGTCGTTTCAGTTGGCTCAATTGTTTCCCATAACCCATTTGCTTCTAAAATAATTTGCATTCGAATTGCCCATAGTGAGTAATTCGTGGGTTTCAAAATCGGGCATTGGAATTGAGGGATAGTATTAAGTGTACTAATCTCCTTCTTTCCATTATCTCCACCATCTTTAGTCATTTCTTAATGACAATGACAAGGTAATCTCCTAAAATTCTAACACGGGATGTGCTAAAATATATTTTGCGCGCTACTAATGTTTTGTGTCTAAAGTGACAATCAAAACCTATAGGAATAGTAAAAACCATCCTCGGAGATTGTAAATTCAAAGTGAATAAACCTAAGGTTAATTACTCCTTAAAAGTTATTCCTAATTATAATAAGCAGCGTAAATACACTAGGTTATTATAAAATAAAATATGATAAGATACTAAATGGTATAATAATAGTACTTATCAAAAAATAAAGTAAACTATACTAATAATAAGTAAAATTTAAAAAATAAAAGGGTGGATGTGAAATTTCTGAAACCTAGGGGGGTTAAATAGAACCCATAGCCCTTTTGTTGGTTCTCGGTGTGCCCTAGGCTTTATTTGCGCCTCTCTTCTTTGTTTATCTCTTTTCAAGAGATAAAAATGTCTCTGCCTTTTTTTTGGTGAGACCGATTACTGCTATGTTCTTTGTGATGGTTGACTGCCGATTGTTGGCTTTAGTTAACCACTCCTTCTTCACGGATGGGGTGTTCTTGTTATTCAAACGCTGGTTGATCCTTTTGGATTTGTTCCTCCGTGTATAAATTGAATCAAGATGATGATTCAAAAAAATGAAAGGGTATTTGATTCTTGGATATAACATGTGTGTTTGTTCCTTTTATGAATCAATTGATTATTTCCCTTTCTTTGATGACCCTCGTGTTGGTATGGTTCTTAGTTCTGAATTGATTGGAGTTTTGTTTGAAAGTGAACAAAACAAAAAAAAACTTTGTTCCCTGTTCTCTTGTGTTCTCGGTAAAAAAAATGATTCGGTTTTTTTTTTTTTTTTTGCAAAAAATTTGAGGATACCTTTTCTAGATGCCGGTAATTATATTACGAGGCGACTAGAATTTAAGGAGTATCTTCTGAATCACAAAGGATGATAGTTTTGATTTACTTTGTGGTCCGAATGATTAATTTGTAGTGAAAAAAAATGTTACCGAGTTCCTGGGAAATTTTCTTTCTTCGATTCAGGGCAAAATAGAACCCTTGGTATATGATGATTCGGTTAGTGATTCCAAACCTGGCTCTGATACCAATGTTTCACAGGTTTTGAGGGGGTTTCCAGGATCGAATTGATCAAAACAACAACATGCCAATCATCATATAAAATAAGAATCGATAATAGTGAAATAAGGAAGATTGGGTGAACCCATAAATCTGATATTATTGATAATGAAAAGGTTACACACTACTAGAAAAAAGGCCTTTAATGACGCGCAATGCGTGTCATTAAAGGGGTCAGATGACGCGCCTTTTGGCGTCATTGATCGACCCGTCATAAAGCAATATGACACGCATTTCGCGCGTCATGAATTTATGACACGCTTTTATGACACCCTTTTACGACAAACTTTTATGACACTATTTTATGACCCCTCTTTTGCGTGTCATGGTTCAAAAAAGTTTTAAAAAAATATTTTTTATAAAATTATTAATATCCACATATTAAATAACAGTTAATCTCATAATACAAATAAATACACAAATAGCAAAAGAGCGCATTTCATATATATCAAAACAATGCGTTTCATACAACAATAAGTTATTTTAAAAATCTAAAATTAACCATAAAAGTTTACAACCGCTAAATTATATAGAATTCAAGACCGGTAAATGAAGTTTGCCACATAATTTGCCCATTCTTCACGAATTTCATCCAAATCATCATCCGTGTATTCTTTTTTTACCTTCCCCGATCTTGATGCATAGAAGATACATACGGAGTAACTTGGCTTTAATGCATGAGCCAACTGCAATGCAGAAACTGTATCGCTGCACGAAACTGCAATGCAGAACAAAGGATCTCATAAAGAGACAATATATTAACACTAAAGGCTATAGAATATACCAGATGCAACATTTACAAGAAAATTGACACATCTATCTATTTGTAGGCCAATGGCAATATTGCTGTTACCTTACTGATCGCGCTTTTTACTATTGTCTGCTTTTCTCTTGCAGGAACGATTGCACTCGGTTCCTAAAGAGATAAAAAAGAAAGATAGCGATCAGTACAATCGCAACAACAACCTGAGCAAAGAGATAATCCAAAAACAGAAAAGTTCATTGACTATTATTTTACCTTTTCACATCATTGACCACCTTCAGGTCCTTGCCCGATATAGCAGTTGAATTACTTACTTTCGTACCAACTAAGGGCCTACACATTCACATGATAATGTGTTACTTAACTCTAACGCACATACCGTTTTGAATTAATAATGGAAATAGTAGTGCAAATACCATTTTGATTTTGCCATATTTTGAACACTAGCTTTCCTGTAATGTGTAATTCCAAGAGAGTTAACACAATGAAAACTGAAGAATAAATGATGTTGATAGAATCAGTTTCAAACACAAGTTATCAGTTCGGATTTACTTATGTCTTTTCCTACAGTCATAGCAATATAAGAAACTTACAGGCTGAAACAATTTAATTCGTAAACACATACAACTACTCCGTATATGCAGTCTAGGACATGTCAATCAAAGAAATTAAAACCGGATCACTAATGTCTACTCAACACCGGTATCGGCGTATGACAGCGTGTAATGAAAAGAACATAGAAAAGCATAACAGAGACAAGAACTCTGGGGTCTCCAAAGATCTAATAGAATACATAGACACACAGACACACAGTCCTGTTAGACAAATACAAACTACCGTCAACGGAAGAAACTCGCATATAAAAGCCTAAAAGGTAAGACCTCCTGAAACAAAATTAATCCTACCAAAAACAGATGCAAACATGTTCATCGAGTATTACAATGAATCAAACTTATAAATCACAGATAAGATGCTACAATTGATTACTCTGCACGCCGGCAGCTTATAATAAAATCCCAAATAAGCAATAAGTTTCAAAAATCAGTCAACATAAGTAATTCCAACATAAACCAACGCTTATCAAAATAATTAAACAAATCCAAATCCAAACACTACAACACAAAACAAACAAATTCAACCTACGTCGTGTGTTCCCTTGAACCGAAAACAATATCACACCTTTGGGGTGTTCTCGTTAACAAAGCAAAACCACACAGAAGTACAGAACAACTCAAACCGGGACCAAACAACACACGACCACCCTTGTGGCTTGTGTTAACCGGAAGCAACCACACCACGCCCTAAACGGGTTCTATTTTTACCGCAACACCAACACTTCTCACCAAATCAAATCCAAAATTTAATATGCCCAAACACACAACAATAATAACTTAAACCAAGTAATAAGAAATCCCAAATGCAACCTGTACCCTCTCGGGTCACGACCCTTATCCCATCCGGGTATAACCCGACCCGTACGCATTTAATAGATTTACCACACGAATCTGTAACAGACGATTTTTATTCTGGTTTTAGACCCACGAAAACATTTCCAATCGTTTTATATTCGTTTTTAAACAAAGAGATTAATAAAAGTGGTTTTGTGTTTTCGACATACCCAATAGACGAGAGAGAGGAAGAGAGATATGGAATTACGACAGCGGTGGCTGGTAGCTGGAGAGTGGCGGCTGAAGACGATGCTCGTGGTGGTTATGGTATTGATGGTGATGGCGGCGTACAATAGAGAGAGAGAGTATTTAAGTGTGTGTGAAATTGTGAGTGAAACCCTAAAATGAATCATTATATAGCCACAGGGAACGACACTTAAGGATGACACGCAAAAAAAGTGTATCCCGTGTTCCAGTACATTTTTCTATGACTCTAATAATTGCGTGTCATAAGTCTTTCAAATTGTATAAATTATGACAGTTTTTTTATGACACACACTTTTGCTTGTCAATAAAATGCGTGTGTCATAATTTCGGCGTCATTAAAGGCCTTTTTTCTAGTAGTGACATTGAATTACAGAATCATATCCTATATATATATATATGATGAAACAGTGCTTTCATGAAGAGGCAAACCGTTTCTCTAAAAGTAAACGTTGTATTGTTTCTGAAACCTAATAACCGTTTCTCATAATGGGTTCCTGTAGGCCCAAATCATAAATCTTGCAGTCTTTCCATCTTGACCCATAACTAATCTATTTTGGCGTCTAAGACATTAAAAAAAGGTCCAACAAACCGTAATATTCTAAAGACTTAGAAGAAATTTCGTGACTATGAAGGTTACGCCGTAACCAATGCAAGAGGTTACGGCGTAATAGGTACATAGTATGGGATTCAAGATATTGAAGAGATTACGACATAACCATGCAAGAAGATTACGACATAAATAAAACCCTAAGAAGATTACGGCGTAACTATTGTTTCACAGGTTTTGAGGGGGTTTCCAGGATCGAATTGATCAAAACAACAACATGCCAATCATCATATAAAATAAGAATCGATAATAGTGAAATAAGGAAGATTGGGTGAACCCATAAATCTGATATTATTGATAATGAAAAGGTTACATTGAATTACATAATCATATCCTATATATATATATGATGAAACGGTGCTTTCATGAAGAGGCAAACCGTTTCTCTAAAAGTAAACGTTGTATTGTTTCTGAAACCTAATAACCGTTTCTCATAATGGGTTCCTGTAAGCCCAAATCAGAAATCTTGCAGGCTTTCCATCTTGACCCATAACTAATCTATTTTGGCGTCTAAGACATTAAAAAAAGGTCCAACAGTTCCTCCCTAATGTCGAGATGGCAAAATCTTCGATCTTCAAATCTGCGGTCTTGATTTCTTGATGCCTTCTTCTTGAATCCTTCTTGTTCCTTCAATTTTGAGACCATCTCAGCCCCGTTTTCTTTCATCTTTGAGACCATCACAGCCTCTCCTTCATTATCACAATGGTTTTTCTTCGTTGATACCATCACAGCCTTGTTTTTTCATCTTGATCATATCGCATGACCCTTCTTGATCAATTCTCTTGATCATTCAATCCATCACAGATTCTTCTCTTCTTTGCGGTTGCTTCACACAACAAAATCTTCGGGTTGCTTCACACAACTTGGCTTTTCACCATCTTCTTCAACTTGATCATATCACATGACCTTTCTTCACTTCTTTTGATCAATCAATCTATCACAGATTGTTCCTTCGTGGTTGCTTCACACAACAAATTCTTTTGGTTGAATGATAATTGTAACATGATTTATTTGTGTTGTTTGATCCCTTGAAGCTCTGATACCAATGTTGGCCCTTTTCTCCGGATCTATGGTCTAACAACAAATCACAATATACCAAAGTACACGAAATAATCTCAATTTCTATAAATATGTCATCATTGTAATCGTTACAAGTTCTAATCTATAAATAAGATATGAAAAGGTGCGAATGAAGCTTTGTGTTGGTTCGGCTTGTAATGGTTCGATCCAACAGATGTGTTGCTTCATTTGTAACTGCCATTTGACAGTTATTTGTTGCTGCGTTGACTTTTCCATGTTGACTTTGACTTTCGGGTTTGACCTTTAATATGGGCAGATTGGGATTAACCCAATATGTGATCAGTAGCAATAACAAAAAGAACAAAGTACGAACCAATGAAGAAAGATCAACCAAATCCCCATCAGCATCTAGTTGCTTCTTTCGAGCAAGAGCTTTTAAGATCATCCCATGCTCATCTTCATTCGGTAGAGGAACATACAATAGTTTACCAAACCGCCCAGGCTGTAAGACTACTCGGTCCATCACCTTTGGCCTAGAAGACATATCAACAAAGCAGACACTATATTAGATAGGTCAGGGAGATTAGTGGCCAAATTGAGTACTTTTGGTGTGTGTGGTTTTTACAAGATTAACATTTTTCTAATTTGACGATTTTATGTTCATGGGATTTTATTGTTGATAATAGCTAGGAAAACGTTCTACTTCCAAATTGAGTTCATTCAGTTTAGACCACACTATACCATAACTACATAAGTTAGAAATTAATAAACCATATGCCATGTTACAAGTTTTCAAAAAAGAAATGAGCACACCACATATCTTTGTAAATTTATAGTTCTCCTTCCCACAACTTCAAATCAAGGCTATGCCAGCTTATGACAAACCCATCTTTTTCTGTATATGGAGTTATGGACTATGGTGTTAGCTTTTGATAAATCTAATAGTGCTTATAATTGACTTAATTATATATATAAATAAACTAACGCTGATCAAAATTATACAATTTTTTTTTTTCTTAGCATTTATCTTCGGAAAAAATTGTGCTGCGGGTGTTAAAGTATCAAATTTCTAATAGCATCAAAAGAGAAAAAAGTTTTAATAAATTTTGGCGTGGTTACCTTTTTTATAAAAAAGACAAAGTTTTTAGTCCCACGTGAATTAAAGAAGCAGAATTTTACTAGCTAATATAGGCATATATGGTTCGAGATTTATGATATTGGATTATTGAAGTTCATGTCCGAAAAACTCATGGGCTCATTGGAGAGATTTTGTGGATAAAAGGTTAGTCTCGGCTCTTACTCACTTCAGTTGGTGCCCCACTGGGCCAGGAGAGTTGTCAGAGCTATTCTTTGTGGGATGGACAATGACTGGTGCCAAAAGACACCCGAGGTTAGGGTGTTCCAACCAATTCAAACTTTTTGTGGATACTGGCTTTTTAGAGATTATTCAAGTTTGATGTATGGTAATTTGCGTTATGGTCATCAATCTGTGCTGGTTGAAGTCTTTTGATTGAGGGGTATTGGGGTTTAGCAATTATTGGTTTACGGGTTTGGTTATAAACTTACGAGTATAGTTTTCGCTATAGTCATGACAACTCATGTGTAGAGTTTCGTGGAAGTCTTGATTTCGTACGGTACTCTCCTTTCCTCCTTTATAACGAATACTTAACACACTTTTTAAAGTCGAGCTAAATATCAAACTCAACCTCTTTTTGCACCCATTTACATACTATAAAAAACAATGGTTGTACCTCTACTTTTTCATGATAAATTGCGACATTTTCAACTCATGATTTCATACTATTTTAGACAAGGTGATTGTATGCACTTGTAATATACTGTATTAGCTACGAGTGTTTAGAATCGGCAGTTCATATAAGCTCCAACTTTTTCTCAGGTTGAAGTTGATTGTATGCAACGGTAAAATATTAAGGGGGTGTTTGATAGCTTCTTAGTGGGCCAATTAAGAGAACATCTCCTATTCGGTGGCGCTTGGGTTGTTTGATAAAAATAAGTGGAACTCTGACCGATTAATTTTTCTTCTGAATCATTTTGGGTGGATGGAGGTCCTCAGCCATTCAGCATCCACATGCTTCCTTGATTGCCCTCTTTTAAACTTTAAATGTTTTCTTTATAGCAGTGGTAACTTTTTTTTCTTCACACGCTCAATTAAATCAAAGGTTGGTTCTTTTAAATCTGACATATTCATGTAACATTTACCACAAGTCCTCAACATTTTTTAATTTTATATTTTTCTCAATATAACAATAAATTTATTGACATATTCACTTACCCTTATATGATATTTCTTCTTGTATATAGAAACATGGTGATGTAGCAGGCCATATCAATTACATATTTTTGGAGTCGTTCCTGTTAGATAATGAAACCCCTTGAGATGTATTGTATTATTCATATATATTTATAATGCAACATAGAAGATACTAGAAACTCTAATGAACCCAACCCTCGCCCTATATTATCTAAGTAGTTTCTTTATTCACATTCTCTTGTAATATTATAGTTTGTAGAATTATATTTAATTGAGTAGTTTGTAATTTATATTGTTTTATGATCTTTTGATAATACTATTTACATTTTTTTTGTTTATTCCAAAATTACTTTCTTTATATTATATTTTTATTCGAGTTAATAATTTTTTTATCAAACGGTATATTTTGTTCAAAACAAAATTAGACAAAAGGTTAAATTGGTTATTTCAGGCAACTCAGATTGCTTATTCAGAATATCAAACAATCATTTTCACTCAGAATCAGGTTCACTCAACATCTTTGAATCATTCAGCAGCTTTGATTTTTTCAGCGCTAATCATATTTTTTTTATCAAACACCCCCTAAATTCCAGTATTTAAAAACTAAGTTATGTCGGTCAACCCAACTTGAATTTATAGGAAGAAAAATAATACTATCTATTTCGGGTCAACCCAACCTGACTACAATGGATGCAAATTATGTCACACTTGCTAAGGATAAAATTAGTGAACTTGATAAAGAAGAACAACTTTCTACATATCCCGAGCCCTTAGAAGCTGTTAAGAAAACAAAAACTAGCCATAAAGGATCCAAAAACAAACCACAGTAGAAATCATAACTATAAACACAAATACATTTATATATCGATAGAAAATGACTAGTAAAGATGTAACGAATATGCAAAAAAAGAATACTTAGCAGACTCTTGAGACTCGAGCTCATTATCAAACCCATCCGCTTCTCGCAACCAAAAACATATGTGGTAATTGGCTTTGGTATAAGTAAAACTAAATCTAAATTAAAACGATGCGATATAAGTTTGTCCAATTTTTTTGGAATTTTTTGGGTGATTGAGATCCATGGAGGATATCCAACTCCAATCGCAATTTCACTAAATAAACGTATTCGAGTTTGGTATCAATTTTCTCCGGTTTGACAAGAGAAGAAAAAAATAATGTGTGAAAAGAGCATATTTAATCTTTGATTACGGAGAAAAAAGGTGTTGTGTGAGACATGTTTTATGTTTTGAATCCCACATTGGTAAGGGGAATGAAAATTTGCTTCCTTATGTACTTTGGGTGTTTAAAATTCAGATAATTTGAAATAAACATTATGTTGTTGTATGTGTCTATCGCATACCGTAACAATCGGAATGTAAAAACCACGTATATTAATTAATGTAAACTAACAACTTTTTGTCACTGTAAGTAATCTATCTATATATGTTGTTAGCTTATGATGAACCCGTCTTTTTCTATATATGATCTTACCTTATGATAAATGTAATATCGCTTATAATTGACTTAATTATAAATATAAACGAACTAACACTCATCAAAATTATACAACAATTTTTCTTTGCATTTATCTTCGGAATAAATTGTTTTGCGGGTGACACCCGACTCCAAAGATTGCCAAACAATACGTGTGTTTGAGCATCAAATTTCTAATAGCTTCAAAAGAAAAAAACAAGTAACAATAAATTTTGGCGCGGTCACACTAGTACATTAACGACAAATGCCGACGACATTTTTGCACATGAGTCAAGGATGCGGAATTTTACTAGCTAATCTAGGTGTATATGGTTCGATATTTATGATATTGGATTATTGAAATTCACGTGATGCAGTATAATGGTTTTCTCTACTCTATTTTTGGAAGGTTTTAGGGACTATTCAAGTTAGATGTCTGGAGATTTGCATTTTGATCGAAAGCATTATGGAGTTAAGCAAATTCTGGTTGAAGTCTTCCTCTGTTTTTGCTTGATTAACTAAACATCGGATCCCAAAAAAACCAATTTTCTACATATCGCGGGCCCTTAGAAGCCTTTAACTCGATAGAAAATGAATACGTAACCTTTTTAAAAATTATGTTGTTGAAACAAATATTATGTTGTTGTCTTTGTCTCCAGCATTCCGTTTAAAAATTACAAGACGTTGAAAAAAGTTAATGTCATTTATCAACTTTTTTTCATTTCAAATAGTTTTATCTTTTTTCTACATACGTTGTTAGCTTATGGCTTATGATATATCTAGTTATCTACTACTTTGGTTATTGATGTACATGCATGACTAGTTGTACAGTACATTATGTTAATATTTGTCTCGTGTAATTCGAGTAATATGGATCCGCTGGTTGTACGAATGGAGTTGGGGGGTGGTTTTGAGGTGGAGTTGTGGTGGTGATCGTGGTTGTTGGTTATAAAGAGAAGACAATGATATCAACTTTTTGTCAATATTTATGTGCCTGATTTCAACTCATGATTTCATACTATTATACATATGGTGATTGTATGCATTAGTAATACATTAACTACGAGTGTTTAGTAACTAAGTGCTTAGAGGGGCAATGTTAAACCGATTGGTTATGTACGAGGTTTTTTTTTTTTTTTTTTTTTTTTTTTTTTTTTTTTTTTTTTTTTCACTTAAATAAAAAAAAGGGATAAAAACTGAGGCCGGACACATTCGGTGACCCAAGCGACCTGGGTCACCGGCTGCCACGTCAGCTTTCTCTCTCCGGCGACCAGAAGCGACTAACCTGCCACAGCCGATGACCGATTTTTTTTTTTTTTTTTTAATTATTTTTTTTTAATTCAAACATTTAAAATAAACTTAAAATTCATTAATAATAAAAACATTACAATACTGAATTAAAAAAAAAAAAAAAAAAAAAAAAAAAAAAAAAAACGTAAACTAATCAGCTATAAATTGTATTTTTCTTTGTTATGCCGTGTAGTTCAAAGTTGTTTTTCGGCGAGAAGTTGTTTTGGGGTAGTCGGGATCGTCGGTCTTTTGATGTGAGAGTGTTTTTCTTTGACATGATGAGAAGTAGGTTATGGATGAGGAGTTGAATATGAATTGTGTTTGAAATTGTGTGTTTAGATGTGTGTTTGAGGTGGGTATTTATAAGATTGAAAAAGTTAAAAAAAAAAAAAAAAAAAAAAAATTTAAAAAAAAAAAAAAAAAAAAAAGGTGCAACGGTTTGATTTTTTGTCAAGTGATAAATACTCGGTCGATTCAACGATCGATATTCACAAAATTGAAGAAGCTACCGATCCTGGCCATCCCATGCGACCGACCAAA
The DNA here is from genome assembly GCA_021014915.2 of Artemisia tridentata subsp. tridentata. NCBI lineage: Eukaryota > Viridiplantae > Streptophyta > Magnoliopsida > Asterales > Asteraceae > Artemisia > Artemisia tridentata. The sequence goes on from CP139502.1 coordinate 40,333,942, forward strand.
GTATCGGTCGCTTTGTGTTTTTCAAACTGATCGACCGATTTTTTGCGATGGACTACGTTCAGCCGGATAGATCAACCCAAATCAAGACCCTTTGACCCGGACCCATTCAGACCCGTGCTCCTAATGGCCCGTTTAGACCCATGACCCGACTCACTCATTTTGCCACTTATATAGGAGCTGTTGGTCGTACCAAAATCAGCAGTTCATATAAGCTCTCAACTTTTTCTCAGGTTGAAGTTGACACCTAAAGGGAATTCGTGACTTGGACCAAAATTTATGTGCCAACGTTTTTTACTCAGTTTTAGGTGCTATTTTAGACATAGTGATAGTATGCACTTGTTAAATATCAAATACCAGTGTTTAAAAACTAAGTGATGTTGGTCAATCCAACCCGATTACCCGACTCCTACAAATAACTACCGGTTAAGAACCTATGGAGAAATGAGAATACGCTACTACAATGGATGCAAATTATGTCGAATTCTATGAATAAACTAAACAATGTATCATTACACTACATAAAAATTATGATCTTGACATAGCCCTAACGGAGTGCCCAACGGGTTGCCCAAAGGGCTAGGCCATGCCGGCGGTAACACCGCCCCGTGCCCAACGGGTTGCCCTCAACGGGCTGGTGAGAGTGCTCGCAACCCTCTGATGAAGTCGTTGGAGTGTAACGTTAGAGGGGCCATAGTGTAATTTTTTATTTTTTATTTTTTATTTATTTTTCTTTTAAAGCGCTAGCCGTTACAGGGACCATTTATGTAATTTTTTTTTCCTTTTAAAATTCCTATATATACAACATACTTCTTTCATTTTAAACAACACTTCCACATTCAAATTCATTCCAAATAATGTATTCATCTTCATCTTCGTCTTCCAGTGATAATTTCGAACCACTTTTGCTTCCCGATTTTTCGACGGGTAGTTCTTTTGCATTTTTTGAAGCCGCGTTGGACGAGCTTGAAGACTCGGCAAACTCTGTCGATACCCGGACGCATATTGAACGAAACCGGATAGAAGCTCACGAAAGACTAATGCGAGACTATTTCGTCGAAGAACCAAAGTGGGGCGAGCATATTTTTCGTCATCGATTTCGCATGAGTCGCCGTTTGTTTTTAAAAATTGTTGGTGATATTGAAGCAAATTTCGAGTACTTTCAAGAGGGGTTCGATTCCAGGAATGCTTGGTAGCCTTGATTGTACACATGTCGAGTGGAGAAATTGTCCTAAACGGTTGAAAGGACAATACACGAGGGGTGATCATAAAGTTCCGACTATTATGATTGAGTGTGTTGCTTCGCAAGATTTGTGGATTTGGCATGCGTTTTTTGGACCTCCTGGTTCGAACAACGATATCAATGTGTTGAATCAGTCGCCGTTGTATCTAACCGAGCGAAATGGAACGGCGCCAAACACTTCATTTACTGTAAATGGGCGCTTCTACAAACGTGGATACCTTCTCACCGATGGCATCTATCCTAACTGGTCCACGTTTGTTAAAGCATTTCGGCATCCAGTCGAGCCGAAGGAAAAGAAATTCAAGAGACTGCAAGAGGCGGCAAGAAAGGATGTCGAACGAGCTTTTGGCGTCCTTAAAGGGAAATGGAAGATTTTGGACCGTCCCCTCCGGCCAGTGACAACAGAGAAGATTTCAAAATACGTCTACGCGTGTTGTATATTGCACAACATGATCATAAAAGACGACGGGAGGGCAATATCACCGGTTCATATAATGGACCAACCGGCGCCAGTAGTTTATGTCCCAAGTGTACTAGCGGAGTTACATGACGAAAACATCCATCATCGTCTCCGGTTTGATCTTACGGAGCACGTAGCGGGGCTAGACTTAGCTTTTCTTCGATGACCCAGCAAACCAACCACCATCGATTGAAGAATTAATTTAGTTTGTTTTTATTTTTTTTTAAAATGTTGTAATGTTCCTTTTAAACATTTATGTACTTTTCTTTTTTAATTTTTAATGAAATGTTATGTGTTTTAGTTATAAATTGTGTAGTTTAATAGTTTAGGGGGAAAAAATAAAAAATTTTGGAGGGCTGGAATATCATGGGTGCGAGTGAAATTGGTTGGGAGGGCTGGTTGGGAGGGCGGGAGGGTTGAAATGAGTTGGCATAATTTTATTGGTCAAATTTGAGAGGGTTGACAAAACTCGGGATCATGACTCCTCCCCTAAGTATTATTGTTTAGCAATTTAATTTTCACCTTACCAAAAAAGATTAACACTATGATATGGGTTGGTGCAGTGCTCGTGATTATTATGTCGTCACATGTGAAGGATAAAATTAGTGAACTTGATAAAGAAGACAAGTTTTCTACATATCCTGAGCCCTTAATTAGAATCCTTTAAGAAAACATAAACTGGCCATAAAGGATTCGTAAAGAGGTACATGCTACAAAGAAGGTCAACACAATTTGGAAGACTGAAGAAGTCAACATCTCTCCCCATTTTCACAAGTACAATTACATGTACAAATATAAGGTGCTTCTAAAGCATCCATTTCATCCCACAATCCCTTCAATTTCTGATAATACACCTCAATAGAACAGTTTTGTTGTAGTAACTGAGCAATTTCATTACTCAATTGATATATTCTATGACCATCTAACTGAGAGTAATGTTCTTGCAATTCATTCCATAATTCTGAAGCAGAGTTAACAAAACTGAGATTATTACTTATCTGATCTGTGACTGTGTTGAGGATCCAGGATATGACCATATCATTGTTTCGTTCCCATAAGGCCCTTAATGGTGACTCTGCATCAGGTTCTGGATAAGCTTACTATGATAGTGACTGGGCAAGTTGCCCCATTTCAAGGAAATCAGTAACTGGATTTGGCATCTTCCTAGGGAACAGCTTAATATCTTGGCAATCCAAGAAACAACCAGTAACATCTAGATCATCTACTGAGGCAGAATACAGGGCTCTAGCTGACTGTTCTTGTGAAATAACATGGCTGCAATCTCTGCTTAAGGATCTGCACATTACTTCTGCAACCCCAGTCAGAATCTTTTGTGACAATACTTCAACTATTGCTCTAGCATCCAATCCAGTACAACATGCCAGGACTAAACACATTGAGATAGATTGCCATTTTGTGAGGGATAAGATCAAAGCTGGGCAGATTCTACCAACATACATTCCATCAACCTCTCAAGTGGTAAAAATAACAGCTTCTTTGAAATCAAGATCAGTCCAGGATGATCGTTTTGATGTAGGAATAAGGGATGGTTGACTGAATTGGTGTCTTCTAAGGTGTCAATTGTGTTTGGTGGTTGTTGTGGTGGTTGTTGTGGTGTTGACGGTGGTTGTTGTGGTGGTCGTACCATTGTGATTGTTAATTGGGATTATTATGTAGTGATATAATGATGAATTAAAGATTGTTGAGTTGAGACTGTGTTGTATTGATGATGAATGGTGGTCGGAAAAATTTGGGGAAAAAAACGGTTATGATGGTTTGTTACGGTAGTGATGGTGGGTTGTTATGGTCTAGAATAGGAAAAGATTGATTCAGTTTTTGATGGGATTAGATGAAGGCTTTGCAAATCTAAGAGGGCAAATTCTGTTAATGCAACCATTGCCCAATGCAACTAAGGCATATGGTATGTTAAGACAGGAAGAAAAGCAAAAAGAATCACTAGTTCCTAAGTATACAACCCCCACTGTTATGAGCTCTTACACAAATGCCAATCACACCTCACAGTCCAACTTTAGGCAAAACAGAACATCCAACACTCATGGAAACAATAGGGTTGATCCAACCCATAGGAGAACACCTTTCAAACAAGGGGTTTATTGTGCCAATTGCCAAAAGGAGGGGCATTATAAAAGTGAATGTTAGCAGCTTGTGGGTTACCCCATTGGACATCCATTACATGGGAAGGTCAGACCTAGCACCAAGTCTACTGACTCTAGGTCAAGGAATGTGAATATAGCTGTGGGCTCAGATATGGCATCAACAAGTGGTACTACAACAGGAAAGGAAGTCAAAGTTGATGTAGCAGGCCAAGAGAATCATGCAGATACAGCAGTGTTTGCCAAGATGGACAACTTGCAGAATCAACTCAACCAAGTAATGATGATGCTACAGGGCAAAGGTACTTATGCTCCTAAAATACTTGCTGCTGCTAGGTACTTTTTCATTGCTTCTCTCATAGCACATATTAAGGATGCTTGGGTATGTGATAGTGGGGCTACTGACCATATATGCATAACACTTGCTCTTATGTTTAACATCAAACATCTTAGAACACCAATCACTGTCTCACTTCCTAATGGACATCAAACCTTGGTAACCATTATTGGCTCTGTTAGGATCAGAACACAACTTGTCCTGCACAATGTACTCTTCATCCCTTCCTTTGCCTACAACTTGCCATCCATAAGTCAAATCACAAAAACAACAACACTCTCTGTCATTTTTAACCACACAACTTGCATCTTTCAGGGACACAACCAGAGGATAGCCCATGGGATACAATCTGAAGGCCTCTATATCATCACACCAGACACTACTCCATCACCTTCTTCACACACACCCTCTGTAAATACCATTTGTGAGGACATGAACTTGTGGCACACAAGATTAGGCCATCCATCTGAAAATGTACATAAGTGTCTTTGGTGTCTAAGACAATGGGGAGAGATGTTGACTTCTTTAGTCTTCCAAATTGTGTTGACCTTCTTTGTAGCATGTACCTCTTTAATTCGAAAACAAGTCATTGCAGAAAGCAGAACTATAAGACCACGTACACATTACAAACATACCGATAATACTAACATATTCTAAAGGTTAGGCTATTAAATTTTTTCTTTCCTAATTGATAAAATACGTGATTATAACCTTTGTTTCTTCTGTGGCCATATACAATTGAAAGTGGCCATGAAATGAGGGTATGCATGTAATAATAGATTGATTCCTAGAAAAGCTACGTCCAGATAACTTGTATCCAAACATTGTACACGTAATATCTGAGTATCTATATTGGTGCTAACCTTGAATCACTTTTAACTAATGCTTTCCTATGACGCTACTTCAGCTTTCTCATCTAGAGCTCTCAATTTGAAAAAGACAAGTAAGTAACCTTCTTTTGCTCTGTTTGGTAACTATTGTGTTCATCTCATTGAAAAAAAAAGTAACTTGACTTTAGTGGTTTTGGAAAGAGGTTTCAGTGCCTATGAACAACCTGTCTCGAAAACTAGTTAAGAAGGTATCAAAAAGTCTTTGCGCTAGCTATTTCTGAAAAAAAGATACTTATGCAGGCCAGATGCAAGTTTAATAAATCACCACCATGGCCCAATGAACGGTTTTTTGATACTCATACCCTGCCTCAAGCAAGGCATGATGAGATAAATACCCACAAAAACTGCTTCCTAAAGAGTAATCTAGTGGTATGAATGAATTAACTATGACCAGTCGGAGTACCTTAATCAAAACATGTTATGGTTCATTGGAAAATAATCATTAATACTCGAGACATGTGTATTTAAGTTACACTCCGCCCACCTCTCTTAATACTCGAGCTCAACTTTAAAACATGTTTTACGGTGAATCACTCTATCAGTCCCCATCAATTACTCTTTCCTATCAGTATATCAGCACTAAGTATGGCTAGATATGCTTATGTGTCAGGTGCTCCGTAAATATGCTTACAACATCAAACCTTTTAGTTGTGATTGTACTGGCAAAATTATCTATATCTAATAGCTCCCATGCACCAAGAATTTCATACTGGCAAAATTATCTATATCTATCCCATACCTTTTCAAATAGTTTTGTCTGTTCACCCATTTTCCATTGAATTTAATCCTTACAGAACAAAGAAGAGTAATAATGTTAAAGAATCAGCATGCATGCACTTTTAACCGACTTCTTATGAACTGACTTGTTTTCGAATATTTTTGTCTGTGCACCCATTTTCTTATTATTGAACTGACTTCTTAGCCAACGAGAAGTCCACAAAAAGGCCACGCGAATACCCGTTAGGCCGCGTACATCAGAGCCAAAAGAAGCTCCCAGGTAGCCTCAACATCACTTGGTCAAGATAGTAATCACAAAATGGGCAGTGTTTGGGAGTCATCACAAAATGGGTAGTCTACAATTTGATCACAAATAATTAGCAAATAAACATGATAAGGTCCACCCCAAATGAAGACCCGGTTGGTTATCACGACGATTGATTTTTAATACTGGTGTCTTTTTCCTTTGTTTGGATGTGAGTTCAAATAATTTTGGGATTCAAAAAACTGAGATCTGGTCTGGATTTTTTTATAGACAAGTCACAGCTTAACTGGGGTCCAAATAGCGTATATTTGAGGATTCAGTATTAAGATAAGGTCACAGTTTTCGGTCCAAATAGCACAGCCTTTGTCCATTTATGGAACAAGTCCACATAATTTAAACCCATACTCGCACCTTCTTTTAAATAAGTTTCTTGGTATATTTGTACAAATTGACACCTCTACTTACAATTAATATAAATTGGCATTTTTTTTTTTTTTTTTCTCATTTCAAGTAGTCTATCTTTTTATCCGGTGGAATTTCCAAAACTAGTCACTTTTTAATTTATGGGTTCACTTGTAAAAAAAAGTTTCAAAATTTAGTCTTTTGCGTCCACTAGACCGACGACCTCATAAAAATTTTGACACATGTCCAAAGGTATGTGGGATGTTTTATGCTAGACCGAAGTGATATTTTGTGCGACCACTTTTTATTTTGCTCGACCGACAATACTTTTTTGTCTTATTAGACAAGTGGGTCCGACCCGTTGACCTTTTTTTTCCCTTTTTTGATCTACTGCTCTGCTAGTTGAAGTCTTTTGATAAGAAAGGTTATGGAGGTAAGCAAATTATTTGTTTATATATTAGGTTATGGTGCCTTTTTGGATCTGCTCTTCAACTCTTGTTGCTAGATCAACTCAAAATCGGATATGGCTCAGATTGTTGAATTTTTAGTATAGTCACAAAGAGTATTTCTTAGTCTTGATTTGGTATAGTACACTCTTTCCTCTCTAACGACAAATACTTATTACTCTCTTCGGAGACAAGCTAAATATTAAACTAAACCGCTTTACGCAACCCTTTACAATCTCTCTTTCCACATAATGTGTTAGGAACTATTAAAAATAGGTATTTGAGTTTGGCATCAATTTTCTCATAGCTTTAGAAGAGTAACAATGTGTTGTGTCTGGAGAACAACTTTGTTCCTAGCTAGTTACTTTTCTAAAACCTTAGTTTTTAGTCCCACATGTGTTGAAGAAAGGAAATTTTTTGATAGGTCATATACAGTGGTGTATTTGGTTCAAATAGTTTGAGATTAGTGTTATGTTGTTGGTATGTGACATCGAATGCCGTTAAAAGAGAAAAAATGGCATTCCAACGTTGTTGTTATCAATTTTCTCATAGCTTTAGATGAGTAACAATGTGTTGTTATCAAAATTAGCCGTTCAATGAAGCTCTCAATTATTTTAGACATAGTGATTGTATGCACTTGTAATATATTAACTACGAGTGTCTAAAACTAAGTGATGTTAGTCAACCCAACCCGAGTCGATAAATTTTGTCCAAATTTACAGGAAAAAACTATCCACGTTACAACTATATAAGTAAAACTATATCTAAATAAAAAACAACACGATATAAATCTGGCGAAATTTCCGGGTGACTGAGGTACTATTCATGGAGGATTTCCACCTCAAATTTTCGGGTGTTTAGATAACCGTATTCGAGCTTGGTATCAATTTTCTCTAGCTTGATAAGAGAAGAAAGAAAACAATATGTGACCATAGAGCAACTTTTTATGGGGCTAGTTGTGTGAGACTTGTTATATGTATTGAATCCCACATTGGTTAGATGAATGAAATTTTGCTTCCTTATATACTTTGGGTGTTTAAATTTCTTACAAGTTCAAATAAACATTATGTTGCTTTCTGCTGTCTTTTAATTACCGTAACGTAGGAAACGGTATGCAAAAGCCAGAAGTAGTAATTAATGTGAATTAATAACTTTTTGACATTTTAAGTAGTCTTATCTTTTTGTATATATCATTTTAGGTAGAAATTGCCTAATATTTTGACATTTTCCAGGGTTTGCTTGCTCATTGATATATTCTCCTTTGGGTGGAATTGCCTAAATAATAGACATTATCCAGGCTTTGCTGCTCATTGAAATTCTCCTTTGGTGAAGCCTAGATCGTAAACTAACTACTACACTTATGTGTTTGACAATTCTTAGCTGTCGTTAAACTAATTTAGAAGCCAATCATCATGCGTTTAAGGATCAATTTTGGATAAACAGTTGATCACTTTGTCCAATTTTCAGCGGGGATGATAGTTTTCAATGATACATTAGAAAAAAGAAACACTAAATTCTAGAGTTATTTTGTTACAAATTTCACGATATCAGGTCACCCATAGTCACACCCAGATGCGACACTGCTACACCTGCCATCAATAAATACGCGAATGTGGTCCTGTTTCTAACCCATATCAAGCCGAAACAAATCAAGTGGCAAATCCACTACATATAACTTTAGCTAGCATTTTAACATCCTTAACAAAAAAATGCCTTAGATTGCCCAGTGACTAGATTGACCATATAATGGTCCTGTTCAAAGTGTTGATACTCATGACTCCATAAAAGAGTACAGAAATGTAGCCAAGATACCAATGATCGTGCTTACTCTTCTGCCTGTTCCAATTATGTACACTGGTATTCCATTCCATTGCCATGTAGCAGTCATCAAAGTCCCAAAACCATCACGAAAACAATACTAAATAAGCAAACCGTTATTCTTTCAGAAACACAATGTTGATATCGTACTTCTACAATCTAGGTTGCTAAGGACTGTAAAAAAGAGTAAAGCAGGTAAAACGACATCTTGTTGAAGGTACACGTGGCAAGCACGAACAAGCATACTGTCATATACCCTTTTGACCAATTTTCTAACCATCAAGCTACCTGAAGATACACATTTTTGTGTTGTATTGATTGTTGGGTCAATTTCATATTTTGTAAATATAAACATAAAATGCGGTATTTTATACAAATTTGCTATGAAATCGTTACACCTTATGGATCATAATTTGGGGTCTAGTAAATTTGATGTTTCTATTATAGAAATCAGGAAGTCTATCATTGTTTCACATCAACTTTGAACTTCAAGAAAATAACTTATAACTTCAAAGTCAATACATCTTTTAAGATATATGTTAAATGGAGTATGATCATGATACCCATATCAGCACAACTCGAAACTAAAAAGACCCAACACTAGAGCCAACTAACAAAGCCCATTCAACATATCACATTTATGTCTTGCTTTGACCGCTAACAAGGCTTTCAGACAGCAAACACAATAAATCTCCTTCACCAAACATTACCAAACCCTCTTTTTCATAATTAAATTTTACCACCTTTATTTTCTCACTCTTCACTAATGTCTTAAAAGATAACTGTTGGGTCAATTTACTGTCCACTGAACTCTTTGTATAGGGTTTGAATGAAAAATAATCCAAAGTATAAAACATACATCTAGAACACATAAAAGGATTATATCGCTCAATTCTTTATGCATATACGTAATTTTCACAACAACAACAACATATATATGCATAACTAAACATAGTTGATAACGTACGTACAATATCACATTAGAAAGACATCTTCATTAACTAATGCAGATCTAGGTCAAAAGAAAACCAAGAACTCGGAAACCCATTAACTAATCCCTATCTTTGAATTAAAGCGTTTTTTTTTTCTAACCCCTTTTTTTTGCTAGGATGGGAATGTTTATGTGGCTTTCCAAGATATAGGTATTGGAGTTGAGGTATTGAGCCAGAGAACCAATGTTCATATTCTTGAATGTGCACATACTACCAATGCATCCCTCTGCAAAGACTTGATTGCCTCATTTGGCAACACGATTAACGTCATATATTGTGATGTCGGCATCACAATATATGACGTTAATCGTGTTGCCAAAGGAGGCAATCAAGTCTTTGCAGAGGGATGCATTGGTAGTATGTGCACATTCAAGAATATGAACATTGGTTCTCTGGCTCAATACCTCAACTCCAATACCTATATCTTGGAAAGCCACATAAACATTCCCATCCTAGCGAAAAAAAAAGGGTTAGAAAAAAAAACGCTTTAATTCAAAGATAGGGAAAAGTACTTACTATGCTCACTACATTGGACATATGCGAAATAGTGACGACAGAAGAAGCATCCCTGGCTAGATAAAGCACGTTTGTGCCAAGCTTCTAGAGAAAACAAACAAAAAAGATCAAATATGAAAAGCTAGGCAGGTAACTAATGAAGCTAGCTAACAAGTACAAAGGGAGTTGAAATATGTCAATTTACCACGAAAAGGTGTCTCAATCCAGAATAAACAGCTACAACAAGTTTAGATTCAGCCGTGTTCATCACTCTATATTGTATGTCACCCTAACACCATAATAAAAAATAAAAATAAAAATCATGCATTAATATGAATTACTACTACTAAAAAAAACATATGTATATATGAGTTATACCACATTATGAAAAAGTTCATTTGCATGAAACCCTTATTAGGTACCAGATTTTGCGTAAACATGGTACCACCTGTTTGTGTCGGAAGGCCATAGACATAGACAGATAGACTCCATCAACCAAACCTTGCTTATCATTCAGTAATGGAAATAAGTTCAAATTCACTGGTTCTCCCATTTCTACTTCAAAAACAAGATCCCAAAATAGAAAATTAGCTAGGGTACGTTTCCAATTAAAAATGAGAAAGTGATACTACTAACTTGTTTAACTCACCTAAACTGAAACTAGTACACTCTTGCTGCTGAAACAAAATCAAAATGAAAGCTAGCTAGTACACCTCTGGTGAATGAAATTTGGGAAGAAGTTGTTGTTGCTTAAGACAGTAAGCAAGTGAGGAGTTGAGTAAATGAAGTTCGGTCTTGTTTAACTATATGTGTAAGGGCCACTCAACATTTAATTTGTTCAAGGAGTTATGGAAATTTTAGTCTTTACAGTAGAAGTAAATGAAGTTCGAGGAGTTTGGTGAATGAAATTTTAGTCTTTACAGTGAGCAAGTGAGGCGTGGAGTAAATGTCTTGTTATGTATGCAGAAGTGCTTTTATAATATTGTTGCATGAAAATGGAAATTTTAGTCTTTACATTAATTATCTTTTTGGTAAAATATCAACTGTGCCAGCTAGTTTCCTACACGAGAATCTTGACCACTATTTTGTTCTAAGGTTACTTGTTACTCCAACTTTAAATGAGGCCATGTCACTTTATCTTATCCATGTCATTAACTCTTCATTTTATTAGTTTTGATAGAACAAAAATGAAGTTGAGTAACTTGGTCCAACATTTTCGTAAAGGCTATTTTTTTTTAAGGGTTTCCCCGGTAAATATTATTACTCCAAAAACAAGTAAGTACAACGGATGAGGGTGAATCCCACATCTCAGCCCAAAATAAGGCGTAAACAAACGCATCAGCTATACTTCAAACCTAACATATCATATGAATGACATGACAAACTTATGAGACCTGCTTCTATAACGATGTAAATACTATGATTAGATTACAATGACTCAAAATAACATCGGAAATATATAACCTACTTCTTTTTTCTACCGCGGACTATGATATCCCAAGCATCACAGAAAGCCTCCTGATCTTCAGAAATACCATGATCATCGTATAGGTCATCATCGTATGGATCATAGTCCTCACCCATATATTCATTCCATTGCTCATACAAACTCTTAGAGCATACACTATGATAAACCTTTTACAAAGGTTTATACAATAACACGTCATTAATTTTTAGACCTTTTGATATTATAAACCTACATTCACTATGATATAAACCTTTACAATTTCATAAGATGTCTTATAGAACAAAATGCATTAAATGTATTGAATTTATAAAGAGGTTCAAGAATTAGGACATCTTCATGCCACATAGACATGATGAGTGTCCACTATGGTTGAAATGAAACCTAAACATTTTCATCTTTTTAGACATTTTCATAATCCCACCATAGTGGATGCCCTTAGTACCATAACCACTTCCACTTCCCACATGCTTAGAAGCCAAAAAACTCGAAGATTCATTATGAAGTTCCTCCACTCCACCCTCACTATCATCATTAGCGTCTACATTTTTACTCTCCTTGCTTGTACCAGTAGCCATATCAGCTCCTTGAATCTCTTCAAGGACAGTGTCAAATTCAGTAGAAAGTAAATCATATTTGTTGGACGTGTTGACCACATTTTTGGAAGACGAAGTAAGTGATTCCTTGCCACTTTTAGACGCATTACAACTAAGGTTATAAATAGCGCGAGGCGTGGCGTGGAGGCATGACCAAGCCTCACGCCTTTGCGGCCAAAATGAAACTTTTGCGTTTATAAGGCGTGGCATAAGGCGGCACAAAAAATGAAATTATATTTGAAAATATATTGTATGTATATTCCCCTTTGTTCTAGAATGTACTTAGCTAGGGTTTATACTCTCTAAACCCTTGACCCATTGTATTCACCACTTAATAAGAATCACCTCCTTTCTCCTCAGTCTCTCTACATTTTATAACACGTTATCAGCACGAATGTCTCTATCAAAAAATTAAAAAAAAAAAAAAAAAAAAAAAAAAAAAAAAAAAAAAAAACACAAACATATGAACGATTATGAGGGAGAAGTAATTCATATGTGATCCAATGGCGCATAAGGTTCATTAGGTATGATTATTTTTTTAACGACAACTATTGTTTTTCTTTTTCAGTGAGGAAAACAATTTTATCACTGTGGTTTTGTTGGTTAATAATGATGCTCATTATTTATTAACTATATATACAAAGAATTTTTGTTACTGTACATGTATGTGGTGATACCTCTTGGCTGTATGTTGACATGGTACTAAAACTGTTTATCTAAAATTCATGTTGGCATGGTACTTTAAAGATGTGAATTGTGGATTAAATAAATTCACAAATTCTTGAAATTGATTATACTTTTCTTATAGAACCTCGTATTTTTTTTTTTTATGATTTCCTCAAATGAATCACAATAACATAACCTCATGTTATGTTAGTAAAAAATAAATTAGAGTCTCAAGCTCTAATATGGTCGGATTAATTGAATCACAATAACGTAACCTCATGTTATGCTAGTCCAAAAATAAATTAGAACCTCAAGTTCTACTATGATCTCAAAAAAAAAAAAAAAAAAAAAAAAAAAAAAAAAAAAAAAAAAAACCTCAAGTTATGATTATGATTAATTTTTAGAACCGTGTATTTTATTTTGATTATCAAAAGAATAAAAATAACATAGCCCATGTTATGTTGGAAAAAAAAAGTTATTAGAACCTCTTCTAATTTGATTCAATAAATGAAATCAATAACATAACCTCATGTTATGTTTGAAGAAAAAGAAAAGAAAAAACTTCAATTTCTTTTATGATTCATTTCAAAGAATCAAATAATACAGCCTTATATTATTATAATATGTATTTATAGAACCTCATGTTAACTTTCATTATAATTTCATTGTATTCACGGTTTCGTCTCCTACTTTATTTAACTGTCATATTAATGTGTATGAATAAAAGATGTTGAATAACTTTTAAAAGTATTTAAAAGAATCAATATCTCGTTTTTCATATCAATGAACCAGTCTTTCGGTTACATTGCAAAGTGATTCTTTTTCTTCATATATTTGATATTGAAGAATTATTAATATTTGACACTAAAGATTTTTAATACAGTAAATAAATTAGTCTATGATTATGTTTTGTGATCATGTAATTAATGAAGATGCTTAAATTGTTAGGGTGGAGGGAGTGGGTCGGTGAACCGATCGGTGAGGTGATCGGTTAGGCGGTAACACTGCCGCGAGTGGTTCGGTGAAGATCGGTAAACCATAGAATCGGTATCTTTTGCCGAGTGAGAAAGAGGAAGAGATGTGGGTAGTGGGCCCCACAAACGGTAAAATTTTTAAAAATAAGGCCGTTGGCCAGTATTATTAGAATGTTTATGTGGTTCAATTTTTCCAATTAGCGATCTAGGGTTCATAGATCGAATTTGGGGATTTCTTGGTTGTTATGTTTTAATCTAATTGGGCTAACTCGTGATCACAACAACAGGTTTAGGAGTGAGTTGCCACTGCTTAATTGTTAGACCATGTGTACTCGAGCGTTATTTAGGCCTTTTTTTGCCCTTCCACGCCCCACCACGCCCAACCACCCAAAACCTCGGGGCGTGGTTCTTCGAAGTTCAGGTGAGGCGTTTTATGGACAGCGCCCGAGCCCCATGTGATTCCCCAAAATGTAACCGTTGCCAAACGTATTTTTTGACCCAAAAAAAAAAAAAAAAAAAAAAAAAAACCCCACAATTCCTATTTATATCTCATATATATATACATACACATCTAACTTTTATAAAAACACTCTCAAACACATTCTTTTTCCTACCCAATTTTATACAAAACTTTCCTTTTTTTATATACAATGAGTTCTCCCTCGACTTCCTTTCTTCTTGAATCTAGTTCGGATGACGATTTCTCCGACCGAGAAACAGAAGCGGTGTCTCTTGCTGCTAGAGCTGTAGCTATGTTCGTCGCCCAAAACCCACCAAAACCGATTCATAAAAGAAAACAAGTTGATCGAGACCGTGCCGCGGCTAACGCTAGGTTGATGGCCGATTACTTTGACGAGGGTTGCACGTATAACGAACAATTATTTAGACGAAGTTTTAGAATGAGCAAAAGGTTATTTTTGCGTATCGCGAAAGATTTGGAGGATCGTTTCAATTACTTTAAACAAAGAACCGACATAATCGGTAACCAGGGGTTCACGTCGATACAAAAGTGCACAGCCGCAATGCGGGTGCTCGCTTACGGTGTCACCACCGACATCAACTACGATTATTTAAAGATGGCCGAGAAAACATGTCGGGACACGCTAGAGGCGTTTACAATAGGTAAAAAATTACATATATATATATATATATATATATATATATATATATATATATAGGGGCACTTTCATTTCAGAACCATCTTATCTGCGAGAACTGACAGAACCACCAAAAACATACATGCTCCCCTTCAATAATTGTATTTTTGCACATATGTTCTAAAAACAACATACATGTTTTAAAAAAAAAAACATGGTTGTTCTAAAGAATTTGATAAGAAATTGGAAATACAAAATTTTTCTTTGAAGGTGTGCATGTATGTTCTTATAAGGCGTGCAATGACAATATTGCGGCCGTGTGTAAGGTTTTTGTGAAAAAAGAGGATGAGTTCATGATGATATTGAAGAACATAGGTGGATACTTACGATTATTAATGATTTGCATGTATTTTATTTTATTTTAAAAGGCATGCATGTATGTTTTTGGTAGTTCTGTCAGTTCTCGTAGATAAGATGGTTCTGAAATAAAAGTCCCACTATATATATATATATATATATATATATATATATATATATATATATATATATATATATATATATATATATATATATAATATATATAATATATATATATATATATATATATATATATATATTTAATCTATTTATTTATTTTCCTTGTTTATTGTTTTTGTATACATGTTTATATGCTTATATATTTGTATATATATTTATTGTTTTTGTATACGTGTTTATATGTTTATATATACAGGAATAAAAGACTTGTACGAGAAGCGGTATCTAAGAAAACCAACAAAAAATGATTTGAGGCGAATATATGATGTGCACCAAGAGGCGCATGACATACCCGGTATGATGGGTAGTATAGATTGCATGCATTGGGCATGGTCTAACTGTCCGACCGCTTGGTGAGGTCAATACCACGGGGGTAGCCACAAAGGTCCAACTTTAGTTCTTCAAGCCGTTTGCTCGTACGATCTATGGATATGGAATGCTTACTTTGGTATCCCCGGCTCCCTTAACGATATCAACATTTTAGAGCAATCACCCGTCCTGGAAGATTTCATCTCAAGTTTGGCCCCGGTTCTCGGTTTTTATGCTAATAGTAACTTTCATCCACATGGCTACTATTTAGGTGACGGTATATACCCGGAGTACTCGTTCATCATGAAAACGTTCAAAGATCCGATCGATCCTAAAAAAGAAAATTGGAAAAAATTACAAGAATCGGCAAGAAAGGATATTGAAAGATGTTTCGGTGTGCTCAAGAAACGTTTCGCGTTTGTGGCGAATCCTTGTCGTTTATGGACGAAGGATAAGATTAAGGATGTTATGCGTGCGTGCCTCATTCTACACAACATGATTTTAGAGGACGAAGGACGAGCTATTTGTCAAGATTATCATCCGGACGAAGTTGACGAACCACAACCGCCACAAACACACGAACAAGCCTTACAAAACTCGGACTACATTCGAAGCCACGCGAGTCACCACGCTCTATTGGCGGATTTGATCGAGGAAGCATGGAGTAACCGTCGAATGCAGGACGAGCCTGAGGAGGACGAGAATGAAAGTGAAAACGAAACCGAAAACGACAAGCCCGAGGATTACGATGATGTTAACGATACAGATTAGTAGTTTTTATTTTTAATTGTACTTTTATTTTATTTGTAACGGTTTTATTTTTAATAAACTTATCTTTTATTATTTGTCTATTTTTAGAAATATTTAATAAATAAAGTGATTAAAAAAAAAGAAAAGAAAAAAAAAAGGTGCCACATGGCGCAAAACGCCCCACCCTCTATTACACACCACTACACCACTTTTTCTACCAAGCCCCAGCATGGCCCACACTGCCACATGGCGCAAAACGCCTCACCCTCTCTTACACACCACTACACATGGTCTTATGTATAACTTCAATTGATGTGTGTTGAGATTATTTGGGTTCTTTGGCTTGAATTAAGGGTTGGCGACTAATAAGTGTGTGTTTTTGTGTTGTTAATGGTGGGATATGTTTGTTTATCTTCCAAGATTATGCGCCTAAAGTTTTGTGACATGAACCTAATGTATGGTCTAAGTCGATAGATTGCATAATGTTGAATTTCTGGGTTCTTTGTGTTCTTTGTTTTGTGACATGAACCTAATTATTTGGGTTCTTTGTTTATCCTCTCTGCTATTTTGTATGATGTTTGTTATGGATTTTTGGGTGTTTAGTAGTGATTAGGACATTGTTAGGATACTTGTAGATCATAACTTGTTGCCTGTACATGTTCTAAAAATAAATGGAAAAGAAAAGATGATGTGGCAATTAGGTGATTAGGTGAAACCAATGCCATCAAATTGGTGAAAATTGGGGTGAATTGGTGAAGTGTGAGTCGGAAGGTTTTTATTGGGTAATGATGATGTGGAAAATTGGTGAATGGAGGGATAGGTGAAACCACTCCCTCCGCCCTTATAAACGAAACAGATATTTCGCTAAATTTAAAGGAGATGTCTTTTCTTTTAATATTGAAAATCAAATAACGTAGTAAAGGATTTTATTGCTTATTTTTTATTTTTTTTATATTTTTATTTTTTTTTAAGATCCTCAAGATTTATTGTAATGTTCTCAAGAGAATTAAAAGGTATCATAACCTCATGTTAAGATTATACTCATTTATCATAGAACCTCAAGTTCTACTACGATAAATAGAATCAAAATACAATAACCTCAAGTTATTGTTTTAATGTTCAATCATGATTCTCACAAAAGAATCAAATATAACATAACCTCAAAGTTATTGTTATTAAATTTTTGTTAGAACATAAATTTAATGGTTAACATAACCTCAAGTTATTGTTAGGACTTTGTCTATTGTGACTTTCTCAAAGTCGAAACATCATAACTCATGTTATGATTCTAAGGAACCTCAAGTTCCATAATGATTCCCTAAAGAGAATCAAATAACATAACTTCATGATATTGTTATATATTTTATAGAACCTCAAGTTCTATTGTCATTATTTATTATGTGGCATGACCGGTTGGACCATTCCGAGTAAATTATTATGCAAATATATAAAAGAACAACGAGTTTCTTCATAGATAATTTTTATTGTCTTTATTGCTCTCAATAGAAGTTAATACTTCATCTATCACCACAAAATTAAAGCAAGGGCTCATTCCCTTCGATTCTTCAAAAAGAACCAAATAAGATATTTGTAGGCCAATACAAGTGCCATTTAGATCATTTTGATTTTTAAATCGATGCATCGTCAAAATTATCATAAAAGATGCAACATGAAGTTAGCATGATTAGTAGCTCTGCTTATAAGAATGCAAGCACATTTTCCATATTATATCTTTGGAAATGGTGGTGAGTAATTCCAAGTATTTGGTAATTATTGGAACGAGTATTGAACATTTGTAGCTCATGTTCGAAAGCGAAATTTTTTTTGAAGCGTTTATAAACGTTTTCAATTGATTAAAAAGCCAATAATTATGAGAGCAAAAATTGATAATTTATGGGGCATGTTATTTTAAATAGAACATGAATTCGCATCATGCCAAAAGTTATAACGATTCTCCCCATTTTAATGGTTTTTCGGTCACGAACCATATATCTCCCATCTAAGAGTCATGTAGTTGTGCAGTTTATATTCTAGTGAATCCACCACAACGCACAAAGTGAGATATGAAGAATGATAATTCATTCAGGTGAAGAGAATGAGCAGCAAGAATTGGAAATGAATTATAATAATGGGAATGTTAATCCTCACAACACAAATTAATATCGAACTTGAAATTCAGAGTATAATTCACTTTTCTGATCTAGGAAATGCCAGACATGTTTGGTGACCTAAAAAGAGTGACTAGATCTTTTATACGCTGCTAATGCTCCAACTTATATTTGTGTCCCAACTGGACAACCAATGATTGGTAATGATTTCTATAGCACGCCTATGCGTGATAGAACATTCGATTCCAAATATAAATCGTCGAATGATATATAAATGGAGCAAGAAGTTAAAATGGTCATATCGAGGTAATAAAGACTACATAATAGTCTCGTACTGAGACACTAGACAAAGAGGATTCTAAAAGAACCTCATGTACATTTAAAACTATGAGATCTCAATAAATATAATGTCTAGTAAAATGTGGAATCGAAAAAGAATTGAATCAACGTCGATAGTACTATCGTATCTAATGATGTGCAAGATAACGAATATATCACAAAATAGCGCTATAATAACAGTGAGGATGTTGGAAATAATCTTGCAAGAAGTGCAGTTGTAAAATGATTGGCCATAATGTAAAGACGCAAGTAACTAGTGAAAGATTGAAGTCTCTAGTGATGAGACATACGAGACTTGAAGTCCATACACATGAATGTGTAAACTTATTGGATTAATATATGTCTTTACAAGAAAGCAAAATTAATGTACTGAATTTACATTTTCGCAAAGACGTGAAAATAATAATGAGACATGATCTCATGTGGTGGATCCAATAAGTATTTTGATATTATATAATCCTGGCAATATGAAAAATATTGATATGCGTCTAAAAGAATATAAGTAAGTGGTCATTTGATGTTGAGATTCCTAAAAGGATATAAAATGCATTAAGCATGTCTCGTTATTTAAAATGCTTGAAGCATATAAGAAAAATTATTGAGAATACAACTTGATCAAACCGAATAAATCATTGTATGATATCAAGGAATATGAGCATAATTGTTACAATCGCCCTTAGTCAATATTTGTTAAAATGGGACGTGAAAATGATTATGTTTGCCCATGAAATTTTATAAAGATATTTGGATTTGACTATGATATGTCAATGAAACTCCTTGAGAGTTTATGAAGGCGATTGAATGCTTAGAAACTAAATTTGAAATAAAAGACAAAGTTTTTCTTAGTTTACGAATTGAACATTTTAAGGATGAATCCTTATACATCATGAAAGCTAAAGAAATATGATAAGTATCTTTATATGGATATATGACGCTCATGTTTATGAGGTCACATGATGTTGAAAATACCCCTTTTGACTTATGAAGGTATGATCACAATATCTACTTAAAAGTGTCATACATGATATAATATACCATTTACTTTAAATTTGTTGGTAATGTATAAAGTACAAGGATGTACTTGAATGATATGTATGACGTATATTTAATCCTTATGGATATGTGAATAACAAGTGTAGAACATTTGTTCATGCTAGAACCAGAAATATTATTCTATCAAAACACTTGTTACGCTGATGTTAATGAAGTTGGTTTATGATATTGTGCTGCACCAACTATGAAGCTCAAGTGATGTGATCATCCGGGAAGGAAATACGCGTTGCACTCTTTTTCCCTTGACCATGGTTTTGTCCCCACTGGGTTTTCCTGGTAAGGTTTTTGACGAGGCAACATCCCTAAGCGTATGAAGGAATTATGTACTCTTTTCCCTTCACTAGATTTTTGTCCCATAGGGTTTTATCTAGAAGGTTTTAGCGAGGCATAATATTCAAATGGACATCCAAGGGGAAGTGTTACAAATAATTATGGAATGGATGTCCATATCCTTTTAACTGCTACATCATCAAACCCTGTTGAACTTATTGCACTTTATGAAGCCAATCGAAAGTGTGTTTGGTTAAGATCGATGATTCAACACATCCAAGTAGATGCGGACTCAAGTCTATCAAAGAAAATTCAACCTTATTGTATGAAGACAGTGCGTCGTGCATAGCTCAAATCAAGGAAGGGTGTATCAAAGGAGACAAAACAAAACACATATCTTCGAAATTTTTCTCTACATATGATCTACAAAAGGATGGAGTTATTGATGTTTGTCAAATTCGATCAAGTGACAATATGGCAGATTTATTCACAAAATCTTTGCCGATTTTTTTTTGGGCAACTGGTTCGAAAGATCGGCCTTTAACGCTTGGAAGATATACATTAATTTGAGGGGGAGTATTATGCGCACTGCACTCTTTTTACCTTCATCAAGTTTTTATCCCAATAGGTTTTCTTGGTAAGGTTTTTAATGAGGCAGATTATGGCGTATAACAAACAGTGAATATCGAAGGAGGAGTGTTGAAAATATTGTATATTCCCATTTCTTATAGAATGTACTTAGCTAGGGTATACACCCTCTAAACCCTTATAAATAAGGGACCCATTGTATTCATATGTGATCACCACTTAATAAGAATCACCTCCTTTCTCCTCAACCTCTCTACATTTTATAACAATTATTTATATATTTATATCATCTCTACATTATATATAACAGGAGGCGTTACACGTAGATTAATCAAGATATGTCCATGTCATTGCCATGTAATTGTCATTTAAAGCCATGTCATCATAGTTTGTCCAACTAAGCAACTATTAATCCTACCAAAAATTTTCCAACCAATTTTAATAAACCCCTCTAATTACGGAAATTAGCAAAACTTATGAAGAAAGCTTAAAAAACGGATTTGGCCCTTTTTTTTCCAATCAGTGTGGTTTGGTTGGGAAAAAAACAAAAGTATGTACGTCTCCTTTTCTCAATACCCTAATGACTTTTCTCAAAACCCTAATGATCTTTTGTTTGTTTATTATATTTGCAGAAACTATGGTGGGGGCTTTGTGCCTATTTTGGCTTGACAAGGTTACGGTAAATCTCTTTTTGATAATCTCTATATTTTTTTTTTTGTGTTGACTATGTTATTTTTCTGAGCTTCAAGATGCATTTATATGTGTGTCTTGGCATATGATTAGGCATTAAAGGCTCTACAGTCAGCTGCTATATTTGATTGTTGTCAATTTGCTTTCACTGTGCTCTGCATGGTCTCCACAAAACCCTAAAGCGGACAGTTAGATGATTATGTCTTGCAAGGATATATGTTGTATTTTAATGCCTAAGAAACAAAATAAAGAAAACATCATACTCCATTGGAGCAGTCAAAACAAAACCATGAACACGGGCTATGTACTCCAATAATATCTCTAAAGGATGTATAGTTATGTCTATGACCTCTTCATGCAGGATGAGTTGTTTTGTATTCAGTTTGGTTCCATCGAAAGTAAGTGGTTACGATGATATAAACGTTGTGTTTTTGTGTTTTTAGGTTTATAGAAACTTTTTGATAATATGTTAGAAGGATTTTTACATTGTTATTAGTTTGTGTGTTGTGTTTGATTGGAGTTGCGTTTTTTTAAATCTAATATAGAAAATTTGGAGAGTTGGTTATTCTCATATTTGCATTAGCAGTGGTGAAGAAGAAGAAGAAGAAGATTTCTATTCATCTGATCGCAATGATGCTTCTATTGATAACGCGTCTCGTCATCATATATTGGCTTACTATAAAGACTCCTTAATTAAGGTATTTCATTCTATTTGATAATTACTAATGACATAATATTGGTTTTTCATGCATCGACAATGTTGTTACTTGGCAGGAACTCAATTACAGTCCTATACTCCAATATATGTTGCTAATGAAGTCCAATCACGAGCCAACAACCACAACAAGCAACAAGGCATGTTTTTTACTTGCATTGTTTTATTTTCAACATGATGTTTGGGTATTAATGAAGTTTTGCTGTTAGATAAGCGTTGGAAACAAGTATTTTACAACTATATTGTAATTCGTTATTTATAGCCTTTAGGTTGAATCAGATTGTGTTTTTGTATGCATGAATTTACTAAACTTTTGTTGTAATGATTATTCAGGTACCACAGGCGCAACACACAGTACTAATGACCTATTGATCATTATTGTTATTGGGTATGTACAAGCTTTATTGTATACGTTTTGTTTAAATATTTTCAAAAAGGATAGGGTTTCATCCAAAGTTTTTGATTTTTAAGATTTTCAAAAAGCTCATAACCTTACTTTGATTGGCTTATCAGGCTGCTTTATTCAGCTTATGGCTTATCATAAGTTATGTGGTGTTTCGTATTGGTTATTGGAACTAATTGTTTGTTTATTACCGATTGAAATAAGTTGTATCTGATTGCTCTCTATTGAAATAAGGTTTAGTTGTGGTGCGACTCATTTACTATCCACTACTTTGTAAGCGACACATAATCAAGACATTGTTTACAAAGTAGTGGAGAGTAAATGGATGATTTACAACATTTTTTTTTGCCAGAAAAAGTTTTGATGTGCATCTGAGAACACAATTTGAAAGTCGGTAACAAAAAGTATAACACTTTGAGTTCAGGAACCCAGGTGGGACATGAACGTAAGTATAGCTAAAACTCATAACTACTGTACTGACTTGTATTTTATCATAATATTTGATAAACTGGGATCTTCCTCTAATGACCTCCAAATTTTTGTGAATTTTTAGGAAGCATTGAAGTGGGTTACTGATCAGCCCGCATGGAAGCGGTCTGAAGGAAGACATCACATATTTCCAATTCATCATCCATGGTCTTTTAAAACTGTTCTCAAGTTTGTGAAAAGGCAATATGGCTGTTACCAGATATGGACTCCACAGGGGAAGGTAACTTTTTTATTCTTAATTTCATACATGCATCTAATTTTTCGTCATATTTTTTTATTAAATGAAGTTATATCAATAATTTTAGGAACAAGCCTGGCCAAGTTTCACTTGAAAAAGATTTGATACTTCCTTATGTTCCCAATCTCGATTTATGTGATGCCAAATGCTTATCAGAAAGTACATCAAAGAGAACAACACTTCTTTACTTTCGCAGGAGGCTTAAAAGAAACTCTGTATGATTCTTGCCCAAAATCTTGAACCTAATACTGTTTAATATATTGTTCGATAGGATCTTGCATATTCGGGCTGCCAACTTGGCTCATTTTCTTTAGGTTTCATGTGTGCTAAGTAGGAGCCAAACATTAATCTCTCTATGCTTTCTAAAAATTATATTTCTACTAGGCTTAGCATACAAACTGAGACTCTTGAGTATATGTGGCAATTTTTATCCATTTACTTATGAACGGGTCAATTAGGGTAATGCTCTATGTCTTATGGGTCAACTGAAAAAGTCTTAAAATGAAACAAGTCGAATTGGTTAAATGGGTCTAAAGTCTGTTTTTAAGGCATGAAACCCTCTAGATCATTTTATTAACGTCTTATTATTGAAGTAATATTATTTTTGTAATTATATATGATATGCTAAATATTCATTAAAAATGTTTGAAAGTTGGAGAAAAAGTATGTTGGGTCAACGCAACTGGACACATTGCGAAAACTTACTCACTTGGACTCATTTTCCACTCTCCTTGCCTACCTAATATTTCCACATCTACCTCTCGCCCTGATTAATCTGTTATTACTAATTAAAAGCAATAGTTACTAGGAAGAAAATACTACAGTATCCGATATGCTTTCAGATAGTTTTGCTAGATTCAGCTTACCAAGTTTGCATGTGATCGTGACCTATTATATCCTAATTTCAGGGAGGGAAAATACGTTCTAAACTTGGATCAGAAATTGGCAATGTTGATGGTGTTGTTATCGAAGAGGGTAGTGCTGGAGAGGCAGGGAAAATAGTAGCACAAAGTGGCATTCGCAAGTAAATTTTCGTACTAAATCATGTATTTTCACTTGAAAGTGTATTATACCTTTCTTGAGCTGGTTGTTTTCTGGTACGCAGGTATGTGTTTTGCTTAAGTCCGGCTAGTGATACGCCATCATCTGCTAGATTGTTTGATGCCATTGTCAGTGGCTGCATACCTATTATTGTTAGTGATGAATTAGAGCTTCCTTTTGAAGGAATACTTGATTATCGTAAGGTAAGTGCCCCATTTCCCATCAAGGCATCGCCATTTGGAGTCTTCTGTTATTGTTACAGTATCATGTTCCCTGTCTGTTCTTGCACATCGCTTACCTATTAGTAATTAATGTTCTAATCTAATCACTCATTGCGGATTGCTTACGTTCACCCAACGTGATATCCTCCCATGCTATTTCACAATCCGCTACATCCTCAAGGGAAACTTCAGATAATGTACTTTCATTGCCCACTGACCTATCTGACACTCTCACCTTCTTGACTTATCTGATATTGTGCTTCTGTATCTTCATCCCTTCTTGGAGAATCCAACAGACTATAATTTTCATTCTGTGAAGGACCCGTTATCTCATACAGCTTTGCAATAGAAACAGTCGTTGTCGCCACGACAACTACTGCAGTCACTGTGGCTGCAGCCGCTACAGGTAGCTGCATATTTTGATCTGTTATCGTTCTGGTGGAAACAACCACAGAGGTACGTTTTGACCAACAGAACTTTTTTTTGTCCAGTAACTTTTTAGTGCCTCGATTTAACTTATGTTATTAATTTATATGTTTAAACTTTCGTAATATCTTGTTGTACATAACGGATTTACTGTTAGTTGAGTACTTATATGGGTGTTTGGAACAACGATATATACCAATTATAGTGACTTATGTTGGAGACGACTTTTGTATTTTATCTCCGGTGGATTGAGTGGAGAGACGAATATAATACATAGTTACACTTCTTTTAATTCTCCCATTTCAGTGGCAAGCTACAGATATCAGCGGCTTGCATTGGATTTGGGTTATGTTTTATGTGTTTTCACGGGTTCAACACTAAAAATCGCTAAAAGGTAATTCAGATCGTGATGAACTTCCTCATGCCTGGAAGCTGCAACACTTCTAAATGTAATTTTATACACAAAGTGATAGAAGACAAAGGGACACAGTCTCTGGTGACACTATGCTTGATGCACGTATAACTACCAAGCGTATGCGTATTCAAATGGAAACGGTTGTTGATACACAGCCTATTTACAAAGACTTAGGCGCTGCTGGCATGGAATTTAAGAATGTCCAGTATCATGCTAATGAAGGTTCGATGGGTCATTCAGTTTCAGCTTTTATTTTCTTTACATTACATGTCACTACTTTTTAAAATTGGAATTTAAATTATAGAACGGTTGGTCTTTTAACTAACATTATCTGAAGTAACTTGCATTATATGGGTGTTTGGAACAACGATATATAACCAGTTATAGTGACTTATGTTGGAGATGACTTTTGTATTTTATCTCTTGTGGATTGAGTTGAGAGACGAATATAAAACATAGTTGCACTTCTTTTAATTCTCCCATTTCAGTGGCAAGTTACAGATATCAACCCATATGACCTGTTAGAGATAAGATCCAACTCAAATCAGCCCATTTAAAAACAAGTGTGTCAAAATCACCACCTCTAATCATGACTTTTGTTTTTAATGGCAGCAGCAACAGCACAACATATCCTACGGTCATTGCAGCACATCCATCTGATCCCAACCAATTTTCTCTTGGAATGAATGGTGGTTGTGTTCATGTCATTGAGCCAGCTGATGCAGATCCAAAGTGGGGTGGGCCACGAACTCAAGACAACAGTACTCTAGCATAATCTAATCCTTCAAATTCGGCATTGAATAGTCAACCATCAGAAACACCATCCAGGTAAAGATACAGAAATATGAGAATATAGCCCGTTGAAGATCGATTTAGACCCAAAAGACAACCATTAGTAATTTAGTATAGTACTGTAAATCTTATATTAACAGTGTTTAGAAATATGTTGGATCGATATACTCTGACCAAACTAACTTGTAGCTTGTCTACGGTTTAACAACTTCGAATGAATTCAAAACTATTAATAATGAAACACTGATATACTTTGCTAAGTATGCGGAATCTACTTCAACAAAGCTAAGAAGAATTAATAAACGACTTTGAATATTATTAAAACCTTGAACCTGCTTTCTTACACAGATTCACTAACAAACTCTAAACTCTAATACTTCTAATAATCGACTAATACTTCTCTCTAATCTCTTATAATCGTATTTCGAATCGCATATCTCTAATGCCAACCTAGGGATCCTTTTATAGGCACAAGGAAAACCCTAGTCGGTTTACAAACTTGAATAACAAGTAATTCTAATTATAACTCTAATCTAATACGAACATTCTAGAATTACACATTAGTCCTTAAACTATTTGCATAGCAGTCCTTCAACGAGCAGCAGTACTTTAACTTTATTAGCAGTACTTTTGACTTGAGTAGCAGTACTTTGACTTGAGTAGCAGTACTTTGACTTTCGTAGCCCAACAATCCTCCCCTAACTTGAATTCTACTTGCTTGATTTCAAGTTCCTTTGTATGTCTTTAACTTCAACACTTTATCTTCAAGGAAAGATTGTATCTTTGAAATCTGTCTCGTTGTTGTTTTGTCATCATCAATGCAATCAGTATCTTCAATCTTCATCAGCAACAACTCTTTTCAGCATCATATCTTTTCAGCAACACAGCATCATATTGGCAATATGTACATCAGATCTTAAAAGTTTCATACTATTCTCATCACTTCCAGGTGTGTTAACTCCTGTGAGAGGTGAATCATTGAAAACTTAATGGATTTTGATGTCTCTTTACCAAAGCCATTAACTCTGGAGTAGCCAATGTTTAGATTTAGGAAAAACCATGGTACATTGATAACCATATGATTTTTAGCAAATCATCAGCTATCAACGGATTTGAGTAGTCTTTACCAAATAGCCGTTTGCTTTTGGACTAGCTAGTTCTTTTAGTACAATCACTACCATGGTGAACTAATTACCATATAATGGTTTTCCACAGCCTTTACCACAAAGCCATTATCTTGTGGGCTAGCCAACTCTTCACTAATATAGATATGGTGAGTTGAAAACCATACAAGTTTTAGTAAATTGCCAACTAAAAACGGATTTGATAATCACATCAGAGCCGTACCCTCATGATGAGTCAAACTCTTTCTTGTTTATTAAACATGGTGAGTTGATTACCATTTGTTGTGTAGTACAAGTACTAACACCATGCTATTGCTTTCAAAACCATTTGTTGCTGTTTAATCTTTGTGCTTCAAAATGTTTTTGCACTTATCAAAAATTACTAATTTTATCAAAAGACTTTACTGGTTTTATGCTGCAAGCAGTACTTTGAGAAAGTACTGTCTGACCAGCAGTACTTTGAAGAAAGTACTTATTTTTCAAAAGATTTATATAATAATTAAACCATACCAGTAGCTATGCATTAATCTTCAGATTCTGTTGTCCACTTGATGAATAATTTTATGACCATCAATGCTACTTCATCTTCTTGTTCCACTTCCATTCCATGCTCTAGCATCCTGATCATCAGATCTCTTGTGAGTGGATATCTCTGTTCTGCTAGCATATGAATCATAGTGCCATCTTCTAACTCCAAAACATGTATTCCAACTGATTCAAAGAATCTCCATCTGTTAATCTCCCAGTTGTCTTGATTTTCCCACAAAGTACTGTCCTTTGTTTCCTCTGTCTCCCAGATTGTTGTGAGATCTCCTAACAATATCAAACCTACTCCTTGTGGTGGAATATGCTCAAAATAAGTTTGTACTTGGAGATATAACTGAAGCATATCATCTCTATCAATCAGATGTAGTATATCCCATAATGAATTGAACACTCTAAAACTTCCATCTTGTCTATGAAAAATCAGATAATTTCCTTCTTGAGATTCTACAACTGAAAAAGTAGATATCTTGGACTTCTTATCAATATCTTCTTTCAATTTTGGATTTTCAAAGTCAACAACTCTAAGATAATTCCTTAGCTCATCAACTGTGTCTGTTCTCAATTCAACAGTTTCCTTGAACTTCTTTGATGGCTGTTCATCAGTAGTTCTTTTCCTCTTTAAGCTTCTTGTAACAACTCTTTCCTTTCTTTTATCTTCAAGCTCCTTATCTTCAAAAGAAATAATGCTTGCAAGATCTTTTTCTATAGCCTCTCTAACAGCATCATACAGATCCTTCATCTCTGTATATGTCAATCTAACTAAACCTGTATATCCTTGACCTTTCAGATAAGCCATCATATCATTCCTTTCTCTAGCTTTACTAATTGGCCTTTTTGATTGAACACTCTTCCTTGATTCTTCAGCATCTATCTCTGCTTGCAATATTCTAGCTGCTTCCTCATTTTTGGCAATCTGAATTTGTCTTAACTGTGCCAATGTCATCTTCTTCTTCTTCTTTTCTACCAAGATCCCTTTGCCTTTATCTTTTAGATCTATCTCTTGTGCAGGTTGAGAAGAAGTATGATGTTGTTGTTCAACCTCATGAATACTGATGCCTCTTTGACATGACATATTAAGCATAATGTCAGCAATTGTTTCATCATCACTGTTAGTATGAGCTATAACATCTTCTTCCTGAGCTGGTTTAGAAGGGCCAACTTCCTCTTGAACTTGAATTGAAGGACCAATATCTTCTTCAAAATCTAAAGTTCTAGGTGTAATAGTAAATTGCCTCTCAGTACCTTGTTGAGCAGTACTTTCAGCTTCAGCTCCTTCCAAGTTTATTTCCTCAGTATCACCACTTCTTACTTCAACAGCAGCTTCTTCCAAATTTATTTGCTCTGTTTCATCACTCTTCCTCTCAACAGTATCTTGAGGAATATTTTCAGGTGGTGTCCTCTGAGTATCATCCATAAATCCAGCATCTTGTTCAAAACCTTGTTCAAAACCAGCATCTTTATTCAAATTTTCTAAATTCCTCCCCAATTGGAATGAAGATTGCTTCTTTGACTTTTTCTTCTTTGACCTAGAAGATTTCGTAGGTATCCGACCACTCTGCTTCTGAGACTTTACCCATAATCTATGGTGTTGAACTAGTGGCCAAACATACCTCTTTAATCTTTGAAACTTAGTCTTTAATTTGACTATCTTAGCAGCTTGAGCCTCACTCTCCTTTTTCAGCCTCTTTAACTCCCTTGTTAAAGCATAGTTATCCAATTCTGCCTCTTCTTCTTCAAAGTGCTTAGACATATTTGTGGAAGAATAATCAGTAGGAGATGGTGGTTGATTCATACCTTGGTCTGACTCCTCATGAGTAGGAATGTCCATAGGAGCAGTATCTTCCCTAGTAGCAGAATGTGGAGAAGCAGTATGTTGAGAAGCAGTAGGTTGAGGAATACTAACTTCTCTTGAAACTGGAGACTCTTGGCTTGCTGATTCAGAATTTGCTTCTTGCTCTTGCTCTTGCTCTTGCTCTGCATCTCTAACAACTTGTGCAACTCCCAATATATGAGCAGTCAAAGGTGTGTTGGTTCCAGAAAACTTGACACTTTGTTTTGATAGAAAAGTAAACACCTTTGGTGGAAGTTTGACAGTGGGTAAAAAACTTTGAGGTTTAGGGACATCCTCAAGTTGATTGTTCAAGAATAACTGAACAAACCTTGGATACATTAAAAATGGCGAACCATTAGCAATATGTGTAAGCATACCATCAAGAATGAGTCTTGAAAAATTGAATCTTCGATCGGTAGCCAAACCCACTAATGCAGATGCAATATTTTGACCAAATTGATCAAAAGAAGTACTTTTGGGACTTAAACAATGAAGTAGGACGTGAATGAGGTACTTCCAATGAGAACAAAACAATGGCTTTTGAAAAGTAAGTTTCGTCAGATCGCCTTCAGAACCTATATCACTTAAAGTGTCCCAAAGCACTTGTTTTTCAAAACGAACAGCCCCCCCTTCATCATTGAACATCAAAACATCCCTAATCGTGGCCTCAGAAATCCGAATAGTTCGTCCAGCAACCGTAGCCCTAATCAACGAATCATCTTCAATCGTTGCAGTAGCCCAAAATTCGTGCATCCAAGGACCAATAACATCAGGGTCAACTAAAATAGAATAGTTGATGGAAGACCCAGTTAAGAAATCAATGATCGCATGAAAATCAACATTATCCCTTGTCTTGTCCAAGTTAGCGATCATATTGTGTTTGCTAACAGTGAGTCGATTAGCCATGATGAGTGGTAGAGAAGAATTCGCTTTGAGTGTGTGTTTCGATAAAAAGATTGTGGTGTAAAAGCGAATGAGGGATCTCAAATACGGTAAAAGGCGGGGAAATAGGTGTGAGTTTCTTTAAATAGGATGGAAATAAATCAAACTCATAATAATAAAGTTACCGTTTGGATTAACTTATTATCTCCGCCGTAAGGAATTAATTAACCGTAGCCCCACAAATTTTTTGACCGTTGGAACAGTACGTCCACGTAAGCAGTACGTTCCATCTTCTTATCCATAATCAATACTCCAAACTAAAACCAAGAACTTGTAAATGGTTCATGCTTAAGTTCTAACTAATAGCTTATGTTGCCTCCCCTCAAATACAACATATAGGCTAAACTAAATTACTAAAAACCAATACTTTCATTAAGAACTAATAGAAAGTATACTAACTAATACTAAAGCCTCCCCTCAAATGTAGCCTAGTAGTTAATCATCCCAATGCTCACAACTAAGTGGTTGAATCTTGAAACATCAAATCCCTTAGTGAGTAGATCAGCTACATTATCATCTGTGTGAACCTTGACCACATTTATAAGTCTGTGCTCATAACAATCCCGAATGAAGTGATGCCTAATCTGAATATGCTTGGTCTTGGAGTGATAAACTGGATTCTTCACAATGCAGATGGTACTCTCATTATCAATATTGATAGGAGTATTTTTGAAGTTGAATCCATAATCCAAGAGTTGATTTTGCATCCACAAAACTTGTCCACAACAGCTAGCAGCAGCAACATATTCTGCTTCAGTAGAGGAGGTTGCAGCAATGGTTTGCTTCTTACATTGCCAGGAGACTAATCTTCTACCAAGATATTGACATCCTCCTGAGGTTGATCTTCTATCATAGTTATCCCTTGCATAGTCACTATCTGAAAAGGCTTCCAAGTGAAAAGGTGACTCCTTAGGATACCATAATCCTAACTTTGGTTGATACTTGAGATATCTAAAAATCCTCTTGACTGCATACATATGGGAAACCTTTGGTGTAACCTGAAATCTTGCACACAAGCAAACAGCAAACATGATGTCAGGTCTTAATGCAGTTAAGTACATAAGACAACCAATCATAGATCTGTAAAGCTTGACATCCACAGCTTGTCCATCTTCATCCTTGCCTAAGGGTTTATTTTTATCAATGGGTGTGGTGGCAGGCCTGAGATTTGGAAGGTCAAATCTTTTAAGTATGTCTGCAACATACTTTTCTTGGTTAATGAAGATTCCATCTCTTGTTTGTCTAACTTGAAGACCCAAAAAGAAAGTTAATTCTCCCATAGAACTCATTTGAAACTCCTTCTGCATAAGATCTTCAAATTCTTTCACCATAGACTTCTTTGTGGCTCCAAATATGATATCATCCACATATACTTGGACTAACATAATGTCTTTCTTATCCCTCTTGATGAACAAAGTCTTATCAATTGCTCCTCTCCTATAACCATGTTGTAATAGAAAATTTGAGAGTCTCTCATACCAAGCTCTGGGAGCTTGATGAAGGCCATACAGTGCCTTGATCACTTTGTAGACTTTGTTTGGATGTGCAGGATCTTCAAAACCAGGACTTTGTTTAACATAAACTTCCTCAGAAATTGTGCCATAAAGGAAAGCACTTTTCACATCCATTTGGTAGACAGGAAATCCCATGTATGATGCAAAGGCAAGAAATAACCTTATTGCCTCTATCCTTGCAACAGGAGCAAACACTTCATCATAATCCACTCCTTCTTCTTGGCGATATCCTTGTGCAACCAATCTAGCTTTATTTTTGATAACATTCCCTCTTTCATCTCTTTTGATTCTGAAAACCCATCTTGTACCAATGACTCTTTTGCCATCTGGTAAATCACACAATACCCAGACTTCTTGAAGCTTGAATTGTAGAAGCTCCTCTTGCATGGCTTCAACCCAACTTTCATCAGCTAGAGCTTGAGCTACCTTCTTGGGTTCTTCTTGAGATAAAAAGCAAGCAAACAGGCATGTTTGTTGATCCTTGTGATTCATCCTGTTTTGTTTGTAAACAAAGCTAAGTAAAGCAGTATGTTGCTTAGAAAGTCCTTTAACTTTGTTCCTTGTAACCACTCCTGAAGAGGGTGATCCAATAATGTTACTTTGAGGATGAGCTTTATGAACTCTCAATGTAGGAGTTGGTGGTACTGGAAGATCAGACTCCAAGTTAGTAAAATCAATGCCTTCATTGGAGAAAATACCTTCTGGATTAAGCTCATCATCAACTTCTTCTAATCCAGGAATGTTAGCATTAACCAAATCATCATCATCAATATTGGAAGCATCAGCATTGTGCCAATTTGATTGCTCTAACACACCAGAAGTACTGTCAAAAGGATCAGCAGTATTTTGATCTAAAGTACTGTGGGCAGTATCTTGAAATTTACCCTGTTTCTTTGCAGCCTCATAAGCCTTCCTTTGTTCATCTTCATAGGATTGTGCTATAGTTTCTTGAAAAAGCATCCTATTAAGTTCATCTTGTATGGCTTAATCTTCATCAGATACTGTATTAGTTGGTTGAGCAGTACTTTGTTCCTCAACAGTAACTTCAGGTTCTTTGTCAGGAACATCTTCTGGTGTAACATTGACTCCATGAACAATGTACTGTGAATCATCTTCTTTGTAATTAGCCTGATTCTCTTCTCTAACAGGAACATAATTCATAGATGGTGTGAACTTGAGATCAAGATCAAACATCCAATCAGGACCTTTACCTTTCTGAGTTTCCTTATCTTCCAAAAATTCAACATGAAGACAATCTTGTACCTTTTTGGTATTCCTGTTATAAACTCTAAATCCTTTGCTATTTGTACAATAACCCAATAAATATCCTTCATCTGACTTACCATCAAATTTTCCCAAAGAGTCAATGGTATTTAGAATAGTCAGAGAGCAGCCAAAAGGTTTTAGAAAACGAATGTTTGGTTTCTTTCCCATTAGTAACTCATAAGGTGTCTTCATCTGAGGTTTAGTTACTGAAACTCTATTTAACACATAGCAAGCAGTACTTATGGCTTCAGCCCAAAAGAGAATAGGTAATTGGGAATCTGCAAGCATTGTTCTAGCTGCTTCTATCAAAGTCCTGTCCTTTCTTTCTGCAACACCATTCTGCTGTGGTGTTCTAGCAATGCTAAACTCTCTCTTGATCCCTTTCTTGGCACAGAATTCATCCATATGCTTGTTCTTGAATTCTGTTCCATTGTCACATCTAATACCTCTTACTTTGAGTCTTAATTGATTTTCAAGGGCTACTATCAGGTCATGGATAGCATCAAAGGTTTCATCTTTGAATCCCAAGAAAAAGACCCAACTAAATCTGCTACAATCATCTGTCACAACCAAGCAGTACTTCTTCTTGTTTAAACTTTCTACTGAAACTGGTCCAAACAGATCCATGTGTAGCAACTCCAAAGGTTCTCTAATATCTCTTTCCCCAAGCTTCTTACATGAAGCTTTATGTTGTTTACCCTTCTTGCAAGCCAAACATGAATGATCAGTCTTGAATGTTTTGGAAGGTAAACCTCTAACTAAATTTCCTTTGACCAGCTTGTTGATGTTCTTAAAATTAACATGACCTAGTCTTCTGTGCCACAGATGTGCTTCTTCCAATGATGCATTTGCTACTAAACATGTTGCTCTTCCAGCAGAATTGAGACTCTTTAAGTCTAAACTATATACATCATTGGTTCTTGGTACTCTCAATGTTACCAAGTGATCATCAACAAATTTGAACTCAGGGGAGAGAATGAGACATTCTGTATCAGTGAACAGAATTGGGTACTTCTTGTCACAAATTTGAGATACTGACAAAAGATTGAACTTGAGCTCCTTCACATATCTAACATTCTCAAAATCAATACATCCAGCCTTGATTGTTCCTTTGCCAGTGATTCTTCCTCCATCAGGATCATTACCAAATGCAACTCTTCCTCCATAATATGCCTTAAAATCTGACAGGATCTCCTTGTCCCCTGTCATGCTGCCAGAGCAACCACTATCAACAATAATATGATCTTTAAGCTCCTCCTCTGGGTTGCCCTGCACATTAAAGAAAAGGGTTAGTTTCTTTTAGGAACCCAAGCCATTACTGACTTGTGTTCCCCTTGTGGAGTGACATACTTGAATTCCTTCAGTATGTAATCTCCACTGGTTTTAAAGGCATGGTCAATGATTATTTGAGTTGGTCCCATGTCCTGTGTTGTAATATCAACAACACTCCCTGTTTCACCCTTATTTGATGAAAGTACTTCTTGTTCCCCATCAGTACTTTCTTTCTTAACCCAATTTCGTTTGACCTTAGGTTTCTCTGATTTAGGTACTCTGCTTGAGTTGTAAGACCTTTTATATGAATTGAATCTCTTAGGTCTTCTATGTGAAAAAGTGTTAGCAGTACCATGAGTGGGTGAAAACTTATCAGTCCTTTGAGAAGGTACTTCTTGAGACTTATCAGTGTGTGAAGGTACTGGTGATTTGGAAAACATTCTTTTCTGGTGAGGGTACCTATAGTCTTTTGAGAAGTTACTATGGTTGACCCTTTTTGAGTGATTCCAAACTGGTCTAGTCTCTCTTGGCTTATGGGTGGTAGATCTATTCTTTGGAAACTGACTTAAGTATTCTGAGTGTAAGTTACAGTGCTTAATCAAGTGATCAGAACTATAGCATACATAACATAACTTTCTCTCCATATTCCCAAATCCTCTTCTATGATTAAAAGATTTCCTATAGTGAGCAGTATTTTGAAAAGTTTCTCTTGGAGGTACTGATGAATGTCCAGCAGTACTTTGAAAAGTTTTTGGAGGTACTGCTTGTTTTTGAAAAGCTGTAGGAAACTTTTGATCATTACCCCTTTGAAAATCATTCTTAGGTTTCTCAGAACTAATTCGACCATTAAGCTTCTTCCTAAACTCTAGGTTGTCTACACCATAACGAGAAACATCTGTCCTAAGAGGTTGAAACTGACCAGTGGGTGGAGGAACTGAGTGGTACTCCTTATCTTTCTTAAACTCAGGAGGTGATTCACTAAGTGGTTCCTCATTCCTAGATGTGTTTTCTTCTGAGCTTGTAAGGTCATCATCAGTAGGTGGAATCTCTTCCTTAGCACTAGGTGGGGTCTCTTCCTTATCACTAGGTGAGATCTCTTCCTTATCACTAGGTGAGGTCTCATCTGAACTACTATCTTCACCATAACCTAGTCCAGCTCTACTGTTTATGACTCTTTGTTTTTCAACAAATTGAACATGTGATAGACCAGCCTGTTTAATACTACCAAGTTTTTCTAACAAAGTATCTCTTTCCTTAGTAATCTTTTCCAATTCAGACACCTTACATCCTAACTTCCATTCACTTAATTTCAATCGGTAATCTTGTTGCTCATATTTTTCTGCCCAAGCCATTTCATTATTTTCATGTGTTAATATTTTGGCTTCCATTG
Source organism: Artemisia tridentata subsp. tridentata (assembly GCA_021014915.2). Lineage (NCBI taxonomy): Eukaryota > Viridiplantae > Streptophyta > Magnoliopsida > Asterales > Asteraceae > Artemisia > Artemisia tridentata. The sequence continues at coordinate 40,370,185 of CP139502.1, forward strand.
ACTCTAAAGTTAATTGATAACCAGCTACCTCAGACCTAGCTGTTCTACAATTATCTCTTTCAGTCACATATTCTTTAAGCAACTTTTGATAAACATCATTACACTTAGAGCATACCTCAGAGACATTAGATGAACTTGGTGAAGTGGCTACCATAGCAATCTGAACAGGTTCATCTTCATCCTCCATGCTCCAGTCAAAGCATCCAAGACCATCTCTTGATTCCAAAGCAGCATATCCAGGTTCCTCATCAAAAGCTGTGCCCCAATCAAACTCTTCCATTGCAACCATAGAATAGGTTACAGGTTCATCATCAAATTCAGCACTCCAGTCAATCTCTGCTAAATTTTCTTGAGCCACCAAAGCTTTTGGTTGTGATTCAGTAATAGGAACCTCCTTTCTTTCAACCTTGGGTTGTTCAATCATCATGTTTGCCTGATATTTTGCAAACTTGCATTCCCTTGCAAAGTGTCCAAGCTTTTGACAATTGAAACATTCAATCTTGGATTTGTCAAAAGTTATACCTTGTTTGGCTTTAAAATCAATTCCCCTTCCTGTCTTGTTCATGAACTTCTTGATCCTAGCAGTGATCATAGCTACTTGCCATCTTATGTCAATCTCTTCTAAAGCATCTTCTTCAATCTGCAACAAGTCTTCTTGATAGGTAACAGGTAAAGTGGCTTGTTGTGCAAAGAAGGAACATACAACTTCATCAGAATTGGTGTTGTTTGTTGGTGATGGGTTGGGAGTAGTTGTGGTTGTGCAAACATGCTGTGAATCACCAACAGTACTTTGAGAAGGATAAGCAGTACTTTTAGTGGAAGTACTGCTTCTGTTTTCAGAAGACACAAAAGCTATGTTGTGAGTTTTCTGAGAACTGTGACCATTCATCTCTTGCTCGTACACTTTCAAATTATTATAGAGATCATCAAAGTCCATAGACTTCAATCCAGGTTGTCCTCTAATCATAGTAGCAACCACATGCCAGACAGATGGCAAACTCCTTAAGAACTTCAAATTTGCATCTTCAACAGATACCTCTGCTCCATACAGTTCTAGCATACTAAGTAGATTTTGGAATCTGTCATAGGCAGCATCAAGACTTTCTCTTTCACCAACAGTGAAGGTTTCAAACTGCTGCTTCAATAAGTTTCTATGCATCTTCTTTGAAGCATCATTACCTCCAAATCTTGTCTTGATCGCAGCCCATAATTGTTTTGCATCCTTAGCATCATGGAACTTCAGTAGGTGACCATCAGGAATAGCAGACAGCAGTATATTGAGAGCCTTATCTTGATTTCTCTTTGTAGCTGCTGGTAAGGTTGGTTGAGGTGGTTTGGGTTGTCCTTCAACTTGTAGAGGTTCATCAAGAACAACATTACCATTGACAATTACGTCCCATAGAGCATGGTCAGTAATAGCAAGGTACTGCCTCATCTTCATGCTCCAGAGATCATATTCTCCCTTCTTGATGATAGGAATTCTGAGTGAGGTGATGGATGGGATAGGTGCAGCTTCAGTCGACATTGTTGAGGGTTTGTTGATAAATCGGTTTTAAGGGTTTCTTCATAATCAGAGTCTCCACACAATCTCTGATACCACTTGTTGGATCGATATACTCTGACCAAACTAACTTGTAGCTTGTCTACGGTTTAACAACTTTGAATGAATTCAAAACTATTAATAATGAAACACTGATATACTTTGCTAAGTATGCGGAATCTACTTCAACAAAGCTAAGAAGAATTAATAAACGACTTTGAATATTATTAAAACCTTGAACCTGCTTTCTTACACAGATTCACTAACAAACTCTAAACTCTAATACTTCTAATAATCGACTAATACTTCTCTCTAATCTCTTATAATCGTATCTCTAATCGCATATCTCTAATGCCAACCTAGGGATCCTTTTATAGGCACAAGGAAAACCCTAGTCGGTTTACAAACTTGAATAACAAGTAATTCTAATTATAACTCTAATCTAATACGAACATTCTAGAATTACACATTAGTCCTTAAACTATTTGCATAGCAGTCCTTCAATGAGCAGCAGTACTTTAACTTTATTAGCAGTACTTTTGACTTGAGTAGCAGTACTTTGACTTGAGTAGCAGTACTTTGACTTTCATAGCCCAACAAAATATATATATTTGATTCATATAAGTCTATTTGTTGTTTTATGGTGTTATATTGCTGAAGTCCCTTTTCTCAATCTATACTGACACTGGTTGTAAAATGTGAAGGTATTGTGTTGCAATTCATACTTATGCTTAGAGTAAGCAAATCAGTATGGAAACGAATCTTGACTAAACATCCATTATGGTATGACTAAAGTAGCCTTTGTATTAATTTTTTTCTTATAAAAGGAGACCGTAAACATGATAACAGTCCTACCTATACGCTATCCTGATGTGGCCGCTGGAATACACAGGCATTGTACTGGAATAATTAGACATGGAATGAGGGGTATAATTCTTATAGTCAAGGTAATGATTCCGGGCCAACGTCCATCTATCAGTCCAGTGGAGAAGGTTCAGCAACTTGGTGGCCACAAAAGAAATGCCCAAGTGACTAAACTAGAAATTGATGAATAGTAACTTGGATGAATAGTAACTTTTTCCGGGAATGAATAGTAAAAGTTCGAGGTTAAATAATGACCTTAAAAATAAGATGGTGAATAGTAAAAATACGATGGTGAATAGTGACCAAAAATACGAATTGTTACACGAACCATTAAGTAATGGTATTGTAACACCTCCAAAATAGCTCAGTGGAATATTGTGTCACTGGGGTGTTACTTCATAGCACAAAGTATAAGTTACAGAAAACGAACTCTAAATGAGACGTTTTAAAAAGTTATCATTCGATTAATTTTAAATATCAGAGCTACAAACGAGAGGTCCCAAGTGTTAAGTTACATAAACATTTTTACAAAGTTATCGAATGATAAAATATGATGCATCCCAGTCTTCAAAACATGTTGTGCGACTCTAATGCTCCAATCCAAAGTTATGTTATACGAACCTGAGAAAATACATGCTAAAAGTGTCAACACAAAGGTTGGTGAGTTCATAGGTTTAATGTAAATAAGATGAAAACCTTTTAAAGTAAATCCTCATGACAAGTATATGTCAACCTAATCCAATTACAAATCCCGCCCATACAAGACTTATAACATCTTAGGTCCACATATAAATTCATAATAATAGTTGTTTCTAAAGATAGAAATGGTCAAAGTACTATAGTCAAAAATCGAAACATTGGTTTTAATAATAAGTCTGAAAAGTCTTCGCAAATAAAATTCATGATGTAAGTCAAATGTCAAGTGCAGACTACAAGATTTCAAAGACAAAATAAGTGTATATAACCATTATAACAAATACAATGTCATATATATATAAAAAAAAGTGTTATTATTGCCCTAAGCTCATGACACCGAAGCCTTGACAGTTAGTTATGTATCACCCCAACCAGGTGCTTTGCCCAACACGACATCAAATGAAATGCGTCCGTTTCTAGTTGGAGCGACCAACATGGACAGGGAGTTTACCCCTAATAGATCTATTCACAACACTCGCGCTTATAACGTAATTAATGGCTCATGATAGTGGGGACTTTTATGGCAAATGTGGTGACTTAGGCAATCAAAATTTTTTTAATGTACTTGTGTCCATATGTAAATACAAGCAAAGTATGTAAGTAAAACGAGTAATGTGATTTAGTAAACAAGTAAAGTATTACAGTAAACGTTTTCGAGTGTTTCTCTAAACAAATAAAGTGTTTGTTAGTGAAACGAGCATGCTTTCTCACTCCTAAAATAGTTCAAAATGAGTAAGAGTTGGGCTATGAACTCACCGTAAGCAAAGTGATAAGCGGAGTGCAAATAAAGTGATAAATAAGCCGAGAAAGTCCTACGAGCAACCAAAAAGTATACGTTGCGTCTTAGGTTCTAAAATGACATTGTAAATATGAAAATAAGCTTTATAAAGTCATTATATTAATTATGCCTTTGTACATAGTGTTTGTAAAGTCAAATAAGTGTTAGAGTTTAGTTTTGACAATTTAAAAAACAGTTACGAGCTCTAATTTATAAGTTATTCGGTATTTGGGTTTTATGTCATTAATAATCCATGTGTTCTGAATAGTTATGTCTAGGTTTATTTGGTCTATAGAAAGGTGAACGACTTAATTTTTCGATAGTGGGTCCTACCACTTCGGTTTTCATGTAAAAGAGGTCAAATGGTTTCAAATGTTATTAATTTGTCAAGTTCGAGTTTTTATTTATTTAGTTGTCCCGACTTAATAAATACGTTATTTCTAAACCGTAAAGTGTTATGATTTGGTCTTTACGTCCCCGAAAAGGTTTTTGAGTGAATTACACAGATTAGTGGGTCCCAGTGAGTCAAAAATTATATAACCTAAGTGAAATTACCAATTTACCCCTATGTATACAAGCTGAGTTTTGGACAGCCCAAAACAGTCCCACGAAAACATTGATAGCTTAAGTTATACAACTCCGTTTTAACCCATTTTCACGGCCACATTTAAGTTAAAAAGTTAGCTACAACTTTTATTCTTTGTCTAACAGTTGGTTCTCAAGATTACTATAAGTTTTTAGCCAATACATTTTAGTGTGCAATTTTTGACAACCTTTACCATTTATTTTCTATTTTAATCATTGTGAGGATTTACGGAATGAGCCACCTAGAAAAATAACCAAAATACATAGATCTATAAGCCTATGATATTACCTACGATCCAAAGTTTACTGACTAGTGCAGGAAAATTCATTTTTACCCCTGGTTAGAAACTGTTTTTGCATGTCAAGTCCTTGTTATGTTTTCTAGTGTTTTAGTCCAATTACAAAGCATAATTAAGCATAACAAATACATAAAACATACAAAACATATAGAACATGTAAATTACAGAAGTGAAATGAAAAATATGAGGTTTGGTTCCTTATAACTTTGATGAATAAAACAGAAAATGATCATTGAAATAATTATAAGTAGACTAAATTTTAGTCTTAGTGTATTGTAAAATGTTTAAAAGTGGTTTTTATTGTGCACATGATAACCCAACGGTTATACATAAAGTTTAAAATTTTACGCGATTTGGATAAAATGTTAAAGTTTAATGGTAAAAATTAACGAAAAATCTCCGGTTGTTACAGGTATAGCCATAGTAATACTCTCCTTTAGCACTTCATTAGCCCGAACTTCAATCAAGTAATGAGAAAAACTACTTCGTCCCCAAGATTCCATGCACATCGTGCTATTAAAAGAGTCGAGCATTATTGGCTTACCTAGTTTTGTCGTGAGAGGATTATAATACACTTAGGATGTTAGTCCTGTATAACGTGTATAAGATACTTTGAGTGGATGTGATTAAGTATGCGGAATCTACTTGATCACACTTAGAAGAATATTAGCTTGAGTAATGGAATAGTAATGCTTTGTATTGGAACAATGAACACAGAATGTTAACCACAAACGATTCAATATTATTGAGAATAATACGAGTGATCTTAGCTATCACTAGGGTTACAAAAACTTGAATCTCTATGAATGATATATGTCTAACCGTATAACCTAGGACCTCCTTTTATAGACTAAGGAGTCCTTTACAAGATAACTATTCTACCGCATAATTGTAACTGAATAAGTTATACACAAGATCCTTTCCATACTTATCCTCTACAAAGTCGTACAAGACTGTTATCCATGCAGCAGTACCTTTAGTTGTACTAGCAGTTAATACTGTTAGTTATATCTTGAGCAGTCTTCAATTATACACTAGCAGTTAGTACTGTTAGTGTATTCTTCTCAGCAGTACTAATCTTCAGAACATTTAATTCCCAACAATCCTCCCCTAAACATTTGATTTACCCCAAATCATCAAGTTTCATCTAAATTAAATGAGGATTGTGAGGATCTTCCAAACACTACATAGTCAGTCTCTTGATCTGAGCTTTCCTTTGTTCTACAAGATAGAATATCTTTCTGACTAACTCATCTGCCATCTGTGAATCACTTTCAACCTGAAGTGTTGAACATACCAAAGCTAATAAAACTGCTGCTCTGAGAGGATAATCTTTTTCTACCAACATATAAATTTCTAATCCATCTTTGGTAGAAATCCTGTGAACACCACAAGTATCAAATAACCTCCATGTAATCTCTTTAATTTGAGCTTGAAACCTCCACATAGCTTCTCCTCCATCGGGTTCATATATCCTCTTCAATTGAACCCATAACTCCTTATCTTTGTCATCAGTGGGATCAGAAGGTCTAAACCTTTTCTACACTAAACTCCATAACTTGTTCAAGTCATCTTTGTCAAAAGATCTCAGCATATCTTCAAAGAATTTGTGCACCTCAGTCTTTCCTCCTACCCTGATGATCTTCCACCCCTTTATTCTCCCATCTAAGTACACTTCCCAATCTATAATTGGATGCTTGGCTTGGAGTGGATTAATGTTGAGAGATTCAGGAACTACCACAATCATGCTATGTACCTGTTCATCAGTCAATGTATTTTCTCCTTTTTCTGCCTCTTCCTCTGCAGGCTCTTCTTGAACTGATTCATCCTGTTTTTCTCCTTCAATTCTTAGTCTCTTGCAATCCCCTGACTCCAATTGTTCTGCTATTCTCTTTTCTCCTCTTATTTCCCATGTATCACCTTTCAAATGCTTCTGAAGCCTTTTATGTGTCTTAATGTAGATATCTTCAATTTCTTCATAAGACCTGTACTTGAAGAATTTTTCTTGCCAATTGTCTTGACTCTTCAAATAAGCTTTCATGTATTTCAGTTTCTCACTTCTTGAAGGAGGTTTCATTTGATAGGCTTTCTTTTTGCTCATCTTCTTTCTCATTTACTCCAAAAGATCAGTAATTGCATCATTTTGTTCTTCTGGAGTGTACATTTCTCTTTCTTTAGCTTGCAACTCTTTAGCCATTTTCTGATCTACAAGAATCTGAGCAGCTTCCTCTTCTGCTTCTGTTTGAACCTTTCTTTCCATCAAATGTGCAACTAATATTGCTTCTTCATTCAATCTCTCTTCCTCAGCAACTCTGTCTAACTCTTCCTCATGAAATTTCTGAGCCATTTCCTGAGCCAATTGTTCATCAAGAGCTAACTGTGCTAACTCCTTCTTAGACAACTTCCTTGATGGTTCTTGATCAGTTATTATACCCTTGCCCTTATCTGCTTTTGATGTCCTTGGTTTCCTTGAGTAGAATGTATTAGCAGTACCTTGATAGCCTTGAGCAATCAAATTTTGAAGACTAACAGTTCCTTCAACACTAGCAGTACCATGCTCTGTCCCATCAGTACCTTCTTCAAAACCACCAGTACCTTCTTCAAAACCACCTGTACCTTCATCCATTTGCTCCATATGCCTCTCCTGAGTCTCATATTCCTCATGAACCAACTGAACATCTGGATCTTGATCAATGTGATACATCAAGCTCTGATACCACTTGAGAGGATTATAATACACTTAGGATGTTAGTCCTGTATAACATGTATAAGATACTTTGAGTGGATGTGATTAAGTATGCGGAATCTACTTGATCACACTTAAAAGAATAATAGCTTGAGTAATGAAATAGTAATGTTTTGTATTGGAACAATGAACACAGAATGTTAACCACAAACGATTCAATATTATTGAGAATAATACGAGTGATCTTAGCTATCACTAGGGTTGCAAAACCTTGAATCTCTATGAATGATATATGTCTAACCGTATAACCTAGGACCTCCTTTTATAGACTAAGGAGTCCTTTACAAGATAACTATTCTACCGTATAATTGTAACTGAATAAGTTATACACAAGATCCTTTCCATACTTATCCTCTACAAAGTCGTACAAGACTGTTATCCATGCAGCAGTACCTTTAGTTGTACTAGCAGTACTAACCTAGCAGTTAATACTGTTAGTTATATCTTGAGCAGTCTTCAATTATACACTAGCAGTTAGTACTGTTAGTGTATTCTTCTCTGCAGTACTAATCTTCAGAACATTTAATTCTCAACATGTTGGGAATTATAATTTGATAATTACAAAACTACATGTGCATAAATGATGAAACGTGAAACAATAAGGACCTAATGTAATAATTAGTTAGCTTCTTGTAAAAGCTAGGTTTTCATGTAAACCCTATTTATAAAGGGTTAGGGCGGCAGTAATAGTATCATAGAAAAACATAGATCTCCAATGAGAATCGATTAGAAACGTGTGATTGTACACGTTTGTAGCCGTTAGTTTATTTATTATTGAATAAAAAATGGCGTCGTTGTTAAATAAATTACAACCTTGTTAAGCATCATTGTTCTTGTTAATTCCGCTGTATGTTATCAATGATGTTTGTAAAACATATCCTAGATGGGGTTAAAGATTTTTCAACAAGTGGTATCAGAGAGGGTTCCTCTCGATATCTAGGATCTACAAGGTTGTTTATTGTCGAAGAGAAGCAGATTGAAAGGAAAAAGAGCAGACAGCAGCAGGTTTTGAAATATTGTGAGGTAATCGTATTTTTTTTCCATATCTGATTGGCTGTTTAATTAAAATAGCCTCGTCTTATTTTATTTCGTTGTGGGGTACGATTAATTAAAATTGATCCTCGTACTGATTGCTTAAAAGTTTTGTGGGGTCGAGGTGAATTGAGTTGCTATTGATAAATTGAAATTGGTGGAGCGTTTTTGTCATTTCATCATTGACTGCGTACGTTTGATAATTAATCAATTAATTGGCCGAGATCTATTATTTGGTCAAAATCATCACGTGGGGACTATTCTATGGAACGAATGGTGTCAGTTTTGTCGCTTATGGCGGATTGATTGGTTTTCTCGTACTGGTCTGATTGGTTTGTTGATTGCCGCATGATGGGGTCTGTGATTATTAATCATTTTTGTCTGGAAGTGAAGAGCAGAATTAAACCTTGTACTGAATTATTAATTCTGGTGGCTGTTGGTGATTAATTTTGGTCACTCCATCGTTAATTTTGGTCAGTTAATTCTGGTCAGTAATTAATTCTGGTCCGTTAATTCTGGTCAGTAGTGGTTAAGTCTGCTCTCGGTGTTCGTTAATGCTGTTGCGTTTTCTTGGTTAATACTGCTTCTATACAGTTAGTACTGCTGGTTTGTACTGCTGGGCAGTGTTTTGTATCGCGATTGATTCTTTATTTTATGGGTTGTTTTGGTGATTATTTGAAGAAGACGATTGATTATGAATTATTTGATGTTGTAGTTGAGTTTCACAGGTGCGCGTTCTTATGTTTGTGTATTATTGCGGTGACAAAGACTTGATGAATCTAGCAAAAGTGTGTGATCTATTATCTAGGGTGCTTAATGCTCACATTTGCTATCACTTTAAGGAGTTACGTTGTAGTGCTCAGTGTCTCATATAGTTGAGGATTTGTCAAGAGGTTGCGACCTACTTCTAGTATAAGTTTGGAGTCACGTGGATAGTGCAAGATATAAGACGCAAGTTTGGGTAATTCAACTTCTTCATCAAGTTTGTTATACTCGGTTTTCTTCATCTGTGATCATTCCATAAAGCCTACAGAGTTCATGATTCAAGAGATGGTTATTGGTTTCAGGGGAAGCTTGTTTAACCATCTACATCCACCACTTAAGGGGAAGTGTTTCGAGTTGCATGGAAGACCCCTATTTGGATGATTACAAAAAGGGGAAGATGATTGATTTATTTGCCGTTATTCAGATCTGCAAGTGAGTTTGTGCGGATTAAAATTCTATCGTCATTTGCACGTCATGTGGTGAATATTCAGATCTGCAAGTGAGCAGCGCAGATTAATTTCTTTCGTCATTTGCACGTGGTGAATATTCGGATCTGCAAGTGAGCATGTACGGAATTCTGTCGTCATTTGCACGTCGTGGTGAATTGTAGGCAACTGATTCAATTATTTTATTACTGATTGATTTTCAGCTTGTTATGTGTGGTGACATGTTTAAGAAGACCTCAAGGAAGCTTTGAAGATTGTTTCATTGAAGATAGTTTTGTAATATCAAATAAGGGAAGATTGTTGGGAATTATAATTTGATAATTACAAAACTACATATGCATAGATGATGAAACGTGAAACAATAGGGACCTAATGTAATAATTAGTTAGCTTCCTGTGAAAGCTAGGTTTTCATGTAAACCCTATTTATAAAGGGTTAGGGCGGCAGTAATAGTATCATAGAAAAACATAGATCTCTCCAATGAGAGTCGATTAGAAACGTGTGATTGTACACATTTGTAGCAGTTAGTTTATTTATTATTGAATAAAAAATGGCGCCGTTGTTAAATAAATTACAACCTTGTTAAGCATCATTGTTCTTGTTAATTCCGCTGTATGTTATCAATGATGTTTGTAAAACATATCCTAGATGGGGTTAAAGATTTTTCAACACAACATGTCGCGATAAGGCGAAGGCCATCCTCCGAAAATGCAGCAAAAGTAACATCATGAAGCTTAACCCACATTAGACGTGGGTAAGATCCTCCTTCAATAGATTGGTTTTCATCGTCCAAGTTTTTAGGATGATTGGAATGTTTCGAATCATCCATGGTCCTTCTTCAAGTACATCTTCGAGGCCTTTTTTAGTATCAAATTTGAAAAAGAAGAACCCATTGAAGTTCATCATCACCTTGTTAATGCCAAAATTTACCCATGCATTCCGAACATAATACTCCACAACCGGGAATGCAAGCCGTTTACCAATAAAGTATCCATATAAGGTGTTTTCAAACCGATTACTAATCTCTTTGACCACCTTGATTGGAATTTCGAGCTTTAGGAATTGTTACATTTGCATACGAAATCGATTCCGTAGCAATGTGTGGTTCAGTTACAACCTTAGCAGATTCTATATTAGTAGTATTAGCCTCCTTTTTAGAAAAGGCAGAACCATTTGGATCAGTAACAAATGTTGTCTCGACTTGATTTAGAAAATCCCCCATCATGCACATCCTCGTGTCACGATCAGTGGAGTCTGGCACATTTGGCTTAGTAATAAGGTCAACATTAGGCTCAGTTTGCGTCTTGGCAACATGTGTCGACTCACTCCCACTAACATTCGCCAAGTTAACATCATTCCCACACTGCACCTCCTTCAAAGGAGTAGAGGACGACGCTACATTAATCACCAAAGGTTTTAGTGGTAACCCATGCTCACCCACCAACACAAGTTTACCATCTAGTAATTGCTTTTCCAATTCATGAATTTTCTCCCTAGTTTGATCGGCCAAACTAGTATCTTTTTTCCTTTTCTTGTCACCGCCCCCTCCTGAATCCAAGAACCCATTTTTCATCATCGAACCATGCACATACAAAATAACAAGAAGCACAAATAAACGTTTATCTTCTAAACGCATAAACTCTAGTAAAAATTATGGTTTAGAACGAAACAGTGTAGAATCTTACCCACTGATGCGTATTTTTCATCCTGCTTTAAATTTATAAACTAAGACATACAAGGATTAACACATACTAACGGGCAGAGAACCCGATCGAGTGTAGTACAGCCTAGGTAAATCCGAGTGTCGTCCCTAAGAGCTGTTGTTTTAAAGAACTAAGGTAACATGCATTATAAATGGTTTGATTTAAATATGTATAGAAATAATTAAAATTCTAATTGTGAAGTTTAGAATAACTCCATGGATCGTTTAGAGCACGAGGGATTAACAATAACAAAGACAATAAGATGCACAACGGAATAAGTAAAACATCATTCCATGGATCGTTTAGAGCACTAGGGATTAACAATAACAAAGACAATAAGATGCACAGCGGAATAAGTAAAACATCATTGTTATTGTATAAGATTTCTTCGTCATCATCTCTAACAACTACAATTACAAACTAACAGCCCCAATACTACTTGATCAAGTGTAGTACGTGTTGCACATCTTGTAACAGGGATCAAACGATCTTGAGGCTAAACAAAACACAAACTAAACTGAGAGGTTGATCGATACACTTGAGAGGGTGTTAAACTTTTGTAACGTGTGTATATGATATATTGAGTTAATATGATTAAGTATGCGGAATCTAATTAACCACACTTAGAAGGTAATTTGGTTATGGAAATGGAACAGTTATGCTTGTTATAGAACAAAGAAAGTTATCACCAAAAGATTCAATATTATTCAATATAATACGAGTGATCTTCACTATTACTAGGGTTACAAAACCTTGAATCTTAAATGTTTCTATGACTTGTGATATTGTTCTAGTTTAGTTGTTCTAAGCATATGAATTAAGCACATACAATTTCACACACAATATCTAACTCTAAGATCTTTCTTTTATAGCACAAGAAAGATCTTTACAAAGTTGATAAGACAAGTCGAACACATGCAAACTTATCTTATGTGTGTCAGTAACTAAGATACAACATGTATCTGAATATACAACTTGTTACTGAACACTTTGTCTAAAGATATTATCTACCGTGTAGTGTTGACTTTAATACACATAATATCTTTGTATACTTATCTACTCAGCAGCAGAATACTTCGATAGTTATCCACTTAGCAGTAGAAAGTTCTTCACCAGCAGCAGAATCATTCAGCAGTAGAATGTTTAACGCTAGCAACAGAATCAAATGCTCTAGCAGTAGAATGATACTTAAGAGTATTTCTTGAGCAGAACCCGATATTAATCTTCTTGAATATTTAATTCCCAACAATCATCCCCTAAACATGTGAATCCTTTTCAACATGTTTCTTCTGAATTAAATCATGATTGTGAGGATCTTGCAAACATTTCATAGTCAGATTCTTGATCTGAGCTTTTCTTTGTTCTTCAAGATTAGCTATCTTTCTGTCTAACTCATCTGCTTTCTGTGAATCTTTTTCAGCAATAACATCAACTTTCTTTGAATTGAAAACAAACAATACCTTGAATAAAAGATGGTGCAATTTCCTTGGATGGAGGAATTATAAGAGGCAATGGTGCTGTGTATCTTGGATGCTAATCTACTCTTAGCATGACCTAGATAGAACTTTCTCCATTTGAATGCTTCATCCCTTCTGAATATATATAATACTCCAGAATCTTCATTTGAACTTTCTTCATTTGAAGAGCTTATTCCTTGTATCCATCAGCTGAAACAGCTTATTCCCAGCATCCATCAACTGAATGCTCATTCTTATTATTTGCATAATAATAAGACATTTTAGCTTCTCAAAAAGCTAACTTCATCATCTTGTATGCTCTTGTCTTTTCTGATTGAACTTGATCTGATATGGATCATTTTCCTCCCCTGAATTCTAAGCATACTTCCTTTCCTTATTGGTTAATCTTCCTCCCCTGATTATATTATCTATCATAGACACAACCTAGGTTGACACTTGAGATATCTAAAAATCCTCTTGACTGCTGTTAAATGAGAAACCTTTGAAGTTACTTGAAATCTTGCACAAGCACAAACAGAGAACATGATGTCAGGTCTTGATGATGTGAGATACATCAAAGAACCTATCACAGATCTATAAGTGTGTACATCTACATTGTTTCCATCTAAATCTTTTAGAAGTGGCTTCTCAGAGTCCATTGGTATGCTTGCCACTTTTGAATCAGCAAAGTGAAATTTTCTTAGTATCTCAGCAGCATATTTATCTTGACTAATAAATATGCCTTCACTAGATTGCTTAACTTGCAGACCCAAAAAGAATGTAAGTTCCCCCATGGAACTCATCTGAAACTTATCATGCATAAGCTTCTCAAACTCCAAACACATCTCCTTCCTTGTAGACCCAAAGATAATGTCATCCACATACACCTGCACTAACAGAAGATCCTTCTTGTGCTGTTTGATGAATAGTGTCTGATCAATCTTCCCTCTTTGAAATCCATTCTCTATTAAGTAGGAAGCTAGTGTTTCATACCAAGCTCTTGGTGCCTGATGAAGGCCATAGAGAGCCTTAACTACCTTGTACACTTTGTCTGGATGTTCTGGATCAATGAAACCAGGAGGTTGTGAAACATATACCTCCTCATCAATAGATCTATATAAAAATGCACTCTTGACATCCATTTGATAAACTGTGAAGCCTATAAATGAAGCATAAGCTAAGAAAAGCCTAATTGCCTCAAGTCTTGCTACTGGAGCAAAAACCTCATCATAGTCTATACCTTCTTGTTGTGTATACCCTTGGGCTACTAATCTAGCCTTATTCCTAATCACTATGCCCCTTTCATCCCTTTTATTCTTGAAAACCCATCTAGTGCCAATTACCTTTTCATCTTTAGGTAAATCAACTAGCACCCAAACCTTCTGAATCTTGAACTGAAGAAGCTCCTCTTGCATAGCTTCCACCCAGCTTGAATCATCTAGGGCTTTAAGAATGTTCTTTGGTTCTGCCTGAGAGAGAAAACATACAAACAAGCAAGAGTTTGAAAACTCATGCTGCTTTGAAGCATAAAGGGCATCAAGAAGCCCTTGTCGGTCTGAAGACATCAGTTGTTGTCTTGTCTTCACACCTGATTGTACATTTCCAATAACATTTTCTAGGGAGTGGACTTTGTGAATCCTGGTGTGTGGGGTTGAAGGAACTTGATAGTTAAGTGTGATATTGCTCAAATCCACCTCTTTATCTGAGAAATCTGCTTCATTTGAGTTTGAAGGGCCAGCAGTAGAATCATTTGGCCTAGCAGCAGAAAAATTAAGCCTAGCAGTAGAATGCTCTGTCTCAGCAGTACTATCATCAGCAGAAACATTTTGTTGTTCCTTTGTTCCATCTTCCTTGTGTTCATCTTCAACATCTTCTTTAGCTTTACCAGAAGAAAATTTATCATTTGTTGAAGTTGAAGCCACACTGGTACTTATTGGCATCCATACATGATCTTGATTTGTTTCCTTGTCTAACCCTGCCTCATTTGTTGTTTGTGAACCTGAAAAATCATTAGTTTCTGCAACAACAGGCACATAATTCATAGAATGGGTTAGTGACTCAAGATCAAATAGCCAATTAGGACCTTGACCTGCTACATTGGATCTATTCTCTAAAAATTCCACATGCATGTTCTCATCTACTCTTCTAGTTCTCAAGTTGTATACTCTAAAAACTTTGCTATTAAGAGAATATCCAACTAAGAATCCTTCATCTGCTTTGCCATCAAACTTTCCAAGATGGTCTAAGGTATTCAGAATTGTCACATGACATCCAAAAGGTCTAAGAAATCCTATTGCAGGAGTTCTACCTCTAAAAAGCTCATATGATGTCTTATTGTGAGATTTGACAACCAAAGCCCTATTTTGAACATAGCAAGCAGTGTTGACTGCTTCTGCCCAAAAAGTGATAGGCAACTTAGAGTCGGCTAACATGGTTCTAGTGGCTTCTGTGAGTGTTCTATTTATCCTTTCAGCAACTCTATTTTGCTGAGGAGTTCTAGCTACACTAAATTCTCTCCTAATACCTTTTTCTTTGCAGAAATCATCCATAACTCTATTTTTGAATTCTGTCCCATTATCACATCTAATGACTTTTACTCTTTTTCTTACTAGGTTTTCTATCTCTGTAATGAATGTTTTAAGAATGCTAGAAGTCTCATCCTTAGAACCTAAAAAGAAAACCCATGTAAATCTACTATAGTCATCAGTAATAACTAGACAATAACTTTTATGCTTTAGGCTCCTAACAGAAGTAGGTCCAAAATCCATGTGAAGCATAAACAATGATTGATCAATAGAGTTAAAAATTTTGGGCTTACAAGTGGCTTTGTGTTGTTTGCTTTTAAGACAAACAATGCATGTTTGGTCATTTTTAAATCGTTTTTGAGGTAAACCTCTTACCAAACCATTCTTAACAATCTGATTTATGGTTTTGAAGTTAATGTGACCAAGCCTTCTATGCCATTTCATTGATTCATCCAATGTGGCCTTTGCTACAAGACAAGTTAAAGCCTTTTTAGGAACAATGTTCTTCATATCAACACTGTACATATTGCCCTTTCTAGGAATTTTAAGAAGTACTTGACTTTCATCAGGCATCTTAAAATCAGGAGAAAGCACAAGACATTCAATGTCACAGAAAAGAACTTTGTTCTTTTTGTCACACATTTGTGAGACACTAAAAAGATTATACTTAAGCTCTTGCACATAGAACACATCTTCAAAATCTAAATTTCCAGTTTTAATTGTACCTTTACCAAAAATTTTGCCACCAATACCTCCTCCAAAAGTAACTTAGCCACCATCTAATGTTTGAAAATCAAAAAGATAGGACTTGTTGCTTGTCATGTACCTTGCACATCCACTATCTGAGTATCCTTGATCCACTTGTTTATCAGTTGAATGTTCCTGCACAGTAATAAGGAGTATTAGTTTTCGTTTGGGGACCCAAGCCATTACTGACTTGGATCTGCCTCGTGCATCAATGTAATTTAATTTCTTAAGAATGGTTGATGCACCATTGGGTTTAGTTGGATTCCAAACCCAACATGCTGAGGCCTTAACAGCATTTGCCCTGTTTCCCTTAGCAGCATAATGAACTGATTGCTTAGCAGCAGAAACTGCTAGCTTTTCAGTTTTACCCTTTGGTTTCCAAACTTGTTTTTGGACCACTGCTTTTGTTTGAATGGGCGTTTGAACAGTTTTTTATGCATTTTTGTAAAATGATTTTGCATATTTAATTGTTGGTCTTGGGTTAACAGTCATCAATGGTCTAGCAGCAGAAACTGCTTTTGAAACTGCTATGGGTTTTATTCTATTAAAATTAGAACTAGAGTGAAAGTGAGTTTGAGGAGTTTGCCTTTTGAAATTCACCCTATTGTTTTCATACTCAGATACCCATTTGTTATAGAAAGCTGCAAGATGATCAAAACTACCACATGTGTAACAAGCTTTATTATAAAAGAAAAAGTCATCACCTTATTGGTTAGACTTGAGGCCATTCCAATTTCTTTGGTTATCTCTGGGCTTGCTAGTGGATCTATATTGTTCACAATATTTAACTGGTTGCCTAACATGTTTAATGTTTGTTCTAGGCTTAACAGTATCCTTTTTTATCACGTTAGGAACCCTTGTTTTTGCTTTCTTAACTACTTCAGGTTTAGACATAACCTGTTCATCATCACTATCAGTTGTATATTCCTCAACAACTATAGCATCTGCTTTCCTATCAAAGGACACCTTGTCCTCAGAAAGTGAAGTTTTAGATAAACTCTCACTTACTTTCTCTACCTTAGGACTCTCAGTAGACTTAGAACCATATTCCATTATTGGTTCTTGAAACTCAGCAAATCCTGTGTGTGCTAAGTCAATACCTGGAGGTGAAGGAACACCTCTGTATGGTGGAGGAACAGATTTGTATCCTAAACTAGATTTAGCTTTATTGATTACTTGAGCTTCCCAAATTTTATTAATTCCATCTGAGGCATGAGCTAAAGCATCTACTGTTATCTTAACATTTTCACTTTTATTTTTGTGATCTGCTAGGGATTTATTCAGTTTAGTAATACACTCATCTTTGAATTCTATGTTTCTTTTTAGTGCATTCATGTCATCAGTAAACCTAGATTCATTTCCTTAAAAATGCAAGATTTGTTCTTCAAGAACAGCTAGACCTCTTTTATGATTAGCTAAATTAGCTATTGCATCATATAACTGTTCTAGTTGATCATCAAATCTCTTTTTAAGATCTTCATAAGCTTTAAGAGCAGAGCATGATTCAGTACATTTAATTATGGAATTTACCTCTGAATCAGAAAAGGCCATTAGTGCAGTCTCAGTGGCCACCATTGCAGCTTCTTTTGGTGCTTCCTCCTCATCAGCCATGAAGCTCCAATCATAGTTAACACCATCTATGGCTAGCATAGCCCTTGGTTCTTCCAATGTGACTTCCTTCTTCTTCTCTTGCCTATACCATATGCTTCTATTATCCTGCTTCCTTGGGTTTCTACATTCTTTAGCAAAGTGTCCTAACCTGTGACAGTTGAAACACTCTACTTTCTTCTTATCAAACCCAGCAGTTTCATTACCATCAATGGTAATCTGCTTTCCAGTTCTCTGCCAGAACTTCTTAGCCCTCATGCTAAGTAAAGCAACCTGCCATTTGATGTCCATCTCTTCCAAATCATTATCATCCAACTGATCAAGATCTTCATGAGTTAGAGGAGAACCACTAGTTTGACTAGACATGAATACATAGAATGCCGGATCTCCAAGTCCAGCAGCATTCTTTTGTGAACTAGCAGTAGGACCACCATAGTTAGCAGTAGAAACACCTGCATCTTCATCTACCTCTTCTGACTTACTAATACTAGGAGATGACAAGAGTGCCACATTCCCAGAACTAGTACTATAGTTTCCTGACTTTTTCAGACTTGTTTCAACAATTTTGAAGTTGTTGTACAAATCATTGAGTTTCATGGTTTCAATGTCTGGTTTGTTCATCCAGACAACCACATGAGTATGGAACTCATCTGGTAGGCTTCTCAAAAACTTCATGTTGAGATCTTCCTTGGCTATCTCAACCCCCAACACAGCTAACTGACTGACAAGCTTATGTAATCTAGAGAACAGCTTATCAAGTGATTCATTGCTATTTGAACTAAAGTTTTCAAATTGTTGTTTCAGCAATGTCTTCTGTGTTTTCTTGGTAGTTTCATTACCACCAAACCATGCACAAATCTCTTCAAAAAGAGTTTTTGCATCAGGATACTTGCTAAAGGATAGCATCTGTTCACCAGGAATGGTCATAAGCAACAAATTTCTTACTTTTTGATCATTTCTCTTATGTATACTTTCATCACCCGTAACTGGTCCAGTATTTCTTTTTCTATCTGTTTTGCCTTCAAGAATAACATCTGTATAACCTAGTGTAAAAGAATCACCATACATAATGATATCCCAAAGAGCATAATCTTGAACCATAAAATATTGCTCAATCCTTAACCTCCACAGCTCAAACTCATTTTGTTTGATCATGGGCAACTTTGCAGCAATATTTGTAGCCTGAGTATCTTGTACGTCCATTTCTGCTTCTTCTTCTAAATCAACTATATCAGCCTGTCTCTGATACCAATTGAGAGGTTGATCGATACACTTGAGAGGGTGTTAAACCTTTGTAACATGTGTATATGATATATTGAGTTAATATGATTAAGTATGCGGAATCTACTTAACCACACTTAGAAGGTAATTTGGTTATGGAAATGGAACAGTGATGTTTGTTATAGAACAAAGAAAGTTATCACCAACAGATTCAATATTATTCAAGATAATACGAGTGATCTTCACTATCACTAGGGTTACAAAACCTTGAATCTTAATGTTTCTATGACTTGTGATATTGTTCTAGTTTAGTTGTTCTAAGCATATGAATTAAGCACATACAATTTCACACACAATATCTAAGTCTAAGATCTTTCTTTTATAGCACAAGAAAGATCTTTACAAAGTTGATAAGACAAGTCGAACACATGCAAACTTATCTTATATGTGTCAGTAACTAAGATACAACATGTATCTGAATATACAACTTGTTACTGAACACTTTGTCTAAAGATATTATCTACCGTGTATTGTTGACTTTAATACACATAATATCTTTGTATACTTATCTACTCAGCAGCAGAATACTTTGATAGTTATCCACTTAGCAGTAGAAAGTTCTTCACCAGCAGCAGAATCATTCAGCAGTAGAATGTTTAACGCTAGCAACAGAATCAAATGCTCTAGCAGTAGAATGATACTTAAGAGTATTTCTTGAGCAGAACCCGATATTAATCTTCTTGAATATTTAATTCCCAACATAAATCCTAGGCGTTTTACAAACCCTACGCCTAGGAACACACACACACCTTTGGTGTTTACATCTTGACACACGTTTAACCTAATACCTGTATTCTCTTTATATAATAGAGAATTATGTTTACAAAGGACTAATATGTAAAATCTTCTTTATCAAGCAAGTCCCTTGTGTTTTGCATTGTCTTCATTCTTCACTTGTAGTTTTGTATTTATCAACTCAAATATAAAACCCAACAATCTTCCCCTAGTTGATAATTACAAAACCTTCGTCTTGATCTTCCATGAATGAAACAATCTTCCCCTTAAGCTCACCACGTGAACTTACATAACATGTACCACCAAGGATCTTCAAGTTCCAATTCTTCTTTGTAAATCTTCTTCCCCTTTTTGTATTATCCACTAGGGAACTCTAAGTAAAAGCAACTTTGATTTTGACAACCACAAACCACTATCATACTTCCAATCCAGTCTTCCAATGTCTCGAATTACCCTCCATGAAGAACAACAAAATGCTTGCTAAAAATGAACTCAAGACAAAAGAAACCTAAACCAGCAGTAGTAATAACAACTAGCAGTTGTAAAAACCTTCCCCTTGAATGATGCATGTAGTAACCATAAGAACTTTTCAAATAACTAACCACCATAGTAACAAACACCATGTAGTACCATCCATGAACGAGCACCAAATAGCTTACTAAAAATGACTACAATAGTATTTGTGACCAAGCAGTAGTAACAATGAAGAATAGTTCTTTGGTTGAGCAGTAGAAATCATGTAGAAAGTACAAAGCTTCCCCTTAACATGAAAATGATAACTACTTTAAATAAACCTGACCATTCGTAACACCAGGTCATAACCAACCATTTACCAAAACCAAAACCATTCATGTGTGTGTCGTCTGACCTTTTTGAACGAAACTATAAACCACAGAATCTTTAGATCATTAATCATGTCCAACAACAACTTTCAATGAACACCACAAGACCATAAAAATAAACATAGAGAATGTGTACCTGTAGTATTCACAACGTCCAAATCAAATGCTTCAAACTCACTACCCTTTAATAACTTTGACTAGGGTTTCAAGACAGTAATATTCTCCATTGTTGTAAACGCATTCACAGTCATGCCATCAATAGCATGCATTACATTCAAACCCGTAACCATAGTTGATGTGGCATTATAAGCACTTGTCCCCATTAGCAGTATCAACTAAGCGTAGCAACATTAATAAAGGAGTAGCAGCATGAATCATGAAGGTCAGCAGTTGTAATCAAATGCAGCAGTAGTAATGCTTTTAGCAGCACTAACTTTCCATGGCAACACTAATCTATCAGCAGCATTAAAACAAGGAAGCAGTACTAATGTGTCTGTGTCGATCAACATAAAGAACCATACAACAATACTAACCTAGAGGAGCAATACTAAATAATCGCCAGCAGTACAAACTAGTAGACAACTAGCAGTACAAACTTAAACGTAGCAGTACTAAGTAATGAGGAAAGATGTAGATAGACCAGTAACCTCAGGTTAATACAAGTACCCTTAATCCTACGCAAAGTAGAATTATAGCCTTACTCCCACACCATGCGTCCATTATCACCAGTAGCTTCAATCGAGCTACAAATCTTTCTGAAAACCATTCGTAATCATATCAAACACTAATTCCATAATTGCTTCCTTCTCTTTCAAACTCTCGTTATAAACAATACAAAGCAAACGTCCTTCAAAACACTTCCAAATTCAGTAAAGAATAAAATAGCACTCGGCAAGGTGATGATAGAAAACATAACTGAAGTGGGAAAGATTTTTTCAAGGTTTACGTTTTTATCTTCTGTTGCCAGAAAACATAACTGAAGTGAGAGAAAGATTTTTTCTAGGGTTTCTTATTAGTTTAGGGTTTTCATTATTCAGGATAAAGTAAACATGAACAGTAGCAGCAACCAATTATGAATAACAACAGCAGTCAATCGTGATTAAGAACAAACAGATCTTGACAGCTTCAAACGATCAGTATCACCAGATCAGTAGTAAACGTGTTGTACAAAACCTTTATTAGCGATTCAAAAGAAACCATAAAATTCATCATACCTTCAACCAAAGAGCTTTATTCCATGAACACCAAACAACATATATCTAACTTCCAGAACGAATTAATTCAACAGAAAACAAAATCAAGAAGTTGATATTCAGAAAACCCTAAAAATTCGACAAACTTGAACTTCTCTGCATCAGTTTTCAAAAATTAATACCTGACGATTAAGAGCTCAGATTGAAGATCCCTACGGTGAGAACGTACCTTGATATGCAAAGAACATCCAATAAAAATTTCGTTACGATCCAATGGTTAACGAATGAGCTATCGCCTTTTAAAAACAGCACTGAAAAAGTTAGGAAAATTGAAAACAAATTCGATTTTCTTCTTCATTCTTTGACTAAAAACCTTGTGAATCCCTAGATCATGAGCTCCCCAAGCTCTGATACCAATTGTGAAGTTTAGAATAACTCCATGGATCGTTTAGAGCACTAGGGATTAACAATAACAAAGACAATAAGATGAACAGCGGAATAAGTAAAACATCATTGTTATTGTATAAGGTTTCTTCGTCATCATCTCTAACAACTACAATTACAAACTAACAGCCCCAATACTACTTGATCAAGTGTAGTATGTGTTACACATCTTGTAACAGGGATCAAACGATCTTGAGGCTGAACAAAACACAAACTGAACCCTAGGCATTTTACAAACCCTACGCCTAGTTACACATCTTGTAACAAGGATCATATGATCTTATCCATAAGTGACATTTACGGCGTAACTTAATTGGATAGTTACGCCGTAATCTTTGGCGGCAACAATTACGCCGTAACCATCTTGTATGGTTACGCCGTAATCATATTAGGGTTTGGTTTACGTCGTAATCTTCTTGCATGGTTACGTCGTAATATCTTTAATCACTTGAACCCTATTTTGTGTAACATTTACGCCGTAACCCCATTGTTGGTTATGGCGTAATCTTCATAATGTATTAATATCTCTAAGTCTTCAATCATTTACGGTGTAACACCATCATATAGTTACGCCGTAATCTTGATGATGGAGAAATAGTTGTCTTTTGATTCGTATTGAGCCCTGATTCGTCCTAACGTCGCTCCACACCTTATCAATAGTCCTGAAACGAAATATGAAGAAATAAGGGCATATCATATAAGAATTTTGGCATAATTAGTCAACATAAGGGGGGAATTGACACTTAGAAAATCATGATTATTTGACATTAGCAAATATCCCCCCACTTAAACTCTACTTGCCCTCAAGTAGACCTTGTTAGAAATATTATCAAATATATGTCCCCCAATTTATTTGGGAAATATGCATTTAAAATGTAGGATCGATACATGTATTGATTATGTGGATTCTGGAGGTCTTGGATTATGGAAGAACAAATCCATGTTTAAGTTAGAGAGAGAGAGTAGAGAGAGTAGGGAACTTAGTGAGAGAAACTGGAAATGTATTAGCTTGAATTGTGAGGAAGTTCCAACCCTCTCCCTAGGTGGAGAGGGGTATTTATAGTTACTAACATAGGTGCCCCTAGTGGGCTGTGGAGTGAGCTGACAGTGGGTAAAGACCCGACCCAACTCCACAAATACTAATATAACTAAACTAATAATAATAATACTAATAATCCTACGAGCTACATAAATGCTAAATAAATACTCGGGGTGACCGAGTCTTCACATGAATATTTATATTCCTAACAATCTCCCCCTAAGGGAGGTCACACCGGAAAATAATATTTTGAATTCTAGCATTCTTTCATATGAATTCGACTTCATAGCTCGTAGTCTTTGATTCTTCAATGTCGTTGATCTTTGTGCATTCAGCAGTGAGCATATGATGATTGTTCATTTAACTTGGAAGATCTTTGAGGATTCTTTGAAGTTATCATCCATCATATATCTTCAAGTCATCTTGCAGCATCGTCTCTATGGGAAGTTGTGATCTTGGAGCCTTCTTTGTGATCATCAGCCACCGTAAATCTCTGAGCTCATCCGTTGTAGTAGTATTGCCTTCATGTGATTCGTTGTGACTTTGGACTGCATGCTCACACTTTTTTGGATCATGATAAATGTCATCAGAGTTGCGGAAGCTGTGTTATAGGTCTTTCTTCTATCATGATTTCTTTGATAATGATTTGTAAGTGTGAGCATGGAGTGTGGATTGACACATCTCAACTGGAATCAGGAACCACCATTGCCATCTTTATATGAATCTGAAATAAAACAGTTAGCAATAAAGTTAGAGAACGAATATGGCTTTGTCATTCGTTCGATGTGGTTGGATTAACCTTCGGTTCTGTGAAGACAGACCTGTGATCAGGTAGAATCCCCTTTAAAGAAGATTCTCCTTGACAGGAATTTCCAGCTTGTAGTAATGAGTCTTCCAACAAATTAATGTCAAAATCATCATACTAAGCATGTTCTCATACCGGAACGTCTCAAAGCAGACAGCACGGTAGAGTGAATAAATGAATTAAATACCCACTGATTGATGAGAAATTGATTAGAAAAATCACTTACGTGTCACTGGATAAACATTTTGTGCAACATGACAAGGGTTTTATAAATTGAATCACATTTCTGTCAAAAACACTTTTGTTTGAAAATTTTCACAATCAATGTGCTCGAAATTCAGTTGGTGAGCACATTGAAAGGTTTTCCAAAAGCGTCCGTCAATCCATTTCCTGGAACAAGTTTGATTCAAATGAGAATCGCCCCATCGTTTCTTTCCAGTTGTCACAAGTTTGATCCATAAAGGATCTCACATGACACCCACCAAGAGCTTGTTAGATGTTGGCTCTAGAAGGATTTCCATCTTCATTGTGAATACTTTCGTATAACTCGGATGTTCTGGCAATACCACGAGGATAATGCGTAGGACTCTTCATATATATTTTCTTGCTTTTCACGGTGTATGAAACAGCAAGCATATTGGAAATGTGCCCTAATGAGATTTATGGATGATCTCTTGGCTCTAGACTCAATAGTGCGTTTTGATTTAGTGATCGGAGGCTGGAGAAGACTGCCACCTTTTCAATATCATCTAACTCGGAGTGAGATAGACGATAGACATGTATTGATCTCCGTGACAAATGAAACAAGAGTCCTTTGAGGGACCTTGAGTGGCTAGGGAGGGTTGTGCAGCATATCACTGGGTCCATGATACTTTGTCTTCAATGTCAGCAATCAACTAAGTGATTCTGACAGCATATGTATTGACCCAATTTCTGCCTAAAGTGTAAGGAGGGCCTCTTTCTTTTCACCCTTTATCTTTACATTTCTTTTTCATTCTTCAACCCCTTCAGCGCTTACCGAGACTTCATCACTAGTACCTTGTTGGGTTTGTTCCAGTACTAGCTCCATCTCAGTCGGCACTTTTCCCTTATTCACTTTTCTCCTTTTTAATCATTCCTAAGGACTTCTATTCTAACTAGAGGATTGTCCCTGGGAAGATCCCTCCGGTTCTGGCTGGATCATGGGAACTAATACCTAACCTTACCATCCTTATAACTCCAGTACGTTAAATAAAATGGTCGGTCTTTGGTATTCTTCCACAATTGCCATCACAAATCATTCGCTCCCCCTCAATATGTACATCGATATACGAAAAAGTTTAGCACATATGGGAGAGCCTACACTTGAGTTCCAAAAGATTACATTTTTATCAGAATTTCATATTTAAATCACATTCTCTCCCCCGATCAAAAATTTCAAACCAATTGAGATTTGTGATCCCAATTGATTTAAATAAGTTAGAAATTATGGGAGAAAATGTGGTCAGGTTAGATACATTCTGATTATGGAGCATACTATGCTCCCCCTTAAACCACGAGAGAGTGTCACTGCTGATGTTGCACAATGCTTAAAAAGGTGTCAGAAATTTGAACAAATACTCTCCCCTTCAATTAATGACCCGTTTTCTATTTAAAGAGCTATAGTCATTCAATTGAGCGTCAAGTATTTGTGAAAATTTAAGTCCAGTTACTACCTTGTGCAACACCAAAACTCTCCTGAAGAATCATAGACCAAAGAGTGTTTGTGGTGTAAAGAAAACTTCTTTTCTTATACAAGAAATGATGCACTGAATCGTACATCAGATCTAAGAAACATGGATATAAAGTAATCTATGCCCAGGTGAACTTCACCCAGTTGGAGGAACAGCTGTCTTTTTGGCGACATGCTTTCCCCATAATAAAGCACATGTTGCAGTCTAAAGTAACTGCAAGCCGATATGACATGTTTTAACCATTTAGTATAACTTCTGCTCGAGCTTCATTTAAAGTCCGGTGTCATTATTGAATGACATTTCTAGGACCGTAAATGTTATCGATAAACAGAAGACATGCCTAGACGAACTATTTTTGGT
The DNA here is from genome assembly GCA_021014915.2 of Artemisia tridentata subsp. tridentata. Classification (NCBI taxonomy): domain Eukaryota; kingdom Viridiplantae; phylum Streptophyta; class Magnoliopsida; order Asterales; family Asteraceae; genus Artemisia; species Artemisia tridentata. The sequence continues at coordinate 40,396,387 of CP139502.1, forward strand.
ATTTTGTGATTTTCTAATTTTTATGGTTTTTATAGGTTTTATGTTTTTCTATTTTCTTTTTGGTTTAAGATATATACAAATATATGCAAGGATATATGAATCAAATATGTACAAGTATACGAGGCAAATCCATTACTCCTCAGCTTCCTGAATCTTCTCGGCTGTTGTCACTTTACTTGATGAAGAGCAATGTGAGCACATTAAATTAGGGATTAATTCTGGCTTTTCACTCTCCCCTAATTAGTGCTCTCCCCAAAACTGACCACCTTTCTGATGACTGCCCATAATATGAAGAAGTCTTTTGATAACCAAATGCATGCCGTCTTTAGTCTTCTAACACACAACGGAGAATGTAGAATAGACTTTAGACTCGACCTTCTTCAAGATTGTCCATTTGAGGGAATAGTATATCGACATCTTCATCTCACCAAATGCATTCCAGTAATCTTACATATAATCCATCAGCCCGTAACGTACACATGAAATGATAACACCAAAGTAACAAGTTGAAACACTGATCATCTTTAATTTGAATCATAGATGTTAAGCCCGATCACGTGAATTTGTTGTGCGTCCTTGATGTACACATTTCTCTCCCCTGATGGTTATGATTAATCAGCCCGTGACGCCCGTGATGTACACATTAAATGAAGATACCAAAGTAACAAGTTGAAACACTGATCATCTTTAATTTGTTTCATAAGATGTTAAACCCGATCATGTGAACTTGTTGTGTGTCCTTGGTGTACACATTTCTCTCCCCTGATGGTTACGATTAATCGGAATCATCATAATGATGTGTACATGAAGCATAATGATGTGTACATGAAGCATTAACTAGAAGCCCTTTATTACTGATTATATCAGCCCGTGAGAAGATGTCGATTAGTCGTATGGCCAATTCTCAAACGTCAATCAACATGTAGTTTATTCACCCTTCTCCCTCTCAAAAATTGCATGTGACTGCCATTTTTGATTGAACGAGTGAATAAGAATACCATCAATGGTAAGTAAATCCACTTGATGATGAGAATGGTCATAAACAAGAAGATTTCTCTTCTTCCGAAGATAAAGCGCACTTAAGCGTACACTTCTCTTTTCTTTGATGAACGGGGCCTGAAGAGATGTCAGCAGACGCCATATGTCGATGAAGAGCGAGGCCTGAACTGATGTGAACAGACGTCATTGTCGTTGAAGAACGAGGCCTGAACTGATGTGAACAGACGTCATTATCGATGAAGAACGAGGCCTGAACTGATATGAACAGACGTCATGTCGATGAAGAACGAGGCCTGAACTGATATGAACAGACATCATTGTCGTTGAAGAACGAGGCCTGAACTGATGTGAACAGATTTCATTGTCGATGAGGAACGAGGTCTGAACTGATGTGAACAGACGTCATAGACATTGAAGAACGAGGCTTGAACTGATGTGTTCAAACATCATCTCTCTTTTTTCTACTTCTCTCAGCTAACTCGTTACCAACCCCATTATCATTCAGTCGGCTCTTTGTCTTGACTACTGATGGAGAAAACCCAATATGATGAACTTGAAACTGAAGTAACATAACCCGAACTTGTGACTTAAGCTTGCACTAATGTGTGACTAAGAGCGGTGTAGAGAGTTCGTGCAACATTGAATCCCTAAGTACTCTATACTCTTCAACCAACCAACCATCAAGTATAAGACGTACATCACCTCTTGAATATCCACAACTTCGTGTGACACTGAGCACTACAACGTAACTCCTTAAAGTGATAGTTATTTTGTGGTAATAGAGAGGAAAAATCACAAAAATAACTAGATATCCAAGTCTTCGTCATTGTAAAGGTAAAACGCTCGAACAAGGATCTCAAAGAATCTTCATCCAACCAACCCCGATATCTTCAGATACTAAGTACACACACCCGTGAAATTTCACTCCAACCTCAAATAAATAATAATGAATTAACGCCGTAGTCACATCTTTGTGGTTTAAATGCCCAGATCTAGCCGTTTTTTATGTTTTAAATGAACTTTGAAAAAAAGTTTTATCCCTATCTTTGTCAAAAGCGCATAACCCATCATCACGGGATTTTACAAATCTATGATTTAAACCGAGAAATAGATTCTTTCGCGGGATTTTACAAAACCAAGAAGAAACCGTGAGACAATGATGAATTGAATGTGTTATGACAAATTTGATTCTTGTGAATAACTGTTTGAGGGAACATGCAAGAGATCAGCAACAATTCTTCTCCCATATGTGGAATACTTCACAAACCATATTAAGTAAAGTGGTATAAACTACTTTCCCCTGGAAGTTGACCTTATAACATCAAAGTACACCTTTCTCCCCCATGATGGTTTCGAACTTTCGGAAGCATCATTGACGTGTACGGCCATATACACGAGAAGTTCTTGTCTTAAGCAAACATCTTGAAAAATCATGAATGACATTGAAGATTCTTGAAAGATTTTGCTTAGACTGTGAAGTATTATTGACGTTCTGTAGCGTCGAATATCCCATGAGAATTGCTGTTACCACTCGCTCAAACCAATCCGCCTCGTGTCTTTAAGTCTGACCACCTCTTGAGAAGATCTTGTACTACAATCCCGTTAGAAGCTCGAGAAACGACGATCCCTTGATGAAGCTTGATAATAGACAAATCCGCGACTTAAACTTGCACTAAATTTGTGATTAAGAACCTATCTGGAGCAAATCCATTACTCCTTAAATTATAGGTGGTGGTATATACCCGACCTTCCATCCTTTATTGTATATATCCGCCTCTTGAACTATCCACATCTTGTGTGACACTGAGTACTACAATGTAACTCCTTTAAGTGATAGCTATATACTGTGAGCACTACAACGTAACTCCTTTGACAGATATAACTAGATAGCCAAGTTTAATCACTGTAAGTACGCTCGAACAAGGATCATCAAATATCGTGCATCCAACCAACCCCGAGATATTAGAGGTACTAAGTACGCGAACCCATAAATTAACAAACCAACCAAGTAACCATAGCTTCTTAAATTACTATCGATCTCGTAGCACAAACTTACCCCAAAATGTAGTCAAACCACGTAAGTTTTATTTGTCCAAGTCCTCGTCCAATCCTTATAGTCCAATAATTTGTCAAAAATTAAGTCAAACTATAATCTCATAACAACTTCACATTTGCCCTAAAGTGACCAAACTTTGTCCGCTTTTTAATCAGCTCCACATTTTGGTTAACAACAAGCTAAGCCCAAATTAAGTAACCAATTACCAAATCCAATACTCAGCCCATGTCAATATTACGTTAATAAAATGACAGCCCAAACAAATAATCTGTTTAGGGATTATATAAGACTCCATTTAACTTAACCCTAATCTCCTTTTCACAAATTACACGCCCTTTTCAAACACTTTCTGCTCCCACCTAACAATCTTTATCAAACAGATCTATGATCTGTCAATAACTCATCTCCCAGTCACCCTTATAATCAAAACCATCTTCAATAATCTTGAAGTCTAATCTCAATTTCTCACAGCAAACACTCTTATCTCATCTCTTGTTTATTCTAATCATCATCAATTAATCCGAACACACCATAACTTCCTTTATCACTTCCAATCCGAGCTCCTTTCATCGTTTTACTCAATTTCCTTTGAAGAGAAGGAGGACCACGAGCAGAAGGGTCATGGCATCAAGATCTCATATATATAGGTCTCGGGTAGGTTCTTGTTGTGATGTTTTATTACTTGTTTTTCATGCACGATTTAAAGAAAAAAGGAGTAACATTATTGTTATTACCCTTATCTTTATGTTCGGATATTAATTGAAGCACAAGCTAAAAAAATGATCGATGATGAATATCTCTTTGTGGTTTTGATCTTTTGAACGAATCGTGGAATTTACAAAGAGATAACTGAGATCAGAAATATTTGCATTTTCGTTAAAGACCAGTGAAGAGTTTCTCTTGACCATTCGTTATACAAACAAAAGTTGTAAAGAGAAAAATAACTGAGGTCTTATTAGTTCTTTACTTTTCATTTTGTGTTCGTATATGATATTGTGAGATGGTGTATATGTGATGTTTTTATTGTTGTTAGTGAGATGGAATTTAGAACAGTGGTTGGTGTTGTTGTCAGATAATGGATCTGCTGTAACATTCTCGTACTTCCATTTCATTTCTTTTAGATTTATAGTCTTGGACCGATGATGGTTACATAACTGAGGTTCAAGCAAAGAGTCTGTGGTAGTTGGTTGTGGTCTGGATTTCTGCTTCATCTCCTTTCTTTTTCTTTTTATGGACAAACCGCTACTTTTTTTGAGATTTGGGCAGCATAACGTTGCCAGTATGCTATGAATAAAATCTTCAAGTGGCAAACCGATGTTGACTGGTCAAACCGCTGTTGAGCTGTCACTTTCGTACCAGTTTGTCTTTTTTTCCCTTTTTAGCTACAAACCAAACCGCTGTTATCAAACCAAGCAAACCGCAACCCAGTATAGTCACTTTCACTTGTTTGTCACTATCCTGTTTTAGTTACAAAACAAACTGCAGTCCCAAAAATGCCTAACCGCAACACTTAACCACTTTGACCACTTCAAACCGCTGTCAAGAATTTTGACAAACCGCTACCAAGAAAAAACTGCAATCTTCAAGATAAAACACCACAAAATAACTAACTGATCCAAAGCAAACAACCAAGCATACCCTCGGTGGACTTAAGCCAGTTTCAAAACAGATTAAGCAAAAACAACTTCAAAACAGCTTAAAAAAAAAACTAACAATTTCAGAACTGTTTAAAACAAACAGCTTCAAAACAGCCTAAAGAAAACTTCAAAACAGTTTCAAAACTGCTTAAAAACAAACAGCTTCAAAAACAGCCTAAAAGAAACTTTAAAAAAATGAGCCAAACCACAAAAATCAACAAAACAAACAACCTTGTCTCTGGTACCAATTGTAGGATCGATACATGTATTGATTATGTGGATTCCGGAGGTCTTGGATTATGGAAGAACAAATCCATGTTTGACTTAGAGAGAGAGAGTAGAGAGAGTAGGGAACTTAGTGAGAGAAACTGGAAATGTATTAGCTTGAATTGTGAGGAAGTTTCAACCCTCTCCCTAGGTGGAGAGGGGTATTTATAGTTACTAACATAGGTGCCCCTAGTGGGTTGTGGAGTGAGCTGACAGTGGGTAAAGACCCGAACCAACTCCACAAATACTAATATAACTAAACTAATAATAATAATACTAATAATCCTACGAGCTACATAAATGCTAAATAAATACTCGGGGTGACCGAGTCTTCACATGAATATTTATATTCCTAACATAAAAAGTTCATGTGCTATAACAATTAAAGCCGAACACCTCACGAAAAGGGGAACGAAACACTCTCACACTCATCCTAATCTAAGTGTTCAATTTCGGGGTGATCTCTCAATTGCACAGTCATAACATGTATTCTATCCACTAGTTACACAAAACTCCACCACTAGAGCTAAGGTCAAGACAATCTTTGAAGGCAATATTGGGTGAACAAATTATAAGGCTGGGGTGTAGCGTTGTTACTAACAAACCACGACGAAAGTGACAAAGACCAACGATACATGACCAAATCCATGACCAAGACACCAATGACTGCTCGACATTCACCTAAGCATGATTCACAACTAAAGGGTAGGATAAGACATGGGATATTTTAATGGGTGAAAAATAGAAAATGAAACAAATAATCTTAGCTCATAACTAAGTCGTCACCATCTCCTTGTCCATCCAAAACTCCATGCTTCAAAGTACGAAAATTGGATCATTAATTAGTGCGCCATTAGTTGTTGTTGTGATGCGCACACTTCCATGGTCTTCAACAAATTGGTTTAGATTTGTTACCAACATCTTTCTTCAAAATTAAACGAGTTATACATCTCGTTTTCAATGAAATAACTAACTACTACCTTTTTTTGTTTTTTTTTTTTGTTTTTTTTTATTTTATTTTTTATTCCTTAAAAACTTAAAACAATAATACTTTCATCCCCCCACTTGAGATGGATCATATATTAGGAAATGTGGGGGGTCTTCAATGATCTTTAATCATATGTCTTTGACGAAGGCGTAATTCTCGAATCTCACTACCGGACCTTGAACTTTATGCAAATGGCTACTTCCCAATCATAGACTAAGATTACACAGTAGGCTTAAGGCGAATAGGTGTAATGAAACAAAATTTGATATGGGTTATGAAACGAAAAGAATGGCTTTGAGGGGTGTATGTAGGGGTATCTTACACTAAAGGTGAGTGCAACAAAAGGGTTTTAACACGGTGGTCGAAAATTCGAGGTGACTAATCGATAAACGAACACAAATATACATATATGGGCTATTTTGGTGTTAATCCTAAAACATTGCCTTATCGAATTTCCTTTTCCAAATGTATCAAGCTAACTCGACACACTACTCGTCTATAGTCTCGAAATGATGTAAATGTCAAGTTCTAAAGTTTAAAATGCTACCGACACACTCAATATTTGGTGGATTTGAGTAATAATGGGGAAACGGAAAGGCTAAATCTCACCAATGAAATAAAGGGTTAATGCGTGCTCGGCTAAGGTCTATTCTAGTTAGGTTAAGAAAAACATGTCAATTTTTTTTATTTTTTTTTAAATGGCATAATTTTTTAAAATAAACTAGAAAATCTAGGGCAAGTAAGCTAAGTATAAAATTTTAAACCATTTCTACTCCTATCCCCCCCCCCACCCACACTTAAATTGTACAAAGTCCCTCTTGTACAAAAATAAAGAAAAAGAAAATAGAAATGAAAAATTAAGATAGAATAAAAGAAAGAAACTCCCCTCTCAATTACATGTCAAGGAAGTCCAATCTTAGATAGTCAAGCAGGTTACATCGTAACTAACATTATAGGTTATGCAGTAATTGTGATCATCACTACTTCTCCTCACCGTGTAAAAGTTACGGCGTAGTTGAGATTTATGGTTACGCCGTATTTTTAATTATCTTAGGCTTCCATTCTGTGTAAGAGTTACGGCGTAACCCTATTACTAGTTTCACCGTAATTAGCTCCAGTAATTGAAATCTGCATACTAAAACATCAAGAAAATTGTACCCGGGGGTACTAAATATCATAGATCATAGAGTTAGTCCTAGATGTTTAAACTATTACAAACATAATCAAATAAAAATTGTTTCAAGAGAGCCATAGAAATTGTTTAGAAGGAACCATATAAATTTTTTTTGCAAATGATGGAGATTTCACTCCTGAGTATGATCATGGTCCATGGGGGATTGAAAATGAGTGGCATCATAGGGAGTGCTGGTAGTGCTTCCAGGGGTTTGATGAGGATGCATGAAAGTTACACCTTGCTGGACCACGATGTTGGGTATATCTGGTATGTACACATAGGGCTCTCCAATCCAGTGAGGGTGACTGATGTATATGTCGGCAAGCATCTCACTGGTGCGGTCAACATTCCATTGGTTGTACACCTGCTGCTACTCCAGCATCTTCCTGTAATCACTACAAAAACTATCAAATTGTGAGCTCATACCATATATACCAGTAGCCATGTCATCCAAATCCACACCAAACTGGGTCATACTACTCTCCATATGCCCCAATCGACCATCTATCACCCTGAACCTATCCGAAATTCTCATGCTCGGACGCTTCCTCACTTGCTCCTCCTCATCCCGACCTTGGCTACCACTAGCTTGGCTGCCGCTAGCTCCTGCTCCATCACCAAGTGGAGCCTCGGGAATCAGATTACCTCCTCCAATGCCATTTGGTTTACAAATCCCATACTCAATAAGCTTGCTAATCCCGATCAAGCTCGTATCCATAGAGATTGTCACCAATGATAAAGCTTCAGGAGTCATTAAACCAAGACTCCTTGCAAGCCTTCCAATCAAATGGGCTCCTTGGATCATGCTCTTTTTTCTGGAATCCCTTTGCACCTCCAGTCAAGAACTTGGCCAAGTGCCAAGGAACATCAATCAAATCACTCCCATCCATTCCATTCAACAAAGACAAGTCATCAGTAGTCATTTTTTCTCTTGCGGCATGCCTTCCTTTCACCGAGACAGCGATAAGCCTATGCACCAATCGGCGGATTGGGCTTCTAAGAAAGGTGTAGGAAGGTGGGTGCTTAGAATTGCACCCAGGAGTAGTAGAGATCCTGTTGAAGTACTCAGTGGGGTTGTAACTTTCAGGCCTTCCTCTCCTACAATCATCATAGAAATCAACAAACATGTTGGAATCCAATTTCGCCTCAGTGTTTAAACCCATAGCCAACATAAACTGCCTCAAAGTCATATTCCTTATCACACCACCCAGTTGAAAGTAAAGGGACGTTTCATCGATGCTGACCACTTCATCGGAAAACTCCACACTAGCCAAGAATTCCTTTACATACTCCGGAATTACTGGCTCACTTATTTGGAACAACCTCAACCAAGCGGAGCATGTAAATCTCCCATTTATATTCGAGAACTTGATCCTACAAAACTTCCTCAACTGTCTAGTAGTCCTTCCACAGTTCACGGTTTTGAAGGCAGCAAAGTCTAGTGCTTCGGGCCTATCAATTTCCTTTTTCGAAAGAAGAGCAAAGTCCTTCCTGCATGAATTCATTCCCTCATCATTGTAACCAAGGAACTGAAACCACCTTGCGGGCGTATTGTTGTTTCCTGCAAAGTTACGACTCAGCATTAGCAGACTGTATACTAGTTACTGCGCAACTTAATTACTTGGTTACGCCATAATTAACTCTGTGCCAATATTACGGCGTAATTCAATTAATGGTTATGCCGTAATATCATTTTTACCCAAATTAATCCATTACTCCCAAACACTAGTTACGGCGTAACCTCATTACTTAGTTACGCCGTAAATTCCTATAGGAGGGCAAAAAATATTCAATGGTTACGACCGGTTGGAAGCTACGCCGTAACCATAAAAATTTACCCAAATACATAAAATCTTACCAATTTACTTATATTATAATGATACCCACATGTCTAGACCATTGTATTCAAGTGATTATTAGATCCCCAAATAAACAATTCAAAACCATTAATAAAAAAGAAACCTAATTAATTGACGGAAACATGAATGATTCAATCAAGGAATCAATTAACGCGGTCAATAACATGAAACAAATCATAAAAACCTAGATCACCAAATTTTCAATAGAACATAAACCCTAATTTGAAAAATTGAAAACTAGAAGAGATTAGAAGCAATTACCTACCATTGTGGATCTTAGAGATGATTGAGAACAAACAAAGAAAAATTGCTTCGAATATTTTTACATTAGCGGCGGCGGTGAAAATATGTGGTAAAAAAATATGTGTTTACACCGTAGGTTTATATTTGTACTGGGCATAAGTTACGGCGTAACCTCGTTACCCAGTTACGCCGTAATCTAATATATATATATATATATATATATATATATATTTATATATATATATATATATATATATATATATATATATATATATATATATATATTTATTAATTAATTAAAAATTTCATTTACGCCGTAACCTGTCATAATGGTTACGCCGTAGTTGTTACCATAAATTTATTATTGTAATTTTTTTTCAAGGAAAATAAATAGGATATATCCAAAATTCAAAAAAATTGCAATATGAGAGAACGAATTACGTACCTTAAGATTTGTTGTAGAGTACAAATGTCTCATAAAATAGATCAAACATTAATTATTAAATTTATGCATACCTCAGATCTTTCAAAAAAACTGCTCCCCGGCAGTGGCGCCAAAAACCTGTTGCGTATTTTTCATCCTGCTTTAAATTTATAAACTAAGACATGCAAGGATTAACACATACTAATGAGCAGAGAACCCGATCGAGTGTAGTAAAGCCTAGGTAAATCCGAGTGTCGTCCCTAAGAGCTCTTGTTTTAAAGAACTAAGGTAACATGCATTATAAATGGTTTGATTTAAATATGTATAGAAATAATTAAAATTCTAATTTTACAGATTTAAAATACAGGAGTAGAGTGTAGGAAGATAAAGCTTAACCAAGACTTTAGATGCATGTAATTCTAATTTATTTTACTCAATCATAGTGGGTGAATATCACTAGACTCCTTTGGTCAATTCTCCTAGCCTATCTCCCTAGAATCCTACTAAGACACCAAAGGTCTGGATCCTTATGGCTGTCGGAGCTTACAGGTAGACTAGTTTAAGTCATTAAGAACCATATCTAATAGACCTAATTCGTGAGAAATCCGGCCTCTCGGATCTTAGATTTCTTCTAACTTCTTAAGTACCTCCACTTGCTAGGTGATCCTTTGTTCAATTCGCACACAAAGAATGGTCGTACTATGGCCAATTCCTTCCATACTTCGCAATCTAGTCGGCTAGGGTCCTTTGGTCAATTCTCCTAGCTTACTAGATACTAACAAGCTTTGAACACTACCGAAACTAGTGTATCATTGAATAGGCAAAGAAGATTGTGGAAAACTAGAAGGGGGGTTGAATAGTTTTATCGGTTTTTTGTTTGTTATAAAACTTTACTTATGAAAAACTTTGATTCAATTCTTTTGTTAAATCAATCAACACCAATATGAACACTAAGCTATACTATCTAAAATAAAAAATAAGTATAAAGAAATGAGATGGAAAGATCAAACCTAGACAACGAGATTTATAGTAGTTCGGTCACGAAGCTCTTCTTCGCCCTACTCCACTCCCCGAGTACCCAACTCGAGAGTTCTAAGCACTATGTCAACAAATCTCCCTTCAGGCGGAGAAAACCGTACAACTTCGCTTATCCTTATTTCTGACACTAAGCTAAATGTCGAGTACTAATCTTAGCTAGTACAAATCTACCACAATCCACACGATCCTAACTAAATCACACAATCACCACACTTCACACGATCTACTCGATCTACCCTTGATCCACTTGATCAACACACAAGCACACAAGCTACAAGAGATCTCCAAGAACTCAACAAGATCACATTGATCCACACTCACAAACTACACAAAGAAAATCAACTTGGTGTATGCTAGGATACAACAAGTATGTAACAAATGTTACAAGTGCACTACACTATGACTACAACACCTTGTATCTTCTTCATACTTTGTGTTCTTCTCTTGCACTAGTAGAGGAATGAAGGTGATCACTTGGTTGGATGATAGGATCACTCTTTAAACAAAAGAAAAACTCACTAAATGTTCAAAGGAGAGTAAATGTGATAAGAGTTATAAACTCATAAAGTTGTGTGTGAAAAAGGATGCCTAAAAACTATGAAGTGGGCTGGTATTTATAGGCAAGAAAAATCTAGCCGTTACAGTGGGACAATACCACTAAATACCACACGGTACCACTAAATTTAGTGGTACCGTGATACCGTGCCAGACAAAGACGCTTCTTTTTTTGTTTATAGTGGCGAAAGTTTATTTGGGGAAGTTTGGAGTTGTTTGGAGGGGGGGGGGAATAGTTGTTATGAATTTTAAACTTATTTTTCCAATTAAAACATTTCTTTATATTTCAAAAATAATTTGTAAGGTATATTTTTGAAAAATGTTTTGTCACATTAAAAATGTGAAGTTTAAAACACAAATTCATTTCTTTGATCATTTGTCAAGTTGTAAATTTGTTTGTTCTTACCTAGAGTGATTTACGTAGAAATGGGATAATTCGACTAAAAACTTGTTTACGTTAATTTTGACGTAAAGTGTTTTCACATTTTGTTATCATCAAAACGTGGAGTTATCGAAAGATATAAATAACGTTTTTAGGACATTATTTGCATCAACAATCTCCCCCTTTTTGATGATGACAAAACATAAACTCATTTTAAGTGAAAGATTAATTTTAACAAGTTTTTAGCATGAGTTTATATCCCATTTCTCCCCCTTTTTGTCAAAGCAAAAAGATCGCAAAGGCTCCCCCTTGATGTATACTCCCCCTCGTTTGGAGGACACCAAGGAATCGAGCAATGGTACTTGCTACAAAACAAGATTAGATGACACATATATAATATCTAACATGTAGCAACCATGACAAATATCCAACCATGACAAAATAAAAAAACAACTAAGATAATCCAACCATAAACTAAGCCTATGCATTGATAATTAAAAATGATAATCACACATAAGGTGTGAGTACAACATAAAGACAAGAAAGTAAAAACTACAAGAAGCACACATAAATCTTTAGTGACTTGAGAGGCCCTAAGATTTGCTTCTAGTCCAAAAGGGATCCTAACCATTTATTTTTGAAAACTAAACATCAATATGTTTAGTTAAATGGGCTAGTAGGAGGTGGAGAGGGTGACGTAATTGGAGGTGGTGGGGGTGTCAAGAGATGTTTAATATAGGAGAACATGAAGTGCAGCTCATCTCTCAAAGAGAAGATGAGGTTGCGGTTGTGAAGACAACATTGGCAATTTGCACTATGTATATCAACCGGATGAGGTTGGATAGGTTGGCCCATGATTGGAGATGGAGGTGGTGGTAAGTATGTTAGTGATGGGGTTGGCAGGGCATAATCCAATGGGGTAATAGGTGAGAGTGTGTAATCCATGGATGATGGCATGGTGTTTAAAGAGGGAGATGATGAAGATGTTGTTCTAGTAGATGATGTTATGGAGGGAGCATTTGGTGGAGATGGTGAGTTAGGAGTGCTTTGGGAAGCTGGTGTTGTGAGTTCATCATCTTTGGTGAGATCAACAAAGAGAGGTTTGGATGGTGGTCTAACGGTGATCCTAGGTTTCTTGCAGATATGTGTAAGATCCTACAAAAATCCATTATGATAATCTTTGTTAATTAACAACAACCCCGACTTACCATATAACCAAACCCATTTTTATGGAGAAATTTAAATCTTTTACTTACTTACTATGTTATTCTTACCACGTCATGACATCACAACGATTATCAAATATCGACACTAGTTCACGATGTACATTTCGGAACATAAATATTTTACAATGATTAATAGTTCACAAATTACCAATTACACAATTTACAAATATTGGTTAAAACTAATATAACTATAACCTAATTACATAGTACTCAAATCATATTTCACTAACATACATCAAGCAGACTAACTGCTCAGCCCATTTGATGCGCGTGCGTGTCGTTGCGGTTTAGCAGTTTAATGCTTAATCAAGTTTTAAATTTATATTTAGCCGACTTATCAATAACACACACACTTAACGAGCAGTGTACCCGGTCAGTATGAATATAATGGTAAGTAGAGTGTCGATCACTAAGAGTGGAACGTATTATCTAGTTATTCTAATCAGTATTTTAATATATTAAGTTAGCTATACAACCTAATCTAACGCAAGGGGGTTCAGCCTGAGAGACTGGCACGATTTGGTTGCAATTAAATAATAAACTAAACCAATAGGCACGAATCAGCAAGTAGCACACACGTACACAGATAAATACTCGAGACAATAAGAGGGTTGTCCTTATGATAAGTAGTTTGTCACTTATTTTATTGCTAGTGTTATATGAAGTGTATAGTTCGATGCAACGCACCGAGATTAAGTCCTTTCTTGTTGGTTCTAATCTTATCGGCGAGTAAACCCTTAATGATTACTTATGACTATCATATTTATCTTTCTCCTACTTTTCTACAGACCATAGAATGCATAGGCATCTAATAAATAGGCGAGGGCAGAGGCATGGCAACCCGATCAACGCTCAGCTAGCCACAGAGGTTATCAATGCACTAATAAAAGTCACCAAAGACACTAACATATAAACTTTAATTGATGAGAAAGCAGTTTTAAGGGAGTGCAACCTTTCCGTTGTCACATTACACAAGCCACCAATCTTGATGAATTAAAGTTTACTAACACAATAAAACAAAACTACTTAATGAATTAAACACATGCAGCACCTTCTTACAGCTCTTGTATCTTTGATTTGGGTGTGTCTTGTTCTGCTACCTTGACTGAATTCGTCCTTGGTTTCTGGTCTTCGGTCACGTATATATTATATGTCACATCGAATTCGTCTGGTCTTGGGGTATTTATAGTTTCTGTCTGAGGGTAAGATGCGGCGCATGTACTTAACTTCGCGTGGGGTCCAAGATTATAATATTCAGGAATATTCGTACACCGCCAGAAGATGCGGCGTATCTTCATCTTTGGATGCGGCGCATGTCCTCTTGTATCTTGGATCGTATCTGGTGAAATATTGATAGTGATGCGGCGCATGTAACGAGTGATGTCCAAGATTATAATATTCAGGAATATTCGTACACCGCCAGAAGATGCGGCGTATCTTCATCTTTGGATGCGGCGCATGTCCTCTTGTATCTTGGATCGTATCTGGTGAAATATTGATAGTGATGCGGCGCATGTAACGAGTGAGATGCGGCGCATCTGGAGCAGAACAAGTTGGTTATTCTTCGTTGACCAGAGTTTCATATGCGGCGCATGGGATAAATCCATGCGGCGCATTCTTCAAAGTCAGGCAGTGGTCTTCATTCTCTTCATTCCAACAACCAATTCCAATCTTGATCATTTTACTCCGTTTTTAGTCCATAATCGCTAAGTTTCACCAAATGCTTGTTTTTACCTGAGAATTACAAAAGTAAACGATTAAGTATCAATCCTCATACATAATATAGTAAAACAAGTCAAATTAATAGGATAAATGATAGTAATAAAATGTACTTATTTGAGTTCATCAAATATCCCCCCACTTGAACTTTACTTGTCCCCAAGTAAACCTTAGAATTAATCTTATGAAAATGTATCCTAAAAGTGTTAGGATTTATTTTTATATTTAAGCATGTATTCGTCTTTTGTCATAATCACACAACTAAACACTTAACGAATTAGAAGTAGAATAAAATATTTCGATAAAAGCAAATCTAATCGTTTAACTGTCCAGTCGCGATGAATATTCTATCATAAGCTTGGCAAGTATACACATCTCCACCACTAAAGCAAAGGAATAACAAGTCTAAAGCGGTAAAAGGGGTTTTTAGGCTTAAGGGTTAATTATTCTTATTCACTATCGATCTCAAATTCCAGAAAAGGCGACAAAATCACAAATACATGATCGAATCCACGAACACGATACTTGCAATTGCTCAAATCCTTAACTCGAATAGGCTAAAGATAGGTCCAAACTTCACCAATAATAATATATCAAAAAGGGCGACAAAATCATAAATACATAGCCGAATCCACGACTACGATACTTAAGATTGCTCAAATCCATAATCTCAATAAATCAAAGGTTTGGTTGGATAAAGAATAATACAGGGCATGGATAATTTTTGGGATATAAATTGGTGTAAAAATAAAAATATCAAACAAAACAAATAAATTAAAATCCTAAGTGTGGTTAATCACTATCCCAACCATCCCATGAATAAGACTCATATCATTGAATAACACACGCTTTAACACTTGAAACACACGCTTTAGGTAGACACGAATTATACTCAACAAGATCTTAATCAAAGAATAAACCTTAGTTGACGTTCCCATAACTGCCAACTCCCATTTCAATCCATAGATATATAACAACTAGTGGTGATATCGACCACTTACAAAACTTTACATCGTTGGTTTAATCAAACATCCAACTCTTTCTTTCTTTTTCTTTTTTCTTTTTTCGATTTTTTTTTTTTTTTTTTTTTTTTTTTTTTTTTTTGAAACATAAACATAGATGTGTAAAATTTCACCATATCACTAAAACAATAATTCTGGATAATTTTTCCATACTTTTCATAACTTCAGAAATAACGGTAATAGTGAAAGTAGTAAACACACGAAAAATAAACTCAAAGATATACAATATTTACTTTCACTCCAATTGCATTGTGCAATTTCCCGACCTAACCATAGGTAATGAATTACGCACGCAAACACAGGTAATGTAAGGAAACACACTTTGCCTATAGCAATTAACCAACCACGGACTTTAATCTACAGGGTAGGCTAAGGTGTAAGGGTGTAAAGAAACATTTTAACAAAGGTGTAAGAAATGAAAGGAATGGCTCTGAGGGTTTTTCTAGGGGTATCTTACTCTAAAAGTGAGAGTAACAAAAGGGTTTATACGGGGGTTAACTAACCAGTGTAGTTAGCTAATAACACATAACATATAAGGCTTTTTGGGTGTAATCCTAGAAATTTACCAATTTAGACAAGTCATTCCAATTATATAAAATAATACTTATTATGGTGGTCTCGAATAGTATACAAGCCAAGTTCTAAAGTTTACAACTCACCGGCACACTCATAGATTTGTGAGTTTTGAAAAATCACAATTTTTGAAAATAACGTCATGTGTGCAGCTATGCAACTTAGACTTTAAACAAAAACATGCTAAAAATTTTAAATTTTTATATATTAAGCACATTTTAAACATATTTTGAAAAGTTTAGGACAAGTAAGTGTTAAGTGTTCTAATTCTCCAATCCCCCCACTTAAGTTAAACAACGTCCTCGTTATTTGTATTAAAGGTTAAAAACTGGAAAATAAAAGAATTAGAACAGAAAAACTCCCCTGAGATTTGCTCGGTATGATCCTCCATTAGTAGTAGAGCAAAAATCGTCTTTCTTGTGGATTAGAACGTTTAAGCTTCATAATAGATGTATCCACAGGAAATGCAGGAATCTATAATACCACCAAGGCTTCAAAACACACCTAAGATAAGAAAGGTTCAAACTTGCATAATACATTAGTAGTTAGGTAAAAATAAAACATAAAAACTTAAAATGAAAATCATCAGGTCAGTCGATGCGCCGTATCTTATGGAAGAAGATACGCCGTATCGAGCCTGGAATAATTACGGATCAGAATAAAAGATGCGCCGCATTAAAATAAACTGATAAAAAGTTTTAAATTCGAAAATAAAAAATGCAGAAAAATAAAATAAGATATGACCATTGCAGGAGATGCGTCGCATCTCAGAATTGATATGCGCCGTATCCTCTGCGGCCTGACTGACTCGACACAAACAGAAAATTAAAAGATAAATCCGGGTTGTCTCCCGGTAAGCACTTGTCTTTATTCCAGAGTCTTCAAGTTAGACTCACGTTCAGCTCTTCATTTAGTCCTTGTCACGGTCCATCCTTCTTCCTTCATCCGAAAGATGTTCCCGTATAGCATTGCGACGTT
This sequence comes from Artemisia tridentata subsp. tridentata, assembly GCA_021014915.2. Classification (NCBI taxonomy): domain Eukaryota; kingdom Viridiplantae; phylum Streptophyta; class Magnoliopsida; order Asterales; family Asteraceae; genus Artemisia; species Artemisia tridentata. The sequence continues at coordinate 40,413,527 of CP139502.1, forward strand.
TTCTTCCGTTCGGCTTAATCTTCTATAATTCTTGGTCTTCGTCGCGACATACTCTTCATCAGGTCCCAAAGAATATTTGATGATTTTAAATTTTTCGGAAACAATCATGGGTGGCTCATTATAAGGAATCCCAAGTAGTTGACACTTTCTTTTGGTGAACTCTTCCTCGTCTTTATCAACAAACTTAAAATAAGGATCCTTAATCAAATAATCATCGAGTTCTTCAATTAATGACTTATTGTCTTGAATCGTCTCCCACTCTCTTTCCAAATCCCATTGTAACCGTCGACTAAGCTTCGTGAAATCATCAAATTGTTCATGCACCCATTCCCAGAAAGTAGTATCCGATGTTCCCTTAAGTCCTTTCAAGCGTTCAATTCTCCCCTTTTCCTGCAAAGCCTCCGCTTTTTGTGGGCAGTCTTCAACATTATCGTACCACTCATAATCTTCAAAGGTTACATCGTTTCCAACCCGTTTCATCCCAATTATACTTCCCCCATTACAGGTTCCGTCACTTTTATAATCACAGGTCGGCCAAACACTACTCCCGTCCTTGAAAACGAAGGGTGTACAGGTGTGATTAATGTGCTCAAATTCCCATGGTTTATCCCAAACCCATGGTACTTGGTCATTCCATTCGTAGTACCAGGTGTTTTTAAAATCATCATAAGTCTTAAATCCTGGTAGATCTCCAGTTAGCACATCATCGTCGACCCGAAGAAGGTAGTTGAATTCCTTGAATTGCTTGCACAAGGGTGTCTCATAATCGAACACGTCAATGTCTATTCTGAATAATTCTTCAATGCCCTCATTGACTGCTGAATCATGAAGTGACGACCCGTAGTCGCTTTCTACTTCTTCGTCTTCTCCTCTCATCCATATATACCCATAATGCATCCTTAGTAGCTCGATCCATGCTCTTATGGTTGTTAAACTTACTAGCCAACCACTCTGAAAAATCAACATCGTTAGGATCATGGTCAACGTCAAAGCAAGCTTTTCCAATCATATTCCTCCTTATCTCCATGAGCTCGTTAAATTGCTCCCTAAAACTCCGTGTCAACCATGAAGTCATAATCAGCTTGACTTCATTTGCAGGGGCGAATTCCGGACTACCATATTTAAGCTCAAGCCAATCATTGAGGGAGAGGTCCATCAATCTTACCAACCTGCCATGAAATAGTAACTCCGCCACAGCATAAATTCTGTCATCATCCAGATAGTTCTCATTTAATCCCCAGTACTGTTCGGAATAAGGCATGTAAGAGATTTGGGCATTGCCTCCACCACAGCTGTTGTTGCTTGAGTCCATGTATGCAAGGTAGAATTTCCCATCATCTTCTTCAATAGTAGTCCAGTTTAATTCTTTGGATTCAATGATAGGCCATAAGAGCAACAGTTCATCTCCAGTGTACCTCACAAATACATCATACGAGAATACCCCTTTGTCAATGTTGCATAAACGCATGAATTCCTTAAAAGCAGCTTCAAGAGGGGTCTCCCAAGAGAATAAATCTGCATCGATCATGAGCACATTGAATGAATCTGAAAGCAAGCATTCCTTAGCAAGATATCCGTTAACTGACATGTCTTCCATAGCAAAATCTGTCATCAAAGGTAAAAGCATCAGTAGGATTTGTTCGCTAGAAGAGAAATTAATGAATATAGAAACGGATATAAGAATAAAAATAGCTGACATCTGCAGACGATGCGCCGTATCCAAAAAGTTGGATACGCCGTATCTTATAATCGTTAATATTAAATCAGACTTTTATTCAGAAAATAGATACGCCGCTTATAAATTCGAATGCGCCGTATCAATTTTAATTATCAAAAATCGATATTTATTAAAAATTAAATGCGTCGTATTAACAAAAGTTAATGCGCCGTATCTTCGTTACGTTTCAAAATATAAGATTTTTGATTCAGAAGATACGCCGTATCGATAAAAATCGATACGCCGTATCTGTTTAATAATTCGAAAACTGTTTTTAATTAAAATAATAGATACGCCGTATCTGCTGAAGCAGATGCGTCGTATGGCGTTAACGTTTAGAAAAAATTTTATCAAAAACAGATACGCCGTATCTTGGGGAAAAGATGCGTCGTATCGAATTAATTAAACGCGTTGTATTTTATAAAAATTGAACGCAATACGCCGTATCTGAGAAATCAGATGCGCCGTATCGTTCGATTTAGCTCAGTACAACGATAGCAGAAAACAAAAAATACGAAAAATAAAAACAATTAAAAACACACGAAAATAAACACAAACAAAAGCAAACAAATAACACACAAAAACAGAAAATATGCAAAATAGTACAATGAATGCAAATTAAACTAATACACAACAAAATTAGCGGTTAGATAAAAATTAAAAACCTAATTAAAATACTAATCAAATTAACAGATAATAACAATTCACTCCCCGGCAGCGGCGCCAAAAACTTGATGCGCGTGTGTGTCGTTGCGGTTTAGCAGTTTAATGCCTAATCAAGTTTTAAATTTATATTTAGCCGACTTATCAATAACACACACACTTAACGAGCAGTGTACCCGGTCAGTATGAATATAATGGTAAGTAGAGTGTCGATCACTAAGAGTGGAACGTATTATCTAGTTATTCTAATCAATATTTTAATATATTAAGTTAGCTATACAACCTAATCTAACGCAAGGGGGTTCAGCCTGAGAGACTGGCACGATTTGGTTGCAATTAAATAATAAACTAAACCAATAGGCACGAATCAGCAAGTAGCACACACGTACACAGATAAATACTCGAGACAATAAGAGGGCTGTCCTTATGATAAGTAGTTTGTCACTTGTTTTATTGCTAGTGTTATATGAAGTGTATAGTTCGATGCAACGCACCGAGATTAAGTCCTTTCTCGTTGGTTCTAATCTTATCGGCGAGTAAACCCTTAATGATTACTTATGACTATCCTATTTATCTTTCTCCTACTTTTCTACAGACCATAGAATGCATAGGCATCTAATAAATAGGCGAGGGCAGAGGCATGGCGACCCGATCAACGCTCAGCTAGCCACAGAGGTTATCAATGCACTAATAAAAGTCACCAAAGACACTAACATATAAACTTTAATTGATGAGAAAGCAGTTTTAAGGGAATGCAACCTTTCCGTTGTCACATTACACAAGCCACCAATCTTGATGAATTAAAGTTTACTAACACAATAAAACAAAACTACTTAATGAATTAAACACATGCAGCACCTTCTTACAGCTCTTGTATCATTGATTTGGGTGTGTCTTGTGCTGCTACCTTGACTGAATTCGTCCTTGGTTTCTGGTCTTCGGTCACGTATATATTATATGTCACATCGAATTCGTCTGGTCTTGGGGTATTTATAGTTTCTGTCTGAGGGTAAGATGCGGCGCATCTAGTAAGTAGATACGGCGCATGTACTTAACTTCGCGTGGGGTCCAAGATTATAATATTCAGGAATATTCGTACACCGCCAGAAGATGCTGCGTATCTTCATCTTTGGATGCGGCGCATGTCCTCTTGTATCTTGGATCGTATCTGGTGAAATATTGATAGTGATGCGGCGCATGTAACGAGTGAGATGCGGCGCATCTGGAGTAGAACAAGTTGGTTATTCTTCATTGACCAAAGTTTCATATGCGGCGCATGGGATAAATCCATGCGGCGCATTCTTCAAAGTCAGGCAGTGGTCTTCATTCTCTTCATTCCAACAACCAATTCCAATCTTGATCATTTTACTCCGTTTTTAGTCCATAATCGCTAAGTTTCACCAAATGCTTGTTTTTACCTGAGAATTACAAAAGTAAACGATTAAGTATCAATCCTCATACATAATATAGTAAAACAAGTCAAATTAATAGGATAAATGATAGTAATAAAATGTACTTATTTGAGTTCATCACCATTATACCAACAGCAACCCATCACCACACCTTATTACACGCCTCAAGCCCAAATTCCAAAGTTAAGTTTAACCTTGTGATTTTACTGCAAAACTCGACAGCCACAACCTCTCTAAAGCAACCACTTTTCTCGCTAATTATAAACACAACTTGTCAATATTTTTACACCGTCTTGATCGCGACCCACTAGATAATATATATGTCGAATTTCGATACTAGATATCAAATATACCTATAATGGTGAAGGCCAATTGTGTCTTCCAAAAATTCCCAAGAATATGACCGAAAGGCCACAAACTCCACCATACTAAAACACTGATTACTCTTATAATTTCCTAAGGTTTTCCCTAGCATTTATCCACATATGAATCTATAATATAATGTCAGAAAAATCAGTAACTCTCGCTAGCTTCATTGTTAAACTAATATGAATAATAAATGAGTGAATTTCTATACAATCCAACAGCCAAAGACAAACTTCACCAAACCTCTCAAGATATTTCAGTAAAACAAGCCCATGTGTCCCTCAAACTACAGTAACACTAATCATTGAAATGGAAAGTCTTAAGTCAATAAAAACGTGTTACAATCTTCTATAAGTACTACCCTCCATTTGGCCACCCTTTACACCATCCACATTCCCTTCTCTTTCACCACTCAAAGGAACCATAAAGACCAGGAGATTCTCTATCTCGACCTTGGAAACCATCGAGTGAGAACCATACGTAAAAATATATTAAACACCCACTGCCTTCCATCTCGCCCTGGTAATTTCAGTCGAACCCCAATGCTTTTACCACCTCTCACTATCGTCCCCTCTACATGTTTCTCATGCCCTATTATCAGTTAAGACTTCCCCAAATAGTTAGAACCGCTCACCTTCTCGACTGTAAAAAGATTCGAAGAAAATGGGTCATGATTATATAGAACGTATATTCGGTTGTGGCAAGTGGGTTGTTCACTTTTGTGTTCACACGATCTCACACAAGTCTCCACCACCTTCAAAAGATGTAGTAGTAAGTACCTACGAGCACTCTTTCCTTTCATTCTCACGTACACCACTCAGCATGCATCATATAGTTTTGAATTCAAACATATAAGTTATTGTCAGCATCTTTCGTACAATATTATTTTGTGTAATCCATCAACATGGGTTGACTCTCCATCACGAGAGGCTTAGAAGTCGACTCTCATTTCACTTTCAAGTTTAAAACTTTAGTTGCATACGAACGTACATTTTCTTTTGTGTTAACTAGAATAGAACGAAACCTAGTAGATCCAAACCTCGTGGGTTTTGAACACATAAGAGATAAACCTTAAAGTCGAACACTCATATGAAACCCTAATAATCACTCGCAGATTTATTATATACTTGCATTGCATGGAACTTAAATCTCACGTATGGTCAAAGCTAACTAAGCAACACCAATGGACAAACCGGGTAAAAATTGTACTAAATATGTTATTTTAACACGTTTCGACCAGGTAACAAATCGCTTAATTATTTTCAAAACTAATTTAACAACCCATTATTTTTATTTCGCAATAAAATTGTACTCATGGCAAACTACATGCTTCATGTTTTATGAACGTTCCCATAAGCTCATTTTGACAAGCTAATCGAACCATTATAGACACTACTCGACTGGGTAATAAAAGACTTAGAATTTATTAAGTGTCTCTCAAATTGTAAACCATGCGACCAGACCACAAAACCATCGTGTATCTTCGAATTTCGGAATATAACATATAAGTATTTTTACTCGACATGGTTTACGACCTGGAAAACTATATGTTTTGTATTTTTAGATTGTCCCATACACAAATTTTGACATTCAAATTTATCAACTCTACATAGTACTCGACTGTATTTAATTTTTATACTTTCAGAAACTTTAATAAGTTTTCTAATTTGGGCCTATATTCAGCCCAACAAGTTTTTGCATTAGAACAGCCCACTAGGCCCATATAATATGTTTTCAGAAATCATAAAAATAGCCCAAGTCCAAGCCCAAAACTATTTTCACGCCCTCGCCTCTAAATTTAGTAACGGGCCTTAAGCTAAATCGTTAATTGGCCCATTAATATGAAAATAAGCTCTTTTTCAGAATAAGCACTTGGAATAAGTTAAAATGAACTTAATAAAGTTATAGAAATTTTCAGAATATTTTTCCCGTTATTTTATGCAAAAAGGACTAAAAATGTAACGCGAACTAACCGGAAGGACCAAAACTGCCAAACTGAGAAACTTATGGACTGAAGCTGTGAAAACAGTTGACAAAGGACTTAAATTGACGTACCATTGAACTCCGAGCCTTATATGGACATATGGACAAATTTTGGACTAATATGGACTTTGGACTTAACCGAGGACTAACGACGTAACGCAACCACAGTTAGACTAAGAAGGATAAAATCTGAAAAGAACAAGGACCTATTTAATTTCACTTGACATTCTTAGTTTATTTTTCATTTTACACCCTTCATTTCATATGCATGTTTCATTTTAAGCTATGCATTATTTAAGGTTTCGTTACTAGAAATATTAGCGACTTCACTTGCATATTATTTCAGCATATTTCGAGAAAATAATATTTTGGGTCGTTTGAGATAAGAACCGAGATAATATTATAGATATATTATATTTTTAACTTGAGGCATATTAAGCATACCACACACTCACATCACTGATCAAATCGTTAGACGATTTATCCTTTCCACATTCGTTATTAGTAATGTTAGACTCTTAGACTTCGCTTATACTCAGGTCTCGTATTGAAGAAGTTTTCGTGATCGTTTACTTGGTCTTATAATTTCGTCTTGTCAGATACGCTCCAGGTGAGTCGTGGCCCCTACTTTTCACACTTGTTTTAATAACTCTTTTGGGGGAGATACATGCTTTAACTGTTTTATAATATTTGAAAACTCTTATGATTTACTCAAAATCATCAACTATGCTTTACATGATTGAATCATATCCGGAAGGAATACATGCTCGATATATGTGCAAATTATCTGTTTAGCTTAAACACGGAACTTGAAACATAACATCTCTGAATTACTTGACGTAACATGATACTGAAACTCACTGTATGAACTCATATAACAAATGAATAAACTGTTACTTATTATGATATTTCTATATTCCACTGGAAATAATTGCCAAAGATCAGAATACGTATATTTTATGAACCTTGAGACCTATATTGCCTAAGCACACTTTATTGCCATAAAATCCCTTTATCATGAGCCATTAATCACTGCGGTGAGCGCGAATATAGTAACAGCTTCGAAACCTGTTGGAGGACTGACAACCTATCCCACTAATACTAGGACGGAATGCTTAATGCTAGTCGTATTAGTCGCGATGCACTATATTTGAGAAAAATAGGAAGTGGCAAATCACCTATTACACGAGGGCAAAAACTTTCGTCATTAATTTGGTGAACACTCCGTTTTACGGTACTCTGTTAACGTTTTGCGTGTCATGAGGCTTCAGGCAATATAACTTTATGAATATATGAATGTTTCATATATATATATCCTAGGATACAGCTGTATTAGAAGACCACCACTTTACACTGATAGATTTCAGACTTTAGACTATTATTTCACTACGTGTTATGATTATGAATCCCGTACTTGAACTTTAACTGTTATCATAAGTGACTGAACTGAGAATTCTAATAGAAACAACTAAAAATGCTTAGTATATCGTTACTTTCAAAAGTTAATCCATCTTATCATTCCAAGCATATAACAACGTAGCTCATCTCTATCTACAATTTGAAACTTATGATAGCTTGAGATCATACATGAATTACTCGTGGACTTTTATTCAACACAACTTATTAACTATTCCAAGAAGAATTAATATTTATTTCGACTATTACTGCACATCTCTTAACACTTATTTAAAGAAAGTTATTTTCTATAAACTCCACGAACTCACCAACCATTGTGTTGACATTTTAAGCATGTTTATCTCAGATAATTAACGGAGCAGGACAAGACACGGAGCGGGCATCCTTTACTCTGATAACTTAAATGGTGTAAAATCAAATATGTCATTCTTCCCAAATTATCACATTTTCTCATGGGATTTTCAAATCAAATAATTCACTTTTGTATCAAAAATATTCTTTGAATGACATATAACTTTCAAAATACCTATTCTGGACCGTTTTTCTGAAATTTTAACTCGATCCTCACCGTAACACCCTAATTATTTTTTTCGCTGCCACAACCCAAATTAGGGGGTGTTACAGTTTGGTATCAGAGCCTCAGGTTATAGAGAATCAAACGTTTTAAAACAATGAACTATAACCACACTTTCAAAATAAATGATTTTACACCTTATCATCTTATGCCTTCCGTGTCTGCAGACTGCCGTGCTCAATACATTACCTATTAAGATTATTTTGTACTAATCTTTACATGCTTGATGTTTATTCCTCACACATTACACACTATACTATTTCACACTCAACGTTATATATATACATTCACCAAATATTTCAAGTACCGTACCAACCATCTTTAATTATCTTAATCGCATCTTTATAGATGCGTGTGAAATCAATTTTACTGTATTTCCGGAAAATCCGCGCAGGAATTATTTTGTTGACTAGTACGAATATTAAATCAGAAATTTTTAAGCAGGATGGGTTGCAACGTCTTTATTTGAATGATTAAGATGCCTTTTATCTAAATAAAGAAATTGTAAGGCGCCGAACCATAAGTTTATATTTCCTTATTTACATTGTTTGGGACGCCTCTCTATGTAAATAACGAATTATAAATAAGTGGGCTTATTTATATCTGTAAGGACACTAGTATGAAACCGATAACCATAAAAATTCATCAAACATACAGCATAACTCTCATTAGAACCCCTATATAGTGATACATAGTGTTAGTATATGAATTCAAAGCAACACTCCTATCGTAATACTGTCTCTTACTATTCTAGCCACTTGCATTAACTATTTCTTCACACCAAGACAAACAAGATCTCCCATACCCTAAAAGCCGGGATTCAGCAACTTTCTCTACATACACCGAATCTTCATTCAAATATCTCTATGTAAGAATCTGTTATCGACAAAACTCTTTGTTTAACAAATAGGTTACCCGCACAGATTTCTGTAAAATATCTAAATCTAGCAGAGTAATGAGTTCTTTTCCAAGTTGTGTTCATAGCATAAACATCCAAACACCATATTATTCAAATAAACTTGATGGAAATACTTAAACATTACAAACGATACTGAATTAAAACATCACATAAACCTAAACCTAAACTTCAAAGGTAGTCTGGATGATCCCAGGTCTGAGAATTGTTGGAATCATAGCCGTCATCATAAGGATCAAAGCTCGCCAACTTCTCTTCCTCCCATTGAGCTTCCAACCTGCTCAGGTCCCACTCCATGGCAGGAGTCCAACCACCATCATCAACTGCCACATTCTCCTCGAAACTTGGTTGGAAATGATCCAGATGAGGCAAATGTTGTTGTTGCACAACCACCCTTGGTGTAGATGAACTTGATGCACCTTGTTGTAGTTGTGGTTGTTGTTGCTGTTGTAGTGGTGGTGGATTTTGTTGCTTTTGTTGTTGTTGTTGTTGTTGATGTTCAACCCTAGCAGCTTCAACATTCTCTTCCAAACTCCAACGGACCTTGTTAGAAATCTGGTCATCTATTTGATGAACACAAGACCACATCGATTCGATGACAGCAGCATCCTTACAAGACTCATTATACAAAAACGTGTCAATCACATACTTTCTATCCTCTGAAATGTCTGTACACATGGCATAGCTTTCTCTAAGTCGTCGTTTCAGTTGCTTCGTAGCCTCAAACTGCAAAATGACCTTCACAATAGCATTTTGATGATCCACGTCACTACCCTCAGTTTCTGCCTTGATATACCGTTGAATTTGTTCAGCGGTATGTGGTAACTTACAAGCCATTGATTGTGTGTATATGGGTAACACAAGCATGCCAATGGTATTTATAAGGGTTTGAAAAATATTTTTCAATTATTTTAAGGAATATAACCATTTGTATTCAAACGGTAAAACTTTCAAAATCTGTGTCTATTAAAACTAGTAATTAGCTCTGGGATACGTGGTAAATAAAATATTTACTTTGGTTTTCGCAATTCAACGCAAGAGGCAGGAACAAATCGCGTTAAACACGCCACACCATGATTTAAAAATCCTGAACACGCCACATACAAATAACACTTTCCATACGATTTGACTACTCATCCTCTAGGAAATTGTGAACCTCCTAACGTCCTCTCGAAACTCTTAGGAATTATACGAGATGTCGATGATCTCGAAACTACCTAGTAACCATATATTTCATGGAATATGTGCTCAACATCTCACATTCGCCAAATTAAACTTAACCCTGAAACATTTAACCCCGACCTATTGTCAACAACAATCCAACAAACCCTTGTTTATCATTAGGCCTTTATCATTAAAACTCCAGCCCAACTCTAATTAAGCTCAAAGACTTAAGAAGTATTTCTAATCGACTCATGCCCGTTTACTTTAAGTCGTTCACTTAACAACTTATCAATATTTTCATACGTCTCAATTAGGCACTTACCAATAAATCATGCGTAACAAATCTTTTCCAGTCACTCGATCATAAGATGACCAAAGTTATCATCAAAGCTCAGCCCGACTGTCATGGCTTCAACAAAAATCATATATTACCTAAAATACTTTGTTTAATTTAAGTTCCCAACAACCTTAGCAAACTCAAACGAAACCCTGTCTAGTTAATGGGTCATATTTCATCCTTCGTGGACTCAACTACAACTAAAACAAACCAACTTCGTGTTTCTCTTTTGTCCTCAAACGACGGTTAACAACCCTAAGAAACCAAATGATTTATTTAACTACAACACATTTCATCTTATAGCATATTGATTTCCTCTCCTAGCTCCCATACTTGACTAACAACTTGAATGCTTTGAAAAATAAATACGAATAAGCTATTAATGAAAGACACGGTTTTATATATATACATAAAGCAAACAAATTTTGTGATTACCAACTAAAACTTTATTTAACAAGTTTTTCTTTACAAAAACTAAAGTTCAACAACTATCTTTACATTCAGCAAGTTCTCATCCGAAACCATTATTGTTTAAATCTATTATAACAAACTCTTGGTGTAACGAATAGGCTACCCCATAAATTTGTGACTTTCAAAAATTATGAGTCATGTTTATTTTTCAAACCACGATAGAATAACAAATTTTCATTCCAAAAACAAGATCTCGAGACAAAATAATTTATTTATAAAACTCACTTTTAGCCAACCTCAGTCAGATCTACACTCATTACCCATTATTCTCTCATACGAAGTCAAGAAAAATACGAAACTAGAAACTATAAGAATTCACAACAATCTATAGGAAACACAAATAACATAAATTTTATTTGAAACCACGAAGGTTAATACATAATGAAATGATTAACATCGGAAGTGCTAACAGTACAATAAACACAATATAAGGCATACAATCTTCAATAGGTTAACCCACCATAGAAACAACGACCCCCACCAACCCAACAATAGCAAGAGCCACCATAGGATGAAGCACCTTGATTATTCTGCGCCATAAATATAACAAAATATTAAAAGCCATATCGAGACTTATAACTAAACATAAACAAAATTTTATTCCACATTCATTAAAGGATACATCGACACACAACAAAACTACATTCTAACCACACTAGCCGAGATCCTCACCCCAAAATCTTGTCCACGTTAATCGCTAAAACCGTGAGAGGTACGATGAACACCAAGGATGCGACGTAGTAGTCGGAATTTTCATCAGGGAAGAAAGCTAAATAAGCAGCGACGAAAACAATGTATGCGGTGGCGACAAAGATGACGATCGACGGCATGGTGAGATTTTTTTTTTTCGGAGAAGATAAAGATGTGGAATGAAAAAGGAGGAGCGGAAAAGTGAAAAAGGAAAAAGAGTGGATAGGATTTAAATAGGGAAAGTACCCGTTATTTTACTATTCACGATCATTAAAAATTCAAATCACTACCACTAAAAATCCTTTAGTCTCGACCACTGAAACCCTAAACATTAAAGTGCTAAATACTTCCTACCCTCAGCCGTTACTTTTACTATTCGTAAGTATATAAATTAAATTGTTGACCAAACATCCGAATTTATTTCTTCTAGTACGAATAAATCTAGTTGGATCTAGTCTCTTTGATACTCAAATAGGAAATCTCTCGACAACATCTTCCATAAACTCTCACCTCAGAACACCACATTTTTCAACACCTATCACGGACTGAACTTCGGGACGAAGTTCAAAATTTAGGGGTAGATACTGTAAGATCCTACAAAAATCCATTACGATAATCTTTGTTAATTAACAACAACCCCGACTTACCATATAACCAAACCCATTTTTATGGAGAAATTTAAATCTTTTACTTACTTACTATGTTATTCTTACCACGTCATGACATCACAACGATTATCAAATATCGACACTAGTTCACGATGTACATTTCGGAACATAAATATTTTACAATGATTAATAGTTCACAAATTACCAATTACACAATTTACAAATATTAGTTAAAACTAATATAACTATAACTTAATTACATAGTACTCAAATCATATTTCACTAACATACATCAAGCAGACTAACTGCTCAGCCCATTATACCAACAGCAATCCATCACCACACCTTATTACACGTCTCAAGCCCAAATTCCAAAGTTAAGTTTAACCTTGTGATTTTACTAAAAAAAAACTCGACAGCCACAACCTCTCCAAAGCAGCCACTTTTCCCGCTAATTATAAACACAACTTGTCAATATTCTTACACCGTCTTGATCGCGACCCACTAGATAATATATATGTCGAATTTCAATACTAGATATCGAATATACCTATAATTGTGAAGGCCATTTGTGTCTTCCAAAAATTCCCAAGAATAAAACCGAAAAGCCACAAACTCCACCCTTCTAAAACACTGATTACTCTTATAATTTCCTAAGGTTTTCCCTAGCATTTATCCACATATGAATCTATAATATAATGTCAGAAATATCAGTAACTCTCGCTAGCTTCATTGTTAAACTAATATGAATAATAAATGAGTGAATTTCTATACAATCCAACAGCCAAAGACAAACTTCACCAAACCTCTCAAGATATTCAGTAAAACAAGCCCATGTGTCCCTCAAACTACAGTAACACTAATCATTGAAATGGAAAGTCTTAAGTCAATAAAAACGTGTTACAATCTTCTATAAGTACTACCCTCCATTTGGCCACCCTTTACACCATCCACATTCCCTTCTCTTTCACCACTCAAAGGAACCATAAAGACCAGGAGATTCTCTATCTCGACCTTGGAAACCATCGAGTGAGAACCATACGTAAAAATATATTAAACACCCACTGCCTTCCATCTCGCCCTGGTAATTTCATTCGAACCCCAATGCTTTTACCACCTCTCACTATCGTCCCCTCTACATGTTTCTCATGCGCTATTATCAGTTAAGACTTCCCCAAATAGTTAGAACCGCTCACCTTCTCGACTGTAAAAAGATTCGAAGAAAATGGGTCATGATTATATAGAATGTATACTCGGTTGTGGCAAGTGGGTTGTTCACTTTTGTGTTCACACGATCTCACACAAGTCTCCACCACCTTCAAAAGATGTAGTAGTAAGTACCTACGAGCACTCTTTCCTTTCATTCTCACGTACACCACTCAGCATGCATCATATAGTTTTGAATTCAAACATATAAGTTATTGTCAGCATCTTTCGTACAATATTATTTTGTGTAATCCATCAACATGGGTTGACTCTCCATCACGAGAGGCTTAGAAGTCGACTCTCATTTCACTTTCAAGTTTAAAACTTTAGTTGCATACGAACGTACATTTTCTTTTGTGTTAACTAGAATAGAACGAAACCTAGTAGATCCAAACCTCGTGGGTTTTGAACACATAAGAGATAAACCTTAAAGTCGAACACTCATATGAAACCCTAATAATCACTCGCAGATTTATTATATACTTGCATTGCATGGAACTCAAATCTCACGTATGGTCAAAGCTAACTAAGCAACACCAATGGACAAACCGGGTAAAAATTGTACTAAATATGTTATTTTAACACGTTTCGACCAAGTCACAAATCGCTTAATTATTTTCAAAACTAATTTAACAACCCATTATTTTTATTTCGCAATAAAATTGTACTCATGGCAAACTACATGCTTCGTGTTTTATGAACGTTCCCGTAAGCTCATTTTGACAAGCTAATCGAACCATTATAGACACTACTCGACTGGGTAATAAAAGACTTAGAATTTATTAACTGTCTCTCAAATTGTAAACCATGCGACCAGACCACAAAACCATCGTGTATCTTCGAATTTCGGAATATAACATATAAGTATTTTTACTCGACATGGTTTACGACCTGGAAAACTATATGTTTTGTATTTTTAGATTGTCCCATACACAAATTTTGACATTCAAATTTATCAACTCTACATAGTACTCGACTGTATTTAATTTTTATATTTTCAGAAACTTTAATAAGTTTTCTAATTTGGGCCTATATTCAGCCCAACAAGTTTTTGCATTAGAACAGCCCACTAGGCCCATATAATATGTTTTCAGAAATCATAAAAATAGCCCAAGTCCAAGCCCAAAACTATTTTCACGCCCTCGCCTCTAAATTTAGTAACGGGCCTTAAGCTAAATCGTTAATTGGCCCATTAATATGAAAATAAGCTCTTTTTTAGAATAAGCACTTGGAATAAGTTAAAATGAACTTAATAAAGTTATAGAAATTTTCAGAATATTTTTCCCGTTATTTTATGCAAAAAGGACTAAAAATGTAACGCGAACTAACCGGAAGGACCAAAACTGCCAAACTGAGAAACTTATGGACTGAAGCTGTGAAAACAGTTGACAAAGGACTTAAATTGACGTACCATTGAACTCCGAGCCTTATATGGACATATGGACAAATTTTGGACTAATATGGACTTTGGACTTAACCGAGGACTAACGACGTAACGCAACCACAGTTAGACTAAGAAGGATAAAATCTGAAAAGAACAAGGACCTATTTAATTTCACTTGACATTCTTAGTTTATTTTTCATTTTACACCCTTCATTTCATATGCATGTTTCATTTTAAGCTATGCATTATTTAAGGTTTCGTTACTAGAAATATTAGCGACTTCACTTGCATATTATTTCAGCATATTTCGAGAAAATAATATTTTGGGTCGTTTGAGATAAGAACCGAGATAATATTATAGATATATGTTGGGTCTAAAATGCTGCTGATTCGAGAAACATAACTCTGCTGGATAGTTATGTGACTCTGCTGATTAGTGTATTAACTCTGCTGTTTTGATAACTCTGCTGTTTGGGATAATAGGCAAGTGTAACTCTGTTGCTAGCTCACGAAGACTCTGCTGCTAGAAGAATTACTCTGCTGCTTATTAGATATGTATAGTATGTTAAGGATAAGTATAGAAAAGATACGTATGAATGTTTTTCTTGTATAGAAAGTCTTGTAAACCGACTAGGACTCCTTACGCTATAAAAGGAGGTTCTAGGGTTAGGGTTAGATATCGATTATCTTAGCATACGTATTGTTTACACTTCAAGGTTTCTTGTAACCCTATTGCTATTCAGAGCAATCGTATTAATATATTGAAGTGTTGTTTGATAATTCGTTTGTGTTTATTCTTCTTAAGATCAAGTATTAGTTTCCGCATAATATTTGATATACAACTCAAGATCAGTTTCTATACCGATTACCTTAGATTTATCTAAAGTAATTAATAAGATCGTGAAGCTCAACTGGGATCAACAAGTGGTATCAGAGCTTGTGATCTAGAAACTGGTACCAAGAAGAATTACTGAATACAAGATTTGCTAATCATCACAGTAAGCAATGGACTCCGACTCTACACACATGGTTACTGCATCAAGGGTTCCCATGCTCAAGACTGGAGAGTATGAGATCTGGAATATGAGGATTCAACAGTACATAAGAATGGTTGATTACTCACTTTGGGAAGTTATTACTCATGGCGACACTGTGCAAACCAAGACTGCTACTGGATCAGTCTTGACTCTCAAGACAAGTGAGGAGAAGGCACAGAGAAGATTGGAGGTTAAGGCTCACAGTATTCTCATGATGGGAATACCTAATGATTATCAATTGAGCTTTAATCATATTGAGTCTGCTAAGGCGTTATGGGAAGCAATCGAACTTCGATTTGGTGGGAATGAAGCTACAAAGAAATCAAGAAAGAATCTACTGAAGCATCATGTTGAAACTTTCACTGCTTTAAGTTCTGAGGACATTGAGGGAACTTATGATCGACTTCATAAGCTAACAAGTCAGATGGCTCTTTTGAAGATTGAGCCATCTCAAGAGGATGTAAATCTAAAGTTTCTGAGAAGTCTATCTTCTGAATGGAACACTCATACAGTGGTTTGGAGACATAAGGAAGATTTTGATACTATGACATTGGATGATCTGTATAACAACTTGAAGGTGTATGAATCTGAAGTTAAAGGATTGTCAAGTTCATCCTCTACCACAAATAATCTTGCTTTTGTTTCCTCAAGCAACAAGACTACTGGTAGACATCAAGAACAGCACTCTGCTGCTGGTGCTTTTGCTCCTGCTGTTGGTTCACATGTCTCTGCTGCTGACTCTGCTAACACCAACACTATCAGTGATGCTGCAATTTGTGCTTACTTGGCTGAACTTACTACAAGTACTTCAGTCATGCCTCAAGATCTAGATGAACTTGATCCTGATGATGTTGAAGAGATTGATATGCAATGGCAGTTTGCAATGTTAACAATGAGGGCAAGAAGGTTTCTTAAGCGAACTGGTAAAGAGATGAAGTTCAGAAGGAACAAGAGTGTGGGATTTGACAAGTCAAAGGCTGAATGTTTTAACTGCAGAAAGAAGGGACACTTTGCAAGAGAATGCAAAGCACCAAAAAGAAGCAATGAGAATTTCAAGAAATCTGCTGATGAAAAGCCAAATTCTACTACTGCTATGGTATCATGTGATGGGTTAGGTGATTATGACTGGAGTGATCATGCTGAGGATGGTCCAAATTGTGCATTGATAGCTGAAGAGGAACCTGAAGTACAACATTTTGCTCTCATGGCCTATTCTTCTTCTGGATCAGACTCTGAGGTATCAAATGATTCAACTTGTTCATTTAAATCATGTTCTGATACAATTGAGATTCTTAAGTCTAGCAATGGAAACCTTAAGATGGAAAATGAAACACTTAAGCTAGATAATCTTAGTTATGCATATGGTTTAAAGAACTTAGAAGAGAAGCTAGAATTTTATAAAAAGGCTGAAATTGAATACCTTGATCAGATCACTATTCTGAAAAATGAAATTATCAAGAGAGATGATGAGATTAAGGTTCTTATGGATAAAGTGGAAGAGGCTGAACAGGCTAGAGTTTCAGCTATTAGTGAGACTGAAAAACATGTTGTTAGGATAGAAAAACAACAATTTGCAACTGACATTCTCAGTAAACCATTAGGAAAACACTTTAATGGTATAGGATATAATGTTGTTGCTCACCCTTTGAAACTTAGTGCCAATGCCCCTCCCACTAGAACATTAACTTTCATATCTGAGTCTGGGGCTAAACCTGTAGGTGAAACTAGTAAACCTGTAGTTGAAACTAGTGAAAAAGAAATAGAGTCACCTAAGGTTGAGTTAAAGAAGTATGAACAACCACCCCTAATTGAAGATTGGGAGTCTGACAGTGATGATGATGAAGTAGAATCTGATTCAACCTCTAAGAACAAAAAGGAAGAAATTCCTACTGTTGTTGAATCAAAAGTACCTAGGGCTAAAAAGGTTGATTTTGTTAAGCCTAGGTTTGGTAAAGGTATCTCTAGGAAGATGGCTGAGTATGAAAACACACCTAGAGTATATCCTAAAAGAACAAATAACTTGCCTAGGGGAAATCAGAGAAATTGGAACAACCTAGTTTCACATAAATTAGGTACTGATTTTCAATTACATAAGAAGGCATGTTATTGTTGTGGGAGTTTTGAACATCTACAAGATGAGTGCTATAAGAAACCAGCATGGAACCAGTACACTAGGGTGAACCATAGAAACTCTGCTAGAAAGACTCACCCTCACCCCAAAAGAAACATGGTTCCTAGGGAAGTTTTGATGAGAGATGGTGTTTCTAGAGTTATCTCTCCTATTGCACCAACAGTGCCCATAAAGAAGGATATAGTTGATTCTGCTGTTAAGGCAAACTCTGCTGTTAAGGCAGACTCTGCTGTTTTGCCTAAAGTTGTTACTGATACTGTTGTGGGCAATCATTTTTATGCTGTTAAAGCCTCAGCTTGCTGGGTCTGGAAACCAAAAGTTAAAGTTTTAGATCATGTTCTCAGACACAGCAGTGCACCAATGCAGTTGAAGAAATTTGACTACTTTGATGCACAAGGTAGATCCAAGTCAGTAATGGCTTGGGTCCCAAAGAGAAACTAATTCTCTTACTTTTTGTGCAGGGCAATCTACAAAAGGAGCTAAAGGATAAATGCATTTTTGATAGTGGATGCTCTTCACACATGACTGGAGACCAAAGCAATTTGGAGAATTTTGAAGCTTTGGATGGTGGATATGTTGCCTTTGGGAATGATCCTAAAGGAGGAAAGATTGTTGGAAAAGGCATAATCAGAACTGAAAAATTGGATTTTGAGAAAGTGTATTTGGTGAATGGCTTAAAGTTCAATCTTTTTAGTGTCTCACAAATGTGTGACAAAAAGAATTTTGTTTTTTTTACAGACACTGAATGTCTTGTCTTATCTCCCGACTATAAGATACCTGATGATAAATTGGTACTTCTTAAAGTCCCTAGAAATGACAACATATACAGTGTGGACATAAAGAACAGATAACGCTCAAATCTAACATGTTTTTAGGAGCGTTATTGTGGATTTTATGCATATATATTGGTCAATTTTATGAACTTATGGTACTTAATTGAGTATAATTTATGTTTTAGGTTCATGGAAGCTCAAGTACAAGAAAACGAAGAAAAAGACGAAGAAATGATCAATAAATGAAGATTTATGCATGTACGAAGAGTTCCCGACAAATGAGAGTCTCTTGGAGTATGTTCGAGAAGATAAAGTCATGAAGATTGTCACTCCAAAGACTCAAGAATAAAGCACAAGAGGGAAAACGAGAAAAGAAATGAAGAAAAGAAGCTCAAACGAAGAATTATTGGAAGACTCGTTGTTCCCGACACACCTCCACCATTTTGGCCATAACTTGAGCATACGAACTCGGATTTAGTTGATTCAAGCGCCCACGGAAAGCTAAGAGAAAGATCTACAACTTTGGTTTTTATCACTTCTGGCCAGGAGGCTCCATCCGATCGGTAGGAGCTCGCATCCGATTCGGATGGAGCAAACTTGACTTTTACGAGAGCTCCAACCGATCGGTATTGCCCCGCATCCGATCGGTTGGCTGAAACTGCCTTCTCCAAGTTACTTTTAATGCTTCTTTAAGTGCCATTAAGTCCCAAGTCCGATCATGTGCCTCCATTAACTCCTAAACCTGCTACTTTATGACACTTTGTGCCCAAGTTACTTACTTGTTGGCTAAGGGTGGCTTCTACCTATAAATAAGACCATTTTGACATGGTTTTGGATGTGATATTCTAGCCTCCAACCTTAAGGACGAATTTCCACAAACTATTATCAACCCCAAAAGGCCACAAACCTCTGTCATTTCCAGAAGTAGTGCTCAAGTGCTTGACGAAGTGTTTGGGTGTGATTTTCCGGCTTGGTTAGAAGTTGTAGTTGATTGGAGGCTTGAAGGTTGCTATAATCCTTCACCTTTGCCTATTGTAATCCATACTTTGGGTAAACTTTGTTACTTTTATATTTCAAGATGTTTGTTATTGATATGATTTATGAGTTTATGTCTTTGGTTGACATGAGTGGTTAGTTTTATTTATACTTGTTTGGAATCATGTGAATATTGATAAGGAGTGTTTGGTATTTTGTAATATAGAATTATGGTTTTGCTCATAAGTTTGTTTGAATATTAACATGTCTAAATAACTTGTTGATGAATCATAACCGGGTTTATAAGGTCGAAAGAACTTCTTGTTATGATTTGTTCCAAATGTTAATGCGCATATATGTTTGGCATTTCATAATTGACAACTATGAATAAACATGTTAAATGGATTTGTTTAGGTCGAAAGGGTTCTTATGAACAAATTGGTAAAACTAATATTTCTAACAAATGGTTTATAATGAATTGGTTTATAATAACAGGCCGAAAGGGTTAGACTAAACCATGATGTATGCAATTTCATGATATCACCCATTGAATTGGAATTGTATGAACTTAGATTTTGTTTGTTATTGCTTAATATCTACCTGATACT
This sequence comes from Artemisia tridentata subsp. tridentata, assembly GCA_021014915.2. Taxonomy (NCBI): domain Eukaryota; kingdom Viridiplantae; phylum Streptophyta; class Magnoliopsida; order Asterales; family Asteraceae; genus Artemisia; species Artemisia tridentata. The sequence goes on from CP139502.1 coordinate 40,433,958, forward strand.
CCATTCACTCCATTGAAATAGACACTAGTTCCAAACAAGTATTGTTTTTAATCTTATTGAATTCACATAATCATCATTTTTAGTGTTACTTGTTACTTATATGGTATTTTGGGACGTGACAACCAATTACCACCTTTTTATTGCTTATTGTTACATAGATTCTTCACAATTGAAAACACCCAAATCCTAGTGAACGACCTCGGCTTACCAACCAAAACTAGCTACATACGGAAGGGTCATACTTGCCCGTGTGTTCTTAGCTTTATCCGGTAATTCGTGTTATAAATTTAAAACTAGTAGTCGCGAGACACATCAAGTTTTTGGCGCCGCTGCCGGGGATTTGTTTGTGTTTTTGTGTGCTTTGAATCTGTGTTTTAATCATTCCCTAGTTGTGCCGCCTTTGCTTGCGAAAAAAAAAAACAAAAAAAAATCCGAGCCTTCTATCCGATCGGTTTCTCATCTAACCGATCGGTTGTCCGCAAATCATTTTTACCGAGCTGATCATCCGATCGGTAGTCCATCTATCTGATCGGTTGTTCAAATCCAAATTTTACCGAGCCAACCAACCGATCGGCTGGACTACCCAACCGATCGGCCAGACTCACTTCCCAAATCAAATCGATTTAACCGATCAGTACGAGCCCGTATCCGATTCGGCTAGACCGTTTTCGCCCAACGAAAATCCTTCAACCGATCGGCTGGAAGCCTATGCCGATCGGTTGGACCGTCCTGTTAAGAAACCAACAATTTTTTTTCTTGCTTTCTAGTTTTGTTTGTTAATTTACTTATTTTTCTTCTTTCTTTTGATTTCTAGTTTTGTTTCTTTTTCCTTAGATTTCTTTTACAAGTTTTATTTAGTTATATTTGTTTAAACATCTTTTAAAAAAAAAGAAGTCATAACTAGTTTATTTTTCAAAATTTTCTCGTAGTAACTAGTAATAATAAGTAATAGTCGCATTTTTCTAGAAAGTAGATAATTTATTTTTTATTTACGTCATCTTAAAAAAAATACAAAAAGATTTTTCTTAATGTTCGTTTTCATTATGTTTTTATTTTTGCTTTTTGAGATATTTTGTGAATCACTCCTGGTTTGGATAAACTCACACTCTTGGGGTAAACAACTTGTTAGTCCACTTTACGAGCTTAAACGTAAAATCAAACAGAGTACTCGTAAACCCGATAAGACACCAATCTTACCCTTAGAGATCGAATCACCCGAAGTATATCCGAAACCACCGTTCATCGAGGAACTATATGTCGTAATCGACATATTCGAAGAGAAAGTCAAAACTCCGCCCAATTCCCCAACCATAATCGTCATTGATCCTGATGATCAACCCATGTGGTCAAGCACTAGGACCGTTGCATCAACACCTAGTTCCGCTATTATTCAACGCCCTCTTTCCAACAATTTCCATATCAAGGGTACCCATATACAAATGATTCGCGAGAATAAATTTGATGGGAGAATCCGGTCCGATCCTCACCAACACATCACTGATTTTCTTGAGATTAGTAACCTATTCCAATATGGTGAAAATCAAGAGGAAGCGATTAAATTGAGGACTTTTCCTTTCTCATTAACTGGAGAAGCCAAGATCTGGTTGAACGAATTAAATGAAGGAACAATTACTACGTGGGAAGAGATGAGAAAAGCTTTTATTAGCCGATACTTTTCTCCCGCTAAGTTTAAACGTCTCCTGAATGAAATTCACAACTTTCACCAACTCGATCATGAAACTCTCGTTGATGCCTGGCTCCGAATGAAAAATATGCTTCGCACTTGTTATGGACACGGTCTAACCAAAGGAGCGATAATTCAAACATTCTATCATGTTTTAGACGATCCAACTCAAGGAATTCTCGACGCTGGAGGAATTTTCCTCTATAAAACCCCCAACGAAGCATTCAAACTTCTCGAGGACAAGGTCCAACTCAAGCTCGATTTCTCGAAAAATTCTCTAATCATGCCTAAACCAAAAACCGTTGTTTCCGCCGGTGGAAGTAACGTCAATTCCGATCATTCCTTATTGGTGGAAAAATTGGAAGCTCTCTCCAATCATATTGACGACGAATTCAAGAACATAATAGGAGAGCTGAAGGAGACACGAGATGCTCGTAGATACGATGAAGATGACAATGCTTCAGATTACCACACGGATGATGACATGCTGATGTTTGAACCTAATGAAGCAAGATATCACGACGGATATCACAATCAAAATTCCAGAAATTCGTACTCCTATTCAAGCCAAAACCCGAACCATGACCATCCTCACTTCCTACCCCAAGATGAAATGCCACATCCATCACAATATTCCAAAACCTCACCGGAGGAGATGATAGAATGGATGGAGGCAAATGAGAGTATGAAGAACCATGTGGTGGAAAAGAAGTTGGGTGGGAAGCAAGAAGTCCATTGTACCGAATCACTTCCTCATACAACAAATTCCAATCCAAGACATGAATTTGTCTACAAATCACCACCAATTCGAAATGAACATGATAAGGGTGATGTTGAAGTTATCGAGGAGGATGAAACTGAACCCATTCCAACCATGCCTCACCTGAGTCCAATCACATCTAATTCACCAACCGAACCACCTTTTCTCGAGGATTGCACCGTGCATATCACAACCACTGAACATTCAGCGAAAGAGAAGATGTGTGTACATGATGAATTGGCAAATCATGTTGGTAATGAGGAACTCAATGCAACTGGAGACGTTGAAAATGAAGTCTTGAAAGAGAAAGAGATTAAGAAGCAGGAAGAAAGAGTATCAAAGATACCCTACAGGAGTGGAGAATTGGAAAGAAAGCAAGTCAAGTGGTCTAATCAATAAAATCCAGTTTCTTCAAAACAAAATGGTAAGACTGATCCACCTCCTCCAAATCCTATTGAAAACGTGAATGACATATTCACTAGGAGTGGAAAGTCTGATGACCTTCTGAAAAATCAAAAAGATTCGCCACCTGTCTTCGTTTTTAATAAAATCGATCAAGCATTCAAGATAACGAAAAGGGATTATCACGTGGTCAAATCAAAAGAATTCCCGTCACTTGAGAAGTACATACCAAAGATCCCATACCCTCAACGTTTAAGAACCGAAATTCCCCATTTGAACCGTATCGTCAAAGAATCCTAATCCGGGGAAGAGTCTAGCTAATGACTCAGTAATAAATTAAGCGCTTCTCGGGAGGCAACCCGAGCTTTTACTTGTTTATTTGCTTATTTCTGTTTTAAATAAACATGTACACCCTTTTTGCAAAAATTCTTTTCAAAACTTGGAAAATCTTAAGTGTGGGGGTGCTACATGCTAATATATTATTGTGTACATATGTGTTTGTGTGTTTTATTTACTTGTGTTTATTTTCGTGTTCATTACGTTATGGGTTCTTGTTTTGTCATTAAAAAGTTTTAAGTAAAATTTGTTTTGTTTAAAAAAAAATAATAATAATAATAAAAAAAAATGTTTTGAACTTTGTGGGTATGTTCACTGGAAACCCTCACGAGACTTCACTCGTCCACTCGGGCCACCGAGGGGTTTAAAAGGCTTGTTGCATGCGCTAAATGCAACCGTGATGCCTACGAAAGTGAGTTTTTAGGATTTTACGCGTTTTTTGTAGTTTAGTTTATTTTTGCAGATTTAATAAGCTCTTGGAGATTGGATTATTGGTGATATTATACTTGGTGTGGAGATGTTTTGTGAAATAGAAATCGATTGATCTCACAAGCTTATGCTAGCATTTGCTTAGCACCTTATCATATGGAGTTCGATCGCTATTTCTTGGCCCGGGAAGTTTCGTTTCTCTTGGATTATTTATTTACTCATTTATTTTCCCTATTTTACATGCTTTGAAGTTTATTTTTCACAATGAGTATAATGCGTAACTTAAGTGTGGGGGAAAGTTAGATGGTAAAAAAAAAAAAAACGAAACTGCTTTTCAAATTTATAATTGTTTAGGCCAATTTATAATTTTGTATGCTTGTTTGCCCTTGTGATCTAATTGTTTTCACGTTTTTAGGATAATATATTAGAATCCACTGGTGAAATTTGTAATTTTGAAAAATTCGAGATGTGTCCCGATTAATATTGCAATCCATTCTGGGATCGATAACATTTGCTAGCACATATTATAGCCCTTTCCACTAAATTGTGAGGATTTGAGCCTGTTTCATATATAGCATACATCTTTTATGCTTTGATCTTTTGCTATGAGTGTGCCGGTGATTTTATTTATTCTAGAACTTGTACTTGTAAATCATTACCAGACCGCAGTAAGATCGCATTCGTGTGATATAAGTGTATTCATGTGATAAAGAGGCAACCTTAGGATTAAACCAAATGGCCTTCCGTTTACATCTAATGATATATTAGCTAGCTACATTGGTTAGTTAACTGATGAAGCGAAAAGTGTACCGCTTTTAAGGGGTCATTTAAGCCCTAAATCGTATTTATTTGATCAAATATCGCCCTAAATCGTTCCTTTTGTCAATTTAGGTACTTTTGAGGAGAAATCTGGAAAAGGAAGCATTTTGGATGTTTTTGGAGCATAAAAGTGAAGAAAACGACAAAGTCTCAAAAATCGGCTAAAAGTTACCTTTGACGGCGTCAGGATTTACTCCAGACGGCGTCATGGCTTGGCAAGAAAAGGTGGATGTGAAATTTACTCATGATAAGCCAGTGAAAATTGCATGTGAATTCTGACGGCGTCACGCTTTAACCTGATCAAGGGCGTCACGGCTTAATTCAAAGAGGGACGGCGTCACGTTCAAGGTCTGACGGCGTCAAGCCTTGATAAGCCAGAACGGATTTTGGAGAGCTAAAGAGGGACGGCGTCAAGAAGGTCATCCGGGAACCCTAGAAGCGGCGAGGTGACGGCGTCACACTCCATAACGTGACGCCGTCAGATCCAAAAGTCTATATATAGTTTTCTAATTTTTTGTCATTAGTGGTGGAACTTAGTGTGGAATTTTTGGGAGAAAACCCTGAGACGATTTTAGCATCTTTTTCAAGGCTTTTTGCCTTGAGATCTTCCATGTTACATTGAAGATAAGTTATCAATTAATCATTCAATATGTCTATGTGTTGTTTGATTCTATCTTGTTCTTGTCTTTTGATTAATATGTTAGGCTAGATTTATCTTGTGTTTGCTTAGATCTAATGAAACCTAGCTATTGATTATTGGTTATTAGTGTGTTATTAGTTGTATTGGATGATTGTTTATCTATGTTAGGCTTAAGAAAACTGGCTAACTTCATATTCGGTAACTTGCTTGAACGTCTTAAGAAACATGAACCAAATGCGTACTAAAGGTTTTTATGGTTGTATTTAATGCACAAGCGAATTCTAGTGATCCCATGTTAGGAGCTTCCTAGCCGGCTCGACATAGGAGTGAAGTAGGAGCTTGTAGAGTTGGGGAAGTACGTACGCCACCCCACGATTGGTATTAAGGAATACACCCGTCATCCACGCGACTAATACACACTAATCAACCGGTAAAAGATAGTTAGGGAGTAAGGAAATCTAAGTAAACACATTTCTCTACACTTAAGTTTCCACCAACTTTTTATTTTCAGTTATTTATTTTATTTGCATTCGTAGTAATTTGGGTTAGTTGACTAGCAACTAATTCCGCCCACTCTTTCAAACCCGAGATTTTACTTGCTTTCATAAAAAATATAAAAACACAAAAAAGAATCTTCCTCAACCTTTAGACCTATTAGAGTAGTTTTTCATACCTAACGAACACTATTCCCTGTGGAGAACGATCAATCCCCCGTACTTACCACTATACTATACTACATCGGTCAGGTACACTGCCTGGTGGGGTTGAAAGCCTCTTGAGATCCCTCGAGAGGTAAAACCTGTTGTAAGGTTGCAAAACCACGCATCATTAACCACCCATATGGACCCATTTGTTAGCGTTTATCTTTAGCGCTAGATATCCCTAGTTAAACCCTCCGAGCCATCCTTTTCATTTTTGATTAAATCCAGAAAAATACAAAAATATTTTACACTTTAAACCTTAGCCTAATCCCTTGTCCAAGTCTAAATGGTTGGTTGCTAGTTCCTTGGTATGTTGGATTGTTTTTGATGATTAATAGTTTGGTTACACTTCGTTATTTGATTGTGCCATTTCGACAAAGACGAAGGATGCATACTTCTTATTTGTATTTTTGTGGTGTGCTTATGCGAAGTGTGGGGGAGATGTGATGTATGAAAGCGAGGTGTTGAAAAAAAAATATATTGAAAAAAAAAAGAAAAAAGAAAAAAAAAAGAAAGAAAATAAATATATGTGATGACAATTATAGCCAATGTGCTATATTATTATGAAGATGAAGGAAGAGGAAGTATGTTTGAGATATCGATTAGCCAATGTGCTAAGACGTGATATACATATATATTTGGTGATCGATATGTGAAGAGGAGAAAGTTGTTAACTATAATCATTTTCGGGTTTGCGGTTTGTTTGGTGACTAGCAACATGGGTATTAGACTTGACTTTATTTTTCTTTTAAAACCAATTTCATAAATACTCCCATGCCTTATCCCTACCCTTTTGGCTTTGTGGAATTATCAAGTGTATTGACATGTAGTGACCATCCGATTTCTTGAGGAATTAGGTAACGTTGCTAGCGAGCTAGGGCGTGTTTTGGTGACCATCCGTTATGCAAATAACGTTGTTAGCGAACTAAGGTACGATCTAGTGACCATCCGTTATTTGGTGACGCAAGAATTCGTTGTTAGCGAGCTATTATGTTTTGCACAAGATAGTTGAACGTAAGTCTGATATACCCCTTTAAGCCTTAAACCCGAATAAAAGACCTCTTTAGATGTTTACACTTTGTGCTTACGCCACGTCGGTGGAGTTTTGTTTCTTGTACAAGCTTATGGTAATAAACGAATCATGACTGAGCAATGAGTGTGATTTCTCTTCTATATACTCCACTACCTAAATAAATGAGTGATTGAGTGAATTATACTTCGTTTCTTTTTCGTGAGGTGTTTAGAAATGTTACTCAAGCAAGAAAATCTTTATACATCTCGGTTTTTCACCAAAGCGCTTAAAAACGATGAATCTTATCTTGTACTTGTACTTGGTAGATTTGCATCATAATTTTTACAATCATTTTTTTTCATGCACCATATGGGATTTATTTTTCTTTATATTTGCTTGAGGGCAAGCAAACCCTTAAGTGTGGGGGAGTGTGCGCTCAATTATCGCTTATTTATAAATAATAAATAATAAAAAAAAAAAAAAAAAAAAAAAAAAAAAAAAAAACCAAAAAGATTTTTCGATATTTTCTAAATTTTTCAAAAAATATATAATTTTTTTTCTTTTCTTTTCGTTTTGTCATTTAGGTATGAATTTTAATTTTTCTTTTCTTAGATTTGCTTGAGGGCAAGCAAAGTTCAAGTGTGGGGGATTTGATAACGCTCAAATCTACCATGTTTTTAGGAGCGTTATTGTGGATTTTATGCATATATATTGGTCACTTTTATGAACTTATGGTACTTAATTGAGTATAATTTATGTTTTAGGTTCATGGAAGCTCAAGTACAAGAAAACGAAGAAAAAGACGAAGAAATGATCAATAAATGAAGATTTATGCATGTACGAAGAGTTCCCGACAAATGAGAGTCTCTTGGAGTATGTTCGAGAAGATAAAGTCATGAAGATTGTCACTCCAAAGACTCAAGAATAAAGCACAAGAGGGAAAACGAGAAAAGAAATGAAGAAAAGAAGCTCAAACGAAGAATTATTGGAAGACTCGTTGTTCCCGACACACCTCCACCATTTTGGCCATAACTTGAGCATACGAACTCGGATTTAGTTGATTCAAGCGCCCACGGAAAGCTAAGAGAAAGATCTACAACTTTGGTTTTTATCACTTCTGGCCAGGAGGCTCCATCCGATCGGTAGGAGCTCGCATCCGATTCGGATGGAGCAAACTTGACTTTTACGAGAGCTCCAACCGATCGGTATTGCCCCGCATCCGATCGGTTGGCTGAAACTGCCTTCTCCAAGTTATTTTTAATGCTTCTTTAAGTGCCATTAAGTCCCAAGTCCGATCATGTGCCTCCATTAACTCCTAAACCTGCTACTTTATGACACTTTGTGCCCAAGTTACTTACTTGTTGGCTAAGGGTGGCTTCTACCTATAAATAAGACCATTTTGACATGGTTTTGGATGTGATATTCTAGCCTCCAACCTTAAGGACGAATTTCCACAAACTATTATCAACCCCAAAAGGCCACAAATCTCTGTCATTTCCAGAAGTAGTGCTCAAGTGCTTGACGAAGTGTTTGGGTGTGATTTTCCGGCTTGGTTAGAAGTTGTAGTTGATTGGAGGCTTGAAGGTTGCTATAATCCTTCACCTTTGCCTATTGTAATCCATACTTTGGGTAAACTTGGTTACTTTTATATTTCAAGATGTTTGTTATTGATATGATTTATGAGTTTATGTCTTTGGTTGACATGAGTGGTTAGTTTTATTTATACTTGTTTGGAATCATGTGAATATTGATATGGAGTGTTTGGTATTTTGCAATATAGAATTATGGTTTTGCTCATAAGTTTGTTTGAATATTAACATGTCTAAATAACTTGTTGATGAATCATAACCGGGTTTATAAGGTCGAAAGAACTTCTTGTTATGATTTGTTCCAAATGTTAATGCGCATATATGTTTGGCATTTCATAATTGACAACTATGAATAAACATGTTAAATGGATTTGTTTAGGTCGAAAGGGTTCTTATGAACAAATTGGTAAAACTAATATTTCTAACAAATGGTTTATAATGAATTGGTTTATAATAACAGGCCGAAAGGGTTAGACTAAACCATGATGTATGCAATTTCATGATATCACCCATTGAATTGGAATTGTATGAACTTAGATTTTGTTTGTTATTGCTTAATATCTACCTGATACTCCATTCACTCCATTGAAATAGACACTAGTTCCAAACAAGTATTGTTTTTAATCTTATTGAATTCACATAATCATCATTTTTAGTGTTACTTGTTACTTATATGGTATTTTGGGACGTGACAACCAATTACCACCTTTTTATTGCTTATTGTTACATAGATTCTTCACAATTGAAAACACCCAAATCCTAGTGAACGACCTCGGCTTACCAACCAAAACTAGCTACATACGGAAGGGTGATACTTGCCCGTGTGTTCTTAGCTTTATCCGGTAATTCGTGTTATAAATTTAAAACTAGTTGTCGCGAGACACATCAAGAACATTATTCCCAAAAGAGATTTAACTTGTCTATTTGCCAAAGCTACTATTGATGAATCCAAACTTTGGCACAGAAGGCTTGGACATCTGAACTACAAGGCTATCAACAAATTGGTGAGGAACGATTGATAGGTAGTGTAGATGGGGAGAATATTTTAGTTAGTGAAACAACAATTAAGAGAAGTTTGCGCTTATCAGGCATATCAACACCCCCTACCCTTACCTCAGACACTGTGATGACTGAGCTTGAGACTATTGGATATGAGAGACCTGAGGTTGGTGGTACATTTTTGAAAGGTCGTCTCTGTCCACATTGGAAGTTTTTGCTACATACACTTCAACACTGTCTGTTTCCCAAAGTAGGTGGATGGAGTGAGTTTAGTGCTTCTCAAGCTATGGCTTTAGTGTGTTTAGCTACAGGGCAGCCCTTTGATTTTTCTGCTATGATATTTGAGGGGATGAAGAAGTTTGTTAAGAAGAAGTTTTACTTGTACCCAAGGTTTCTACAACTAATTATAAACAGACAGCTAAGGGAACCATTAAGGCATGTAAATATTGAGCCCTGTAGTAGAATGGCAATCAAGATGTTTGCATTTTTAAAGAAGAATGGGAAAGGTTTTTCTGGCACTATAACTCCCCTAACTGAGCACATCTTGAATGTAGTGGCTGCAGAGAATGAGGATGAAGAGGCTGGAACACCCACAGCTTCCCATCACACATCCTCATCTACAAGCTTAAATTAGTCATCTTCCACTGGACCCCAAAATACCCAAACACCTAGGACTTCACAAGAGGACATTGTGCAACCTCAGGCCAATGTCAGTATGGTAGCAGATGAGGCTGATACAGGTGTTGGAGGTATCATGATGGAAGAGGCTGGCACTACTGTTTCCAACTTAGTAGTTGAACAGGACAATGTCAACATAATTAAGACCTCAACCATGGCAACATCATTTGTAGAAGGTTCTCAGGAACCTGACACAACTGGTGGTAACCCCAGCCAAATGGCTTCTATGGGGGGCTCAGATGTTCATCCTAGGGATGAGACTGAGTTTGTGTCCAAAGATTCACCTCTCGGAGAAGGTAATACATCTCGAAGTGATGAGGACAGAGATGAAACTATTGAATTGATGGACACTGATGTACATATTGACATTGCAAATGATACACCTCTCGGACCAGGTCACACAGGTCGAAGTGTTGATGCTAGTATTGAACATGACACTGAGGATTTGACGGTTAAAACACCAGTACATAATGCCAATTCCAATGATCAACCTCTCGGGTCAGGTTACACAGACCGAAGTTGTGAGGATATCATGAAACAATTGAAAGAATTGACGGATAATTGTACAAAATTGTCAAAGGAGGTCCTTAGTCTTCGAAAGGAGTTAAAGACAGTAAAGGCTACTCAAGGTGCTGAAATAAGAAGGCTTAAGCTAAGGGTTACACACCTTGAGGGGAGGCTAAAGAAGAGTTCCAAACCAAGTTTGGAAGAGGATGCTTCCAAACAGGGGGGGAATGATCAGGAGGCTCAAGTGAATGATCAGGATGAGGAAGGTGTAATGGGTTCAGGGGAGGTTGTTAAAGATTTTGCTGAAAATGTTGGTGATGAGAGTGACAAGGTTGACTCTGCTGGTGCAGAACACTCTGCTGATGGGTTAAAGGTTTCTGCTGATGATACTGAGAAGAGTGCAGGAGTAAAGGACTCTGCTGATGGAGTAAAGGACTCTGCTGATTCAGATGATGAACAGATGACCTTAGCTCAAGTACTGCTGAACATGAACAAAGGAACTAAAACACCCACACCATCACAACAACAAGCTGCTGAATCTGCTGAAGAGCTTGAAAGGAAGAAAAAGTTGGCTGATGAACAAGCTCAGATTGCTCAGGATGAAGAATATGCAAGAAGTGTTGCAGCTGATGAAGAGAGAAATCAGTTTGATCTAATGGAAAGCTCTACATTTAAAGAAGTTAATCAAGAAGAATTAGATGAACAATTGCAGTATTTCATTGATTCTGATATGATTGTAAGAGGTGAAGCTAGGTTGATATCAAATGATGAGCAGTTGGATGGAACTGAAAAGACAAAAGAGCTTGTTGAGTTTATACTCAGAAAGAATGGATTAGCTAAATGGGAAGAGTTGATTATGAGGATTAAAGAAGCACAGAAGCATGGTTACAAACCTAAGTCATCTTCAAGGAAAGCATTGGTTAATGACATGAAGCACTATTTGAAGAATGCAAGAGGTTATCAGATGAAGGAATTTAATGGAAAGTCAGATCACTTAATTGAAAAGGAATTTTATGAAAATTATGCTAAGCTTAATCCAAGAAAAGTTTCTGAAAAGAAGAGAAATCCAGAAGTTATGGGATCTGAAAATATGAAAGCATCTGGGAGTGGAAGTGTTTCAAAGCCCATAGTATCTGATGTTGAAAAGGAGAAAGAAATTGTTGTTGAAGCTGAAGTTATGACTGAATCCTCTGCTGGTACAAAGAGATATAGAAGGAGAGTAAAGCAGGTGAGTAGGAAGAAGAGAAGAACTCAGTCAGTAGTGATGAGTGATTCTGAGAAAGAGGAGAAAGAAGATAGTGATTCAGAGAATGAAGAAGTGACTGCAGATGACATGAAAGGGGTTATGGATCTCACAGTTCATGAACCTCAAGATGAGCCTGAGTTACTTAATGAAGTTCCTTTATCAGTAAAATATCCAATCATTTCCTATTCACATGATGTTTTAGCTGATGGTCAAGTATGCTGGATAATTAAGAGATCAAATGGTTCAAGTGTGGGGTATATTAGTTTTTCTCAGATGTTGCACTACATGGATAGGGATGATATTACTCAACTCTGGAATTTATACAAGATGAAGTATGGAGATACTAGACCAGAGGCAGTGTATGAGAGACTAAATTATTACTACTTGAAGAACATGTTTGAACCAGATGAGAGAAGTATTGAATGGAAGAAGTTACTAAGCTCTACAGTTCAGAAATGGTATTTATATCAATCTTGTGGAGTTCATCTCTTATCATGCATAGGTGTGACTGTGTATACGCTTGTGGAGAAGGATTATGTCATCAACAACAGTACATCTATTCTGTATCAAATGTTGCAACCTGGTAAGTTGACATTACAAAGACCATTTGATACAGATAATCAAGCATTTGAACTAATTGAGAAATATAAAAAGTTGCTTGAATCAAAGGTTTCAAAACAGTAAGGTGTTTGGAAGCATCCTCCTGGTGGTTAGCTGGGTTTGAAAGAAACTTGATGATTTTTGGAGAAAAATATCAAGTTTAGGGGAGGATTGTTGGGTCTAAAATGCTGCTGATTCGAGAAACATAACTCTGCTGGATAGTTATGTGACTCTGCTGATTAGTGTATTAACTCTGCTGTTTTGATAACTCTGCTGTTTGGGATAATAGGCAAGTGTAACTCTGTTGCTAGCTCACGAAGACTCTGCTGCTAGAAGAATTACTCTGCTGCTTATTAGATATGTATAGTATGTTAAGGATAAGTATAGAAAAGATACGTATGAATATTTTTCTTGTATAGAAAGTCTTGTAAACCGACTAGGACTCCTTACGCTATAAAAGGAGGTTCTAGGGTTAGGGTTAGATATCGATTATCTTAGCATACGTATTGTTTACACTTCAAGGTTTCTTGTAACCCTATTGCTATTCAGAGCAATCGTATTAATATATTGAAGTGTTGTTTGATAATTCGTTTGTGTTTATTCTTCTTAAGATCAAGTATTAGTTTCCGCATAATATTTGATATACAACTCAAGATCAGTTTCTATACCGATTACCTTAGATTTATCTAAAGTAATTAATAAGATCGTGAAGCGCAACTGGGATCAACAATATATTATATTTTTAACTTGAGGCATATTAAGCATATCACACACTCACATCACCGATCAAATCGTTAGACGATTTATCCTTTCCACATTCGTTATTAGTAATAAGTTAGACTCTTAGACTTCGCTTATACTCAGGTCTCGTATTGAAGAAGTTTTCGTGATCGTTTACTTGGTCTTATAATTTCGTCTTGTCAGATACGCTCCAGGTGAGTCGTGGCCCCTACTTTTCACACTTGTTTTAATAACTCTTTTGGGGGAGATACATGCTTTAACTGTTTTATAATATTTGAAAACTCTTATGATTTACTCAAAATCATCAACTATGCTTTACATGATTGAATCATATCCGGAAGGAATACATGCTCGATATATGTGCAAATTATCTGTTTAGCTTAAACACGGAACTTGAAACATAACATCTCTGAATTACTTGACGTAACATGATACTGAAACTCACTGTATGAACTCATATAACAAATGAATAAACTGTTACTTATTATGATATTTCTATATTCCACTGGAAATAATTGCCAAAGATCAGAATACGTATATTTTATGAACCTTGAGACCTATATTGCCTAAGCACACTTTATTGCCATAAAGTCCCTTTATCATGAGCCATTAATCACTGCGGTGAGCGCGAATATAGTAACAGCTTCGAAACCTGTTGGAGGACTGACAACCTATCCCACTAATACTAGGACGGAATGCTTAATGCTAGTCGTATTAGTCGCGATGCACTATATTTGAGAAAAATAGGAAGTGGCAAATCACCTATTACACGAGGGCAAAAACTTTCGTCATTAATTTGGTGAACACTCCATTTTACGGTACTCTGTTAACGTTTTGCGTGTCATGAGGCTTCAGGCAATATAACTTTATGAATATATGAATGTTTCATATATATATATCCTAGGATACAGCTGTATTAGAAGACCACCACTTTACACTGATAGATTTCATACTTTAGACTATTATTTCACTACGTGTTATGATTATGAATCCCGTACTTGAACTTTAACTGTTATCATAAGTGACTGAACTGAGAATTCTAATAGAAACAACTAAAAATGCTTAGTATATCGTTACTTTCAAAAGTTAATCCATCTTATCATTCCAAGCATATAACAACGTAGCTCATCTCTATCTACAATTTGAAACTTATGATAGCTTGAGATCATACATGAATTACTCGTGGACTTTTATTCAACACAACTTATTAACTATTCCAAGAAGAATTAATATTTATTTCGACTATTACTGCACATCTCTTAACACTTATTTAAAGAAAGTTATTTTCTATAAACTCCACGAACTCACCAACCATTGTGTTGACATTTTAAGCATGTTTATCTCAGGTAATTAACGGAGCAGGACAAGACACGGAGCGGGCATCCTTTACTCTGATAACTTAAATGGTGTAAAATCAAATATGTCATTCTTCCCAAATTATCACATTTTCTCATGGGATTTTCAAATCAAATAATTCACTTTTGTATCAAAAATATTCTTTGAATGACATATAACTTTCAAAATACCTATTCTGGACCGTTTTTCTGAAATTTTAACTCGATCCTCACCGTAACACCCTAATTATTTTTTTCGCTGCCACAACCCAAATTAGGGGGTGTTACAATATGGGTTCTTGACCCTTGTGTGGAAGACATAGTGAATGAGTAATGGGAGGTTGAAGATGAGATGCAAGAGATGCTTGCAATGGTGAGGCTTTAAATAGGCAAGAGTTGTGGGATTTGAATTAAAGTTGGTGGAAGTGTCATATGGTGTAGTGAGTGAATCTTAGGGTGTATGAGAGTTTGCAAAATATTGCAGGTTTGAGGTTAGGGATGCAGGAATCTAGTGGAAACAATGAAAATTCGTCAAACAAGGGCACGGTACCACTAAATACCACACGGTACCATTAAATTTAATGGTACCGTGGCATATTTAACGGAACCGTGACCTGGGAGTTACAAATTTTCCTGTGCTGCCTAGTTCTGGGCAGCTAAAAGGAGTTTTCTAGGGGGACTATTTGCAGGAAATGTTAGTGCCTCAAACCACTAAAAATTAATTTGCCAAATATATCCCATATTTAGCTACTTTTAGCAATTAAAGATTAACATGAAACTATCTAAAATAGGCTATAAGCATGCAATCAAAAAGGAAAAAATAAGCTATCATCCAAGAATCACATAATTTAAAATCATGCAAGGTAATGGAACAAAAGTCAAGCATGCAAGATAGTTAGGAGTATTAAACCCTAATATAATCTACCATATATAAATCCTAATATAAGATAGAAGTACTAATCCCTCCCAAACTACTCATGATGTGGCTTCTTAAGAATGACTTAAACTTGCTTCTATTTTCATCACACTCTCGTTTTGAGCTTGCATCTCTTCCTCATGATTCGGATCATCTAAGGGTGCATAGTTGGTGGAAGATTCGAAAATGAGGACGGATGAGACATATGACTCATTAAGAGGTTCCGTAACGGGATTGAAGAGTGAGTATTGAGGACCACGAAGGTATGGATGAAAGTTCATGAAGTGGTGATAAAGGCGAGTCAGGAACATCCCATAGGGTATTAATTTATTTTTGTTACCCTTGAGATGTACAATTCGCTTAGCGAAGAAGTAGGCAAGATTGTACGGTTGTTGAGTATGAAGACAGAAAATCATATGAGCACAACACGCCGGAAGTTGCTCACGATTTCCTTTTAGACTGAGAACGTTTTCTTGCAGGATGACAGCCCAGGAGATTAGTTCATAATGAGCCTCTTCCAAATGAATTTTCGTTGGATCTTGGTAAGGAAAGTACTTATGAGTACGGATGAGTTTGGTAAGTTCAGTTGGAGAGGGTATGTAGGAACAATACGGACTATTCTCTTCTCGATAGTTGAAGAGAGACTAAGACACCAATCTTCAGTATAGGCACATTGCCCATGATTGGGGATTCATAGAATTTGAGCAAATTGCTTAAGAGTTCAGACAAATTTGAAATTTCGGATCCAAAACCAAAGTGACAAAGATTGATCCTCGTTACGTACGAGTTCAACTTGTCAAAAGAATTCTAACACAAAACGAGGACAAATGTGCTCGTTGATGAGAAGCAAGCAATCAAATCCTATAGCTCTAAATGAGGTGTTGATATCCCAATGATAAACTAAAAATGGATCAACGACTCGACCTTTATGAAACCGACGGGTTTCAAGATTAACATAGGCACGAATGTGATTCCCGGGTGTTGTAGGTTCACGAGAGATTTCGGGAGTATAGGTGTCGGTTAGAAGGTGATCAAAATCATACTCATGAGACATTTTTGTTACCAACAGGAAAATTTAAGAAAAATTAAGATTGAGAATACTTGTTTTGAACATATGTACCTAGTGTGTGCCTATATGCATACCATGTGGAGGTGCGGTAATCTCGACTCTAAAATAAAATTGATGAGACTACCCAAACGCTCCTAACTTTATTTTTGCTCAAACGGATATGTCAAAAAATACATATTTGTTATGTAATTCGATCAATATTCGTGAGATCATGTATGCGTGAGAAAACGTTTTTAGTTTGTATTAACAATGCATGAAAAATGTTTCATGATCCTAGTTTCGTGGAATTTTTCGAAAACAATGGAATTGGGGTGTTTGGCGACTTCAATGTTTTGGCGCCAAGAGTTTTAAGTTTGAAAATTTTTACTGTTAATGACTCTTATTGCAATTTCAAGTATCCTAGACATGATTTCTCTTAAAACTATTTAATCTAATTCGAATTATAGAAGCAAAATTCAGACCAAAATGTATGATATAGGTGGGTTTATGCAAATCCTATGTTGAGGGAATCAGGATTGTTTTACATTGTCTAATCCTAGTCCTAACTTCATAAAGACTTACTCAAAATTGAAAAGCCCCAATTCAATTTGTATGAACAAACCCTAGACTCAAGATTAAAGAAAATTAGAGTCAAATAACTTACAATTTATGTTGAAAAAGTAGTAGTAGTTGATAATCTTGAAAATTGATGCCTCGAATTTGATCTTGAGAGGGTGTAATTGAATTTTGGGTTGTGAGGTTCGGTTTTGACAACAATGGCTGAAGTTGGGAAAGTTTAAAAGTAAATAGTGTGGGAAAAGAAGACTGAAATACGAGCTGTGTCAGATCCACGGTACCACGGTACCTTTAAATTTAATGGTGTCGTGCCACTTTAGTGGTGCCGTGATCTGCTGGGATGAGTTTTTGTCCCATTTTGATTTTTGATGAATAAGTCCCGCTGCTTTAGTGAGACTTTTTGACACGAGGTGAGAATTTATACCTAATAAATTCTTTTAACGAGAAGAACTAGACTAGACGATAAGAGATGACTTTAATATTTCCAATGACATATTTAGATAGTCATAAGATTTACGGGATATGTTCCATCATTCCTAGACCTAGACGAAGATAGTTGAAGGATTCTCGTTTGAGAGGTTTGGTCAAGATGTCGGCGATATTGTCTTGAGAGGGAACTTTCTCAATAGAAATGTTTCCTTTTTGGACGTTATCGTGAAGGAAGTGGTGACGAATTTCGATGTGTTTAGTACGAGAGTGTTGAACGGGGTTTTTGCTCAAGTCAATAGAACCTTTGTTATCGCACATAATAGGGATGTCGTCGAGATGGATGTCGTAGACAATTAGAGCTTGTTTCATCCATAGTGCTTGTTGACATGCCTTTCCGGCGCTTACGTATTCGGCTTCGATCGTAGAGATAGCAAGAGCCGTTTGTTTCTTGGAGAACCAAGAAGTTAGACATAAACCCATGAAGGTACAAACGTCACTCGTACTTTTTCGATCCACATAATCTCCCGCATGATCAGAGTCGGCATAGACAATAGTTTCTACACCGGTCCCTTTGGGATAGAACAATCCCAAGTGTATAGTGCCTTTAATGTATCGAAAGATACGCTTAACCGCTTCAAGATGAGAGGTTTTGGGATCCTCTTGGAAGCGAGCACAAAGGCAAACACTAAACATGATATCTGGCCTACTTGCCGTAAGGTAGAATGAACTACCTGTCATGCTCCTAAACTTAGTACTATCCGCGTACTCACCTTCATCGTCACTTGTGAGATTCGTCTCCGTTGACATAGGCGTTTTCATCGGTTAAGATAGTTCTAAGTTAAATTTCTTGTATATATATATATATATATATATATATATATATATATATATATATATATATATATATATATATATATATATATATTAGTATAATTAGATTTAATAAGATACTATCTTCAAATGGTATTATATAAGGACTAGGGAAGAAACTTAATTCGCTCATCATGCTCATCTCAAACTTGTCACGCATGATCTTTGAACGATCATCTTACATTTCTGGACAAGTTGAGCCTAATATAATTGTCGTCGACAAATATTTGAGCAATGATGGGATGTGAATTTTGTTTCTTCATGAAAAGTGTATTATCAACCATTCACATGGTATATTCATGTTTAAGTAAGAAAGCCTTTAATATGTCATACCAAGCTTTGGAGGCTTGTCTAAGATCATAGAGTGCTTTCTTGAGTTTATAAACATGATATGGTTTTTATAGATCAACAAATCCCGGAGGTTGTACTACATATACCTCCTTGTTGATAAAACCATTTACGGATGCACTTTTCATGTCCATTATGTTAGTGCTCACTAAGTTAGATTCTAAGAACTCTACATGCTTAATATATCTAATAGTAAGGAAGTTTTGGGAAAGCGTACCTTAGCCTAAGATGTTGCCTTTAAACTAGTAAACGTGACTTTGCCTTCGTTGTATGCTGAGTAAGATGAGACTAGACTTTGATTTTCCGTCATGAGATTAGTGCACTCACTAATCATACTCCATTCGTCGGACTCCAAGTCGATTCTCAATCATATCTATTTAGCAAGACTGAAACTCAAACATTTGGTCCCCAATATTTTATGGGTCCAAATTTGTCAATGTTAAACATCCCATGCATTTCTTGCATTTGGTTTAGATGTTGGAATGGAGGATAAATTTCCCATGGTAAGTAACTTTGTTGTTGACGATTATTCCAAGTTACGGGATAGTTACTTGGATAACTTTGTCTTCTAAAGTTACCTCTCGGTAGAGGAGTTCTTGACCGAGGTTTAGGAATATTTGTTTTTTTAGGTGGAGGTGTCTTTGATCTAGTATCGGGTTTTACAAATCCAAGTCCGGGTGTTGACAAAGGTTTGTAAAATCTTTTGACCTCGTTTTTACCAGTGCTAGGTACTTCAACATTATTAACTACTATGTGACTCTGTTTAGGACTTAAGTTATTTTTTAAAATCGACCCTGTTCTGACTTTAGCAGCTGACGGTACCACGGTACTACTAAATTTAGTGGTGTCGTTCCCATCATTAATGGTGCCGTCCTCTGCTATTTCAGATTCTCCAGATTTTACAAATTTTACTTGTTTAGTTTCACTTTTTGAAGCTTTATTTGGGTCAAATCCTAAGCCTGCTCCGGCATATTCACTATACCTAACATTTTCAAGCATGTCATTAAGTGCATTTGTTCCTTTGTCAAACTTAATGATTTTAACGGCATTTTCTTTGAGTTTTTCATTCTCTACTCGAAGACATATGCATGACCTACATCCAATATCTATTTCTTTATTTTTCTCAAGTCTTTTTACTTGGTCTTTTAGTTCTAAAACTTGCACTTCGAGTTCATGCAATGTTACTTTTAGTGTTTTATTTCTAGTTATGATTTAAGAACTTACTTTACATAGTTTATTATATTCATCATATAGTATATTATCATCTATTGATGAATTATCACCACTATAGCAAGAAGAGTCAGAATGTACCTCATTTGAAGCTTGAGCTATAAGACATGTTTCGTTGTTGGGCTTCTTCTCTTCTTCTTCACCGCTACCACTCCAAGAGCCTCCTACAAAAGCTCTTTGGTTGTTGGTTCTCAGTGGTTTAGGACATTCTCCGACGAGATGATTAGGATCTTCGCATCTAAAGCATTTCCTATCACTCTTTCCTTTCTTCTCATCTCGGTTCTTTTGGAACGACTTCATTTCATCACGAGGTTGTCTAACAAATCTACCTCTTCTCCTAAAGAACTTCTTAAAATCTATAACGGCTAATGCATACTCTTCGTCTTCACTATCGAAATCCGAACTTTCCTCATCACTAGACTCCTTTTTGGCTTCAATGCTAGAAATCTAACTTTCTCACTTTTTCCTTTGACTATGTCGGAGTATTTCTTGATTATCATTTCATGAACCTTCAAGTTTCCTATAAGTTCATCAAGTGATAATGTTGCCAAGTTCTTTGACTCTTCAATAGCGGTGACCTTTGCTCTCCATTTGGGATGTAGAGCCCTAAGAAACTTCCTAACATAGTTCTTGCTAGAATAACCTTCATCAAGAGCTTTAAGACTATTAATATTGGTATTAAATTACCAAAGGCATTATGAATAGATTCATCTTCCATAATGGAAAATTGTTCATATTATCTTGTTCTCTTTGACTTGATTATTACCTTGATGAGTGACTAACAAAGTTTTCCAAATTTTTGTCGTGTTACACACAAAAATTCTTTCAAATTCCTTTTTCGGCAAAGCATTATAAATCATCATTTTAGCCTCATCATTTTTGGCTAGTTTTCTTTTAAGGTTATCACTTTGTTTATTATAAGGAACTATTTCATCCCTTTTTGTTTCCGGATTCTTTTCAATCGGTTGAAAGTCACCCTCAGTAATAATATGCCAAAGATCAATGTCTTTTGATTTCACATACGTTTCGAATCTTATTTTCAATATATAAAACAATCAGTTTCAAAAAGTGGTGTTCTTTGCATAGATTGCCCTTCTTGATATTTGTTGAAATACATTGATCGATTCAAGTTTTAAAATACAACTTATTTTAAAATCTTGCCTGACGTGGCTCTGGTACCAATTGTTGAAAACTAGAAAGGGGGGGGGGGTTGAATAGTTTTACCAGTTTTTCGTTTGTTATAAAACTTTACTTATGAAAAACTTTGATTCAATTCTTTTGTGAAATCAATCAACACCAATATGAACACTAAGCTATAATATCTAAAATAAACAATAAGTATAAATAAATGAGATGGAAAGATCAAACTGAGACAACAAGATTTATAGTGGTTCGGTCACGAAGCTCTTCTTCGCCCTACTCCACTCCCCGAGTACCCAACTCGAGAGTTCTAAGCACTGTGTCAACAAAGCTCCCTTCTGGCGGAGAAAACCGTACAATGTCGTTTATCCTTATTTCAGACACTAGGCTAAATGTCGAGTACTAATCTTAGCTAGTACCAATCTACCACGATCCACACGATACTTACTAAATTACACAATCAACACACTTCACACGATCTACCCTTGATCCACTTGATCAACACACAAGCACACAAGCTACAAGAGATCTCCAAGATCTCAACAAGATCACAATGATCCACACTCACAAACTACACAAAAGAAAATCAGTTTGGTGTATGCTAGGATACAACAAGTATGTAACAAATGTTACAAGTGCACTACACTATGACTATAACACCTTGTATCTTCTTGATACTTTGTGTTCTTCTCTTGCACTAGTAGAGGAATCAAGGTGATCACTTGGTTGGATGATAGGATCACTCTTTAAACAAAAGAAAAACTAACTAAATGATCAAAGGAGAGTAAATGTGATAAGAGTTATAAACTCAGAAAGTTGTGTGTGAAAAAGGATGCCCAAAAACTATGAAGTGGGCTGGTATTTATAGGCAAGATAAATCTAGCTGTTACAGTGGGACGGTACCACTAAATACCACACGGTACCACTAAATTTAGTGGTATCGTGCCAGACAAAGACACTCCATTTTTTGTTTTTAGTGGTGAAAGTTTATTTGGGGAAGTTTGGAGCTGTTTTGGGGGGGGGGGGGGGGGAAATAGCTGTTATGAATTTTAAACTTATTTTTCCAATTAAAACATTTCTTTATATTTCAAAAATAATTTGTAAGGTATAATTTTGAAAAATGTTTTGTCACATTAAAAATATGAAGTTTAAAACACAAATTCACTTCTTTGATCATTTGTCAAGTTGTAAATTTGTTTGTTCTTACCTAGAGTGATTTACGTAGAAACAGGATATTTCGACTAAAAACTTGTTTACGTTAATTTTGACGTAAAGTGTTTTCACATTTTGTTATCATCAAAACGTGGAGTTATCGAAAGATATAAATAACGTTTTTAGGACATTATTTGCATCAACGAAGATGTCTATATTGAGCAATAAAAGAGAATACATAACATAACTAAAACTTGAATTAGATAAATGAATTCATCGTATGATTACTAGAAAAACATAAAAGAATTCAAACTCAAATACAATGATTATAGTAGACGAGAACTTCGTTCTTCAAACCTCCTAAGCCTGGATTCTTCTTATGTGGTTGCTCTCCCCAAACCCTAGCTTAGGTTTGGGAAAGGGGAGATGGTTTGTAAAGCAAAATTCGTGTGGTATTTATAGGCATGACATAGCTACGGTGTAACCTTGTATAGTGGTTACGCCGTAACTAGTGTAATCTTCATACGATCTTATCCATAAGTGACATTTACGGCGTAACTTAATTGGATAGTTACGCCGTAATCTTTGGCGGCAACAATTACACCGTAACCATCTTGTATGGTTACGCCGTAATCATATTAGGGTTTGGTTTACGTCGTAATCTTCTTGCGTGGTTACGTCGTAATATCTTTAATCACTTGAACCCTATTCTGTGTAACATTTACGCCGTAACCCCATTGTTGGTTACGGCGTAATCTTCATAATGTATTAATATTTCTAAGTCTTCAATCATTTACGGCGTAACACCATCATATAGTTACGCCGTAATCTTCATGATGGAGAAATAGTTGTCTTTTGATTCGTATTGAGCCCTGATTCGTCCTAACGTCGCTCCATACCTTATCAATAGTCTTGAAATGAAATATGAAGAAATAAGGGCATATCATATAACAATTTTGGCATAATTAGTCAACATAAGGGGGAAATTGACACTTAGAAAATTAGGATTATCTGATGCTATCACCCACCCTCTATAATTGTGTTGTAATTAATGCGTATGATTGGTGGAAAGTAGCGAAACCCTAATAATCAACTTTGAAACCCAAACGAGAATAACAGGATCAGTAAGATCACTTGATGGATTATAACAGTAAAGCACAATAACTTAACCCTAAAAGACGATTTAAAAAACCAAAATGACAAGATCAGAAACCAAACGCCCTAAAACAACCCAATAACGGGATGAGAATAATGATTAACGGAAGATGTTAATCACAATAATTGAATGTCAATGAATTATGGTAGGGTCGATTTGGTTTGAAGATGTTGATTAGGGATATGGAGGTTTTTATCGCCAAAGGGATAAGGAGGTTTTTTTTTAAAGGATATTTGTGTTTGTTGAAGATGTGATCTTAGCCTTACATTTCATTGATCCGAGTGAAAGGAATAGAGGTTCAAGATTTGATGTTGGGTTTCATGTTCAACTACTTTAACTTGCCAGACATTTTCGTAAAGTTTGGTAACGCATTTGTAAATTAACTCTTGAAACTTCGAACAAACCTAGACTGAGTTCGCCAATAGTTCGGGTCATTTTTGGAACGTTAATAACGCTTTATTAACACGCCGTTCATCCCTTTGATGACCAACAACGACGCCATTAGTGCACCGTGTGTCTCGCCGTTCGTCCCCACCCATTCCACCAACCTATCGTCATTTTTTTTTTCTTCTTTTTTTTTCCCTTTTTTTTTTTTTTTTTTTTTTTTTTTTGTTAATGTGTATTTCTAATTGGATATTTTGTGAGTCCTACAAAGTGTTATTGGGTTTTTTGTTGGGGAGAGTATTTTAGTTGTTGGTGTGTTATTGGAAGGGTGATGAGGTGGCAGACGAAACGTGTTATTCATCTTTACCACATTTAGCTCTCTAATGAACAAGTGAAGTCATTAACATTGAAATAGCCCAAGTTTGTATATTTTTTTTCAAGTTAGTTAGATTTTTGGATTACGCATATTCACAAGAAAAACACTTATTGTGCTAAAAACTGGATGATATATAATTTTGTCGTAAGCTCAATACCGAGTTGCAAATTTTGTCTCTGCATAAATCCTACACCTTGGGACTTGGGTAACCAAAATCGGTTAATCAATAAAGAATTTTTCAGGCTTGGTGTATGAGGCTAGATGTGCTTCCATTTTTTAGCACTATAAGTGTTTTTCTTGTGAATATGCGCAATCCAAAAATCGAAGGGGTGTGAGGGCTCACTTAGTGAGTCTTACCTCACGCACGAACCAACCAAAAAAATAAGGGTGAAAGGTGAGCCGGTCACCTTTGGTAATGTGTGTGCTTTTTTATTTTTTATTTTGTTTGTGAGTGTGTGTGGGGTATGTTTTATAAAATGTGTATTTTAATGAAAGGTTAGTGGAATGTGACCACTGAGAGGAAAGAGAAAGTTAAGGTGGCGCTGATGTGTAAGGTAAGGAGGTAATGGCCAAAGATGACTACTACCTTTAGTATAAGTGACTTTGAAAAAAAAAATTATATATATATATATATATATATATATATATATATATATATTATATATATATATATATATATATATATATATATATATATATATATATATATATATATATATATATATATATATGATAAAGATCAAATAAAAAGACAAATATCCGTACATTACGTAAAAAGATTTTTTTTTTCAAAAATTTTCTCGAAAAATTCCAAAAAAATTCCACAAGATCAGGTATGTTGGTGCATGAAAAAGTTGTGAAGCAAGTTTTTCTAAAAGTTGATATTTTTTCCGAAAACAATTTATGAAAAAATACGTTTGTGCATTAAATCGCTTTTTTGTGCATCAAAAATTCGTTTTTGCATCCAAGTTCTTTTGACTTTTTTAATCAAAATAATATTGCGCATCTAATTAAAACAACTTGAAAATTTTGTGCATGAAAATTTTTTTGCGCATCAAAATTCGTTTTTTGTGCATTAAAAAAAACGTATAAAACCTCAAAATTAGAAAAACTTCTTTCACAAAAGTTTCATGCACCAACATTCCCGATCTTGTGGAATTTTTATGGATTTTTTCGCGAACTTTTTTGAAAAAAAAAATCTTTTTACGTAGTGTACGGATATTTGTCTTTTTATTTTAACTTTACCCTATATATATATATATATATATATATATATATATATATATATATATATATATATATATATATATATATATATCTTTATATATAATAAATAAAAAGTTTTTTGAATGCCATAAGGCCCATTTCTGACGTCATATATTGACGTCATAATGCCAGCTTTGACAATTTTCCTAAAACTTACTCCAACTTTCCTGCATAACCTCAACAAACATTCATTCAATTATATAACTTTATCTGCATCAATTCGTGATGCCAATTTGACTTCTTCCCGTCTTTTTTGCTAGCCTCATCTCTAATTTGTTAAGCATCACACTTTCTATATCATCAAGATCCATATTTACAACAATTTATTCCAGACTCAAGATCCATATCATCGAGAATAAAATGAAAGATTCTATATTTACAACAATTTATTCCAGATTCAAGATCTTGGTATGTATAGTTTGTATTTTTTTAATTTCAATTTTTATAAACCCTAATCAAATTGGGGGTTTTGCCTAAGACGCTTTATATGGCTGATTTTGTTTTGATTGTTAACTGTTAGTGAAATTAGGAATTGGGGGTTTTGCCTAAGACGCTTTAGAGGATGTTTTTTTGTTACTTTTGAATCTGTGTGAATATGGATCTGGTTTGGCTAAAGCTTAGAGGATGTTTGGGGTATGCTTATTTAAGTGTCTATGTGATTATTCTCTTATTTTAAATCAGATAAGCAGTTTTGAGTGTTAGGGATAAAGTAATTATTTGCTTATGTTACTCCAAAATAAGCGGTTTATAATCAGCAGGAGGTTGGGTTGCAACCTGCTTCTTTTTTAGTATGTAGGCGCTTTAAAAAGCAATATAGATATCCTGTTAGTAGGTTTGTTTTATTGATGTTCATATGGAGTTAAACAATAAGGTTAAGTTGTGCCGAAAATGGATGCTGCAGTCCAAATGTGGTAAGTTTTATGAATTTATGTTTGATTTGGTTAAAAAGATGCTAAAAGTGGTAAGTTGTAAGTGAATTTAGTTAACTGTTTGTATTTTTGGTTCAGTGTAGGGTTTAAGTTTGATGTGATGTGTTGTATGTTTAATTTAGTTGAAGTTTGCATATTTGTTTTGTTTATGCTTTTAGGATTTCTAGAAGTGGTAAGTTTTATGTTTTTATTTATGCTTAGTGGATTCAGTGGTCACTGTGGGCTCTGCTTCTCATTTTGTGGCTAAGATTCGTATGAACTCAAAAAATTTGATTGGAAAGAAAAGATCTACTTTGGATTCTGAGCCACATTCTCTTAAAAATGCATCTACTGGTATTGGCCTATATTGGTGGAGGGGTGGCAGGCTCACACGAAAGCTTTTTAACTGGAAGGTTTTGCCTCGCTCCTTGGCTTGCAAAGCTGCCCGTCAAGGTCAGTATCAATAACTTACACATGTTGTTTCTTATTCAATTTAAAATGGACAGTCATCATCAAACTGAATTTATTAATTATTTTTTACGTTATTAGGTGGGGGCAGGAAGATAGATGGTCTATTGTATCCAGAAAATTCTGAATATCCAAAGAGAACCAAAGCTATTGCGTAGCAAGCGTCTGTCGAGTCCGCAGTTACTGTGGAACAGCTTGCTCTTCAGGTACCTTCGCTGCTTTTTGAGTCTCTGTTCTGTGGTTTGCTTAATTATTTACTCTTAGTCACAGTGGCCATATTGTTAGCCAAACCTAGAGGTGGTGACATTTAACACTTCACCTGAAAGCGGTTAATTTGGGCCAAGTTTATCTCAAACATGTCCAAAATTTAAACTTCAGCTAAAACAGAAACGGGTCAAGCTGGTTGAAAATTGCCCAGATCGTATTAAATGCTTGCAACCTTTTTTGTTGCTTTATTATAAGGGAAAATTACTAGATAGAGTAACATATTATCTGCGTAGAAACCGGTCACTTTTCTAAAACATGATTTTCTTAATTAGTTAAATGAATATAATTAGTTGAATGAAGTTATTAGTATCTCAAATTATATGTATTATAGTATAACTTTTACTAATGTTTGGTAAACATATATGTTAGTTTCGTAAATGCCTTTAGGAAAAGAAAAAGAAAAATTGTTCTTTGTATAAAATTGTTGCTGTGAAGGCTCTTAGTTATTGGTAGGAAGAGTATGCAATATATATTAAGGCCTTTTGTGTTCGGAACTTTTTCACAAAGTGTTGGTGATATAAGACAAAGACGGAAAGGTTTCGATAGTACTTTGAATGTTTTCTGCTCATAACTTCTTCAAGAAATGATAAGGATTTTCTATTAGACATTTAAATTCCAACACATATTTCTATTTATATACATGTTGGCTTTCCGATTTAACAAATGCACGTTATTTAAAAGAACACAAACATTTGAAAATGGCATTGTTTTTAAGTGTTGGTGATATAAGGTAGCCTGTATGGTATGCTGTAACCGATGCAACTGTGTTCCACCAGGACACTCTGGTAACCACGACGTTTGCGGCACATGCTACACTGATATGAAGACTCTTGCGGGTAGACCCATGTGCCCTTGAAGACCAGCTTTTCATTAGTTTCCCACGTATGGAAATTAATTTATTATTTGATTGTTTAAAAAATAATGTGGTCTTGTGTTTTGGTGCTAAATTGCTGTAACTCATGCTGTCAAGCTTGGTTAATTTTAATGAATCAATATATCATTCTAAGATCCTTCTTTGTTATTGACGTAGATAATGTGTTATGATGTAATGAAATAGCCAAGTCAAACTGCACTTGACTAACTAGAACAATAACCTATACATCAAAATCTTGACCATTAAAATCAAACGAATGCATTAAACACCAATACCTTCTTATAATCTTATGAATTCCGAATGTCACTGATGCATCAGAAGGCTTGTGTTGTTTTCACCATTTGTCTTGCTCTTGCTGCATTATTTGCGGATGCTAATGAATGTGCACCAGCTACCACACATTTTGTGTGTGCGCACACGTCTGTGTGCGGTCTGCGTATGTCTAAGTTAGGGTAGTCGGTTACCGGTAAAAGTTAATTTCACCAATTGCAGCAAACTGTTGTAATAGAGGATCCATGCCAAGTCATTAATGCCACTTGGAACAAAAAAATTAGTCAGTAAAGCCGCATCAGCAAGAAAAATTACGTGGAAACAGGGGTTGTTTGGTTGCCATTTTATTTGTCAAAAGTGGGAATATTTTGTTTCTGTTGTGCTGTCAAAATGGCAGTTTGGTTGCTGCATTTTGCTGTCAAACAAGATAGTTTAGTTGTTTTTTAATGACTTTGTTTTACTTACAATATAATTTTTTTTATTGCCACCCGCGAAACCCGCGGGTCTATAGTCTAGTATATATATATATACAAACTTGGCTTATTTCAATATTAATGACTTCACTTGTTCATTATTAAAATGTTATCTACATTCCAAAAATGACCCGAACTAGTGGCGTGGGTAGTAACCTTAACGAAGCATTTTAAAAAGTTCAGTAACCTACTTGACGATAGGCAAAATCTAGTAACTTTGATGAACAAGAATACAACTCCGTAACTTAATTGGTTAAACATTTTCGCAAGTCACATATTTGTATATTAACTCGATCACTTGTACAAACTAACTTAGAACAAAATACTGGTCAAGATACTCGTGTAGGAAACTAGCTGGCACAGTTGATATTTTACCAAAAATATAATAACTGTAAAGTTAAAAGCACTTCTGCATATAATACTCCTCTGAACAAATTAAATGTTGATGTAATATTGAAAATAAAGAAATTAAAGGCCAGAACCAAAACCATACATAGTCATAACTAGAAGCATCTCCTAGAACAAATCAAATCGTACCATTTATGGAAAGTTATCATTATAGCCGTGCTGTTATATTTAGCATATGGTTCAAATCTGAAAATACATTGTAAGTAGCTAGTTTATGAGCATTGAGCCATTGATAAATATCCTTAGTTAATTGGTTAGAATCCCAAAAACAATACTAGCAGGTGTTTGAATAGCATGCACATTTGTGAAAATGTATTTAAACTCCTTATCTGATTATTCTTGGCCTTGGCTATATATTTGTTTATATTTACTTGTTCAAAAGTCAAAACGGTTTATTTAAAGGGTAAATTACATTGTTGGTCTTCAAGGTCTGGCCGGATTGCAGATACAGTCCTCATATATGAGATTTTGCATTCAAAACCCTAATATTCTTTAAAAACTTCTTCAAAAAAAAAAAAAAAAAAAAAAAAAAAAAAATCTTCTTTTCGCTATTTCATGTCCAACCCGAATTAATATTCTGCTAACTACCCCTAGTTTTACATTTTTAGACTTATTGGATTATTTGTAAACAAATAATATGGATTGAGGTCATGAGTGCATATCCAATTTC
Source organism: Artemisia tridentata subsp. tridentata (assembly GCA_021014915.2). Classification (NCBI taxonomy): domain Eukaryota; kingdom Viridiplantae; phylum Streptophyta; class Magnoliopsida; order Asterales; family Asteraceae; genus Artemisia; species Artemisia tridentata. Next base: position 40,463,664 of record CP139502.1, read on the forward strand.
CAATACTCAATGTTTGATACTTTGATTGCTTTTGCTTCACACAATAGGCTTGTAGATAAGATTGAATAACACCATACTCGAATTAATATTCTGCAAAAGGACATGTACAACACTTGATTGCTTTTGCTTCACACAATAGGCTTGTAGATAAGAGTGAATAACACCATACTCGAATTAATATTCTGCAAAAGGACATGTACAACACTGACGAACACAATCACTAGAAAAGAATGTTGTAAGGCTCGACACAGTCGTTGACCCAAGCGACCTGGGTCACCGGCTGCCACGTCAGCTTTCTCTCTCGGGTGACCAGAAGCGACCAAAGTGCCACAGTCGATGACCGACATTTTTTTTTCTTTTTTTTTTTAATCAAACATTTAAAAAAAAAAAAAAAAAAAAAAAAAAAAACTTAAAATTCATTAATAATAAAAACATTACGATACTAAATTAAAAAAAAATTACAATATTAAAAAAAAAAAAAAAAAAAAAAAAAAAAAAACGTAAACTAATCAACTAAATTGTATTTGTCTTTGATGTCTGCCTTAAGCTGTCTAAGATGATTTTGGTGACTTTCGGGCAAAGTTTGGTCGATTTTGGAGTAGTAGAAGATGAACTCTTGGTTCTTGGTTGATTTTTTCATGAGTTCGACCTGTTTTCGTTGAAGTGCTATTTTTTCTCTTTTCATGGCCAGCTCTTCTTGTTTTATCTTCAGATACTCATCTCCAATGACCTTCTTTTTTCCCTCTTTTGACGGCTTCGATTTGAAGAATTTCTTGCTTAGCGAAGCTACAAACGATTGTGGTGGATCACGAGAGGAGGACGATGATTTCTTTCTATCTGCGTCACGACCTTCTGGTCGTGATTCTTTAGTATCGTCTTCAGTTTCAGAATCATCGACGTCTTGAAAATTCAAAGGACCTTGTGTTGACCCCGAGGTTGTTGTAGAGCCCTTTGTTTTCTTCCGACTATTCATTCGGATAGCATCCCCCTCCGACTTCCAAGCATCGTGATGCCTCAAGATTTTCCAACATTCCACCAAGTTGAAATCATGACCGTAAATCATACGGTATTCCCTCAAAGCTTTCTCACTATCATCAACATCATTCTCACCACTATCATGGTTAAGCTTGATATTATCCATGATAGCAGCAAAATTTCCAACCCTACTCCGAATCTGATTCTTCCATTTGCTGTTGATAGAGTCGTAGCTTCTTGCTGATGAACCGGTTTCTTTATGAAAATATGCTATCACCTCCTCCCAAAAGCGGTGTCTGTTAATAGCGTTTCCTCGCTGAGAATTTTTCGACACAAAAACCCAAGATTTACAAAGAGCGACCTCTTCCACCTTTGTCCATGATGCCTATTTTTGGGACGATTCGGCCTTCTTCCCTTTGTCCTTCGCCTTCGCCTTTGTAGCACGTCGCGAAGCGGTCCTTGGTTTGACGGGTGATGTCTCTTTGACATCATCATCGTCTTCAACATGGAAAGAACCGTGGTACGAACCATGGTAAGAACTGTGCCCCGAACCTTGCCCCATCGACGCATCTTGATACGGTTGGGGAGATTGCATGAAATCCTCAAAATCCATATCAAGATTAACATCCCGAATCGGGGAATAATCTTGATACGGTTGGGGAAATTGCATGAAATCCATGTTAGGCCGATATGACAACCCACTTGGTTCTTGATACGGTGGAACATATGGACGATTAAGGTAAAACATGTTATGATTTTGGTTGGGTTCGGGTAGTCGTGATGAATATTCAAAAGAGGGTGCACGAAATCGAATATCCCGTTGTTGTGGTGGTGTTATGCCGGTTAGTTGGAAGTTGTTTTCCGGCGATAAGTTAAAATTGAGGGCATTTTGGGGTAGTCGGGATCTTCGGTCTTTTGATGTGGGAGTGTTTTTCTTTGACATGATGAGAAGTTGTTTATTGATGATAAGTTGAATATGAATTGTGTTTGGAATTGTGTGTTTAGATATGTGTTTAAGGTGGGTATTTATAAGGTTGAAAAAGTTTTTTCTTTTTTTAATATGCAACGGATAGAATGTGTTTAAACTCGGTCGGTTGGCCGATCGATATTGCAATTCTCCATCAAGCGACCGATACTCCACAAAGGTACCGACCGATCTCAATATCGGTCGGTTGGGGACAAATTTGGTGACCGACCGATTAATTACGTTCGACTGCGTATAGCCTAATGGTCAACCAATCATCACTTCCACATCAGCGTTACATCACTTTTTCAACACGTCATCTTACCATTACCTTTAGAAGAGTAATAGTCGCCACCTAACAAAACATATACAAATATGTCACTTTATACAAACATGTCTCACAATATTCCCCACTCACAATCACAAAAAAATAAATTTTGTTGGATGGTTTGCACACGGCCTATAAGAAATATCGAAAAAAGGCTTACTTTTAGGCGCTTCCTCTCCTTTCAGTCGAGCTAGGCTGAGACTTTCTCTTTCTAGCCAAGCAAGCCCCCAAAGGCACGTGTCGTTGGCTAAGCCCTCACTTAGGATGAGTCATGCGGGCCGCCTTGAAAGAGAATTCCCACCGCTTTGCCTTCGATGAAAGCCTTCATGTCAGCCTTCTCGCCCATTGCGTTGAATCTAGCACGAGACCAGTTTCAGACTAGACCCCTTCTTTAGATAGGGCCTATTGTTGATTCACTTTACCTCGCCTCATCGCCTTAACCTTTCTTTTGCTATTGCTATTATGGGCTTGTGATGAGTGTGTAAATACTCATCATTTTATGCCCATTTTAGACCATAAAAATACTGAAAATGGCCAAATACACCAAATATTACTGCAGATATCCTTGGTTTGTTTTTTTATGTGTTTCAGGTACAAAAGGATTGAAAATGAGGCAAAACAGGAAAAAACCGAGCACAAGTGATGCGTGGTTTTGCGACCTTACAACAGGTTTTACCTCTCGAGGGATCTCAAGAGGCTTGCAATCCCCACCAGGCAGTGTACCTGACCGATGTAGTATAGTGAAGTGGCAAGTACCGGGGGATTGATCGTTCTATAGGGGAATAGTGTCATTAGGATTGAAAAACTACTCTAATAGGTCTAAGGGTGAGGGAAGATTCTTTTTGTATTTTTATATTTTTATGAAAGCAAGTAAAATCTCGGGTTTTAAGGAGTGGGCGGAATTAGTTGCTAGTCAACTAACCCAAATAACTACAATTGCAAATAAAATAAAATAACTGAAAATGAAAAGGTTGTGAAACTTATATGGAGAGAAATGTGTTTACTTAGATTTCCTTACTCCCTAACTATCTTTTACCGGTTGATTAGTGTGTATTAATTGCGTGGGTGACGGGTGTATTCCTTAATACCAATCGTGGGGTGGCGTACGTACTTCCCCAACTCTACAAGCTCCTACTTCACTCCTATGTCGAGCCGGCTAAGAAGCTCCTAACATGGGATCACTAGAATTCGCTCATGCATTAAATACAACCATAAAAACCTTAGTACGCATTGGTTCATGTTTCTTAAGACGTTCAAGCAAGTTACCATATACGAGGTTAGCCAGTTTTCTTAAGCCTAATATCGATAAACAATCATCCAATACAATTAATAACACACTAATAAACAATAATCAATAGTTAGGTTTCATTAGATCTAAGCAAACACAAGATAAATCTAGCCTAGCATGTTAATTAAAAGACAAGAACAAGATATAATCAAACAACACATAGACATATTGATTGATTAAATGAATACTTATCTTCAATTAAACATGGGAGATCCAAGGGTATAAAAACCCTTAAAAATGGCAGAAATTCGTCTTAGGGTTTCTCCTCACAAAGTTGTACACTAATGACAAAAAATTGCAAAACTATATATAGAACTTAGTGGCTGACGGCGTCACGTTATAGATCTTGACGCCGTCACCTCGCTGTGTCTAGGGTTCCCGGATGGTCTTCCTGACGCCGTCCCTCTTTAATCCTCCAAAATCCTCCCTGGCTTATCAAGGCTTGATGCCGTCAGAAATGAGCTTGACGCCGTCTCTCTTTAAGTTAAACCGTGATGGCCTTGATCACCTTAAAGGGTGACGCCGTCAGACTTCCTTTGTAAAACTCCCTGGCTTATCATGTGTATTTTTCATATCCACCTCTTTTGCCAAGCCATGACGCCGTCAAGAGCAATACTTGACGCCGTCAAGTGTACTTTTCCAGCAGCTTTGGAGACTTTGTCGTTTTCTTCACTTTTATGCTCCAAAAACGTCCAAAATGCTTCCTTTTCCAGATTTCTTCTCCAAAGTACCTAAAATGACAAAAGGAACGATTTAGGGCAATATTTGATCAAATAAATACGATTTAGGGCTTAAATGACCCCCTAAAAGCGGTACACTTTTCGCTTCATCAAATACCCTTACACTTGAGATTTGCTTGTCCTCAAGCAAATGCGCTTTTATTCTAATCAAAATACAAGTTAGGGGTCATTTAATGCTAATATAAAAGTAATTACAATAAATAGACGTTCCACTTTAATCATAATAAGCACGGAGATTACAAACTAGCACCTCACAAGTAGTGTTTAGATACTCACATCTCTCAGGTGTCATCAAAATAAATCTCATAAATGAAAACGGATAATATCTCTCACTACCTGTTATAGCAAATAGATTACCATAGGCTTGGGAAAGGATCGAAAACCTTCTCCACTAGGCGTAAGCACCTAAGATAAACTATCAAAGAGGGCTTTTAAACGGGTTATAACATGAGGTGTAGGGATATGATAAACACGGATTTGTTGGATAAGGGACATTTTACTGGTGGCGAGTTAAAGATCTTGATTAATTACATGTACAATATGGCGTTGCTAAGCCAAGACTAGACTCGACTTAAGCTAAAAAAAAAATAACAAAAACATAAAATAAACATAAAATGAAACGGGATGGTAGTCCGTATGTTTTTTCTATTTTTCCTTTTCTCATTTTTTTTGTATTTTTCTTGATTTTTTCGATTTTTTTTTTTTTTTTTTTTTTTCATACACTCTTACCCTACCATCCGAAATAATACATCATAGGAGCGTTGCATTCCCCTTCCACTTGAACTTTTACATAACTTCACAAATAACTATTCTAATGACTCGGATTAAGATAATCGAAAAACTTGGAGTACTTTTAAAATATTTAGCACATATGGGGGTAATAATGTTGTTCTTCCCCATTACTCTATTACACTAGTACTTTACCCATGAGTCCCAATCGTCCAAAAATAATATGTACAAGGATATGACTCGACTTAGCAACCATGTAATCAATTAGATAATTAACTTGGGGTTTAAACAAATGTTGTCACAATAATGCACTAAAGATGAGTGCATACAAGGTAGGCTAAGGCGATTTGGGTGTACATTTAAGTGGGGTGTAAACAAATTCTTCCTTTAAGTAAAATGCTTAAAGGTCGAAACGAAAAGATAGGCTCTGAGGGGTGTACTAGGGGTATCGTGTACCAAAAATGGGTACAACGCAAAGAGTGTGGGAGAATTACTTGACCAATGTAGCCAAAGTAATTATAACAAAAACACAGGTGTAAAACAATGGGTTAATCCTAATGCCTCTTATCATGTAGTAAATCTAACTACACGAATGTAGTCTCACTTGTGGCCTCGGAATGGTCCTAACGCAAGTTCTAGAATCTAAGTGCTACCGGTACACACATCATAGCATAAATGCTTTTCCTACCAATTCTAAGGGCGAACCTCACATATTTGGGGTGGAAAAAAAATTTTAGTGGTACGGTTTTTGTGCTAGTCATATAACTCCTATCCATGAGACGCTCATTAAGACCAAAGTTTCACTCCTAACTGTTGTAAAAAAATTTAAATTTGGCACTAAAATTGCCCTAACAGGTATTTCTCTCAGTTTTATTACACATCTACCATTAAGCAAACAAAAATCAAGTGCAATTGCATTCTCTAAAGTATCGTACTTTACCCCCCCCCCCCTTACACTTAAGATGAACATTGTCCCCAATGTTCAAATAACAAGATGTAAAAGTAAATAAGGTAAAAGAATGAAATCAAATACTCCCCTGATTCGTTTGGTGGATAGAGAGGTAACATGGTTAGATCTTCTTCCAAGAGAATGTAGAAGCTCCAAGACTAATGCATCGCCAAAAGCTTGATTCCAAATACATCTCCTTGTCCAAAATAACCTGTTAAACCTGAGAAAACAAACACGAAAACCTGCATAACATCGGCGGGATAAATTCTATATAAGGATATAATGCTTGTGGAATGATAATTTTGCAGATTCCTGGAGTTTATAAGTTAGAGATTTAATAAAAACTTTTTATGAAAACAAAACTTTCAAAAATTTCAGAAAATTAAAACCTGACGCCGTCAGGTTGTAAAGCCTGACGCCGTCAGAAATGATCTGACAGAATTCTCATGTTAAGTTTCCGGAAAATTTCTGGAAAAACCTATACCTTACTTCCTGGAATTCCTGCAAAACATCATTATGACTAGATACAAGCATTTGACTCAAACAAATACTAATATGTATGTTAATTTAATATTATTACGATTCATGTTCATTTGTTCTAATAAACCGATTTGGATTTCCCTTACACTTAACTTTTGCAAAATACCTTTATATGTAGTTAAGACGAAGTTAAAAACAAGATAAAGCATTTTCACAATTTAGTTTTGAACATGAGCCAATAACAATAAAAATAAAACACACATACGGAAATAAAAACAAATAAACAAACAAACTAAACAAATAAAGCAAATAAAGCTTGGGTTGCCTCCCAATAAGCGCTTGTTTTTGTTCGAGTCACGAGCCTGACTCTACCCTTATTTAACAGAAATAGGGGAGGTTTTCCCTACACTTAGAATTAAGTGCGGGTGGAAGTAGCGATACACACCCTTAGGGTGGAAATATGCCACGTGAGGTGAAGGGGGTGAGTGAATGGCTTCCTTCATCCTAAAACTACCCGGATAGTATTGGTTGATGGGTGGGTCGGTTCCTCTTTTGTCTCCTAGATGTAAATCTAAGGATGAAAAGTTGTGTAAAGGTTGAGGTTCCGGTTCTTCAACACTAGGAAATTCCCTAGAACTAAGAGTAAGGTCATCACTAAAAGTGTTCAAACCTATATCCTCTAGTTGTGCTTGGTCCAAGGGTTCTACCTCTATCGGGATTCCTAGCTAAAGTCTCTTCTTCTTCTTTCGGGTAAGTCACGGGCGGTGTGGGTGCCTCAAATGATGGTAGGACTTGTGGGGTATTTAGCGGGCTTATGGTGTCAAGATCACCTATGTGTTCATCCCGTATCATGGTAGTGCCTAACCATGACTTGCAGCTAGGTGGCTCAACTCTACCCCCATCCCCAAACAAACTTGTTTCATTATCCTTGAAATTTGTGGTCAATTGACTTGTACTAACGTTTGTTGGGTTGTCTACTCTATAATAATATTGGGAACAATCTTTTATGGCATCCCATGCTTCTTCAGCATTTAATTCCCTAAAGTCCCCATTGGCAAAATCCTCAATGCACATTTGGTCACATCGGTCGACACGATAGTAAAAGGTTTGGGTTAGGGATGCTAAAGCAAAACTATGATGAGGGACTATTCGGAGTATAATTTTAAAACGAGTCCATGCATCATATATGGGTTCATCTCGATATTGTTTGAACATCAAGATGTCATTAGGGTAGAATAGCTTTTGTGGTCGGTGGTATGGTGGATTCGCGTACTCCATAATGGTGAACGGAAGAGTCAATGGAAAGGTTTTTACGAAAAAGACACAAAGAAAAGATAGACTACTAGAAAGCTAATAAAAAGAAAATAAAAATCTCACTAGATAGGAATCTAATGAGTAGACCTAATAAAAATAAATTTCAACCTAAGCAATAACTACTCCCCGGCAGCGGCACCAATGATGCGTGGTTTTGCGACCTTACAACAGGTTTTACCTCTCGAGGGATCTTAAGAGGCTTACAACCCCACCAGGCAGTGTACCTGACCGATGTAGTATAGTGTAGTGGTAAGTACGGGGGATTGATCATTCTCCACAGGGAATAGTGTCGTTAGGATTGAAAAACTACTCTAATAGGTCTAAGGATGAGGGAAGATTCTTTTTGTATTTTTATATTTTTATAAAAGCAAGTAAAATCTCGGGTTTGAAGGAGTGGGCGGAATTAGTTGCTAGTCAACTAACCCAAATAACTACAAATGCAAATAAAATAAAATAACTGAAAATGAAAAGGTCGTGAAACTTATGTGGAGAGAAATGTGTTTACTTAGATTTCCTTACTCCCTAACTATCTTTTACCGGTTGATTAGTGTGTATTAATTGCGTGGATGACGGGTGTATCCCTTAATACCAATCGTGGGGTGGCGTACGTACTTCCCCAACTCTACAAGCTCCTACTTCACTCCTATGTCGAGCCGGCTAAGAAGCTCCTAACATGGGATCACTAGAATTCGCTCATGCATTAAATACACCCATAAAAACCTTAGTACGCATTGGTTCATGTTTCTTAAGGCGTTCAAGCAAGTTACCGAATAGGAAGTTAGCCAGTTTTCTTAAGCCTAACATCGATAAACAATCATCCAATACAATTAATAACACACTAATAACCAATAATCAATAGCTAGGTTTCATTAGATCTAAGCAAACACAAGATAAATCTAGCCTAGCATGTTAATCAAAAGACAAGAACAAGATATAATCAAACAACACATAGACATATTGATTGATTAAATGAATACTTATCTTCAATTAAACATGGGAGATCCAAGGGTATGAAAACCCTTAAAAATGGCAGAAATTCGTCTTAGGGTTTCTCCTCACAAAGTTGCACACTAATAACATAAAATTGCAAAACTATATATAGAACTTAGTATCTGACAGCGTCACGTTGTAGATCTTGACGCCGTCACCTCGCCGTGTCTAGGGTTCCCGGATGGCCTTCTTGACGCCGTCCCTCTTTAGTTGTCTAAAATCCTCCCTGGCTTATCAAGGCTTGACGCCGTCAGAAATGGGCTTGACGCCGTCTCTCTTTAAGTTAAACCGTGATGGCCTTGATCACCTTAAAGGGTGACGCCGGCAGACTTCCTTTGTAAAATTCCCTGGCTTATCATGTGTATTTTTTCATATCCACCTCTTTTGCCAAGACATGAGGCCGTCAGGAGTAATCCTTGACGCCGTCAAAGGTACTTTTCCAGCCGATTTTGGGACTTTGTCGTTTTCTTCACTTTTATGCTCCAAAAACGTCCAAAATGCTTCCTTTTCCAGATTTCTTCTCCAAAGTACCTAAAATGACAAAAGGAACGATTTAGGGCAATATTTGATCAAATAAATACGATTTAGGGCTTAAATGACCCCCTAAAAGCGGTACACTTTTCGCTTCATCAAATACCCTTACACTTGAGATTTGCTTGTCCCCAAGCAAATGCGCTTTTATTCTAATCAAAATACAAGTTAGGGGTCATTTAACGCTAATATAAAAGTAATTACAACAAATAGTCGTTCCACTTTAATCATAATAAGCACGGAGATTACAAACTAGCACCTCACAAGTAGTGTTTAGATACTCACATCTCTCAGGTGTCATCAAAATAAATCTCATAAATGAAAACGGATAATATCTCTCACTACCTGTCATAGCAAATAGATTACCATAGGCTTGGGAAAGGATCGAAAACCTTCTCCACTAGGCGTAAGCACCTAAGATAAACTATCAAAGAGGGCTTTTAAACGGGTTATAACGTTAGGTGTAGGGATATGATAAACACGGTTTTGTTGGATAAGGGATATTTTACTGGTGGCGAGTTAAAGATCTTGATTAATTACATGAACAATATGGCGTTGCTAAGCCAAGACTAGACTCGACTTAAGCTAATGAAAGAAAATAACAAAAAGATAAAATAAACATAAAATGAAACGGGATGGTAGTCCGTATGTTTTTTCTACTTTTCTTTTTCTCATTTTTTTTGTATTTTTCTTGATTTTTTTCTATTTTTTTTTTTTCTTTTTTTCTTTTTTTTTTCATACACTCTTGCCCTACCATCCAAAATAATACATCATAGGGGCGTTGCATTCCCCTTACACTTGAACTTTTACATAACTTTACAAATAACTATTCTAATGACTCGAATTAACATAATCGAAACACTTGGAGTACTTTTTAAAATATTTAGCACATATGGGGGTAATAATGTTGTTCTTCCCCATTACTCCATTACACTAGTACTTTACCCATAAGTCCCAATCGTCCCAAAACAATATGTACAAGGATATGACTCGACTTAGCAACCATGTAATCAATTAGATAATTAACTTGGGGTTTAAACAAATGTTGTCACAATAATGCACTAAAGATGAGTGCATACAAGGTAGGCTAAGGCGATTTGGGTGTACATTTAAGTGGGGTGTTACAAATTCTTACTTTAAGTAAAATGCTTAAAGGTCGAAACGAAAAGATAGGCTCTGAGGGGTGTACTAGGGGTATCGTGTACTAAAAATGAGTACAACGCAAAGGGTGTGGGAGAATTACTTGACCAATGTAGCCAACGTAATTATAACAAAAACACAGGTGTAAAACAATGGGTTAATCCTAATGCCTCTTATCATGTAGTAAATCTAACTACAAGAATGTAGTCTCACTTGTGGCCTCGGAATGGTCCTAACGCAAGTTCTAGAATCTAAGTGCTACCGGTACACACATCATAGCATAAATGCTTTTCCTACCAATTCTAGGGGCGAACCTCACTTATTTGGGGGTGGAAAATTTTTTAGTGGTACAGTTTTTGTGCTAGTCATATAACTCCTATCCATGAGACGCTCATTAAGATCAAAGTTTCACTCCTATATGTTGTAAAAAATTTTAAATTTGGCCCTAAAATTGCCCTAACAGGTATTTATCTCAGTTTTATTACACATCTACTATTAAACAAACAAAAATCAAATGCAATTGTATTCTTTGAAGTATCGTACTTTATCCCCCCTTACACTTAAGATGAACATTGTCCCCAATGTTCAAATAACAAGATGTAAAAGTAAATAAGGTAAAAGAATGAAATCAAATACTCCCCTGATTCGTTTGGTGGATAAAGAGGTAACATGGTTAGATCTTCTTCCAAGAGAATGTAGAAGCTTCAAGACTAAAGCATCGCCAAAAGCTTGATTCCAAATACATCTCCTTGTCCAAAATAACCTGTTAAACCTGAGAAAACAAACACGAAAACCTGCATAACATCGGCGGGATAAATTCTATATAAGGATATAATGCTTGTGGAATGATAATTTTGCAGATTCCTGGAGATTATAAGTTAGAGATTTAATAAAAACTTTTTATGAAAACAAAACTTTCAAAAATTTCAGAAAATTAAAACCTGACGCCGTCAGGTTGTAAGTCCTGACGCCGTCAGAAATGATCTGACAGAATTCTCATGTTAAGTTTCCGGAAAATTTCTGGAAAAACCTTTACCTTACTTCCTGGAAATCCTGCAAAACATCATTATGACTCGATACAAGCATTTGACTCAAACAAATACTAATATGTATGTTAATTTATTATTGTTACGATTCATGTTCATTTGTGTTCTAATAAACCGATTTGGATTTCCCTTACACTTAACTTTTGCAAAATACCTTTATATGTAGTTAAGACGAAGTTAAAAACAAGATAAAGCATTTTCACAATTTAGTTTTTGAACATGAGTCAATAATAATAAAAATTAAACACACATACGGAAGCAAATAAAATCAAACAACCAAACAAATAAATAAATACACAAAGCAAATAAAGCTTGGGTTACCTCCCAAGAAGCGCTTGTTTTTGTTCGAGTCACGAGCCTGACTCTACCCTTATTTAACGGAAATAGGGGAGGTTTTCCCTACACTTAGGGTTAAGTGTGGGTGAAAGTAGCGATACACACCCTTAGGGTGGAAATATGCCACATGAGGAAAGAGTGACGGGTGAATTATATGCTCAAAGGTGCGGGATCCTATCATCATAACCTTACCTAATTCAATTGGGTTAGTGGGCGGATTAAGATTTTCTCCTAGAAAGGGATCATCTTCTATCAACTTCGAGAGACTCCAAGTTAAGAATCCACTTTGACCTAATAAACCCGGTTTAAACCCATAATGTTTCTTGTGATCAATCATAAATGGGTGATGTAAGTATGTAAGGTCATGGTTCACTCCTATGTTAGCTTCCACTCCACATGGCCTAGAGTCTACTACCTTAATCTTAACATTACCCGGACTACTTGGTTTGATGGGTGGATCGGGACCTTTTTTAATTCCTAACTTTTCATCTAAGGATGGAAGATTAGGTAACGGTTTTGGTTTAGGCTTCGGTTCATCAAAACTAGGAACTTCCATAGAACTAAAAGAAAGGTTATGACTACAAGTATTCAAACCTATTTCTTCTAGTTTTGTTTGGTCCAAGGGCTCTACCTCTATTGGGGTTCCTATAGTCTCTTCTACTTCTTCCGGGTAAGTCACGGGCGGTGTGTGTGCCTCAAATGATGGTAGGATTTGTGGGGTATTTAGTGGTCTTGCATTTCTAACCTCATTCTCCATAGTATCTAAATCACCTATATGTTCATCATGTGTTTTGGTAGGATCTAACCCAAACACATTCCTAAGTATCTCAAATCCTTCTCTAGCCATTTGAAATTCTAGGTCCGATTCATAGTAATATTCAACTTGATTACTATGTTCCAATTGCCTAAAGGATTCCTCATGCGTGTCATATGTTTTGGTGAAATCTATCCCACTCATGCAACTAGGTAGTTCAACACTAACCATCTCACAATCTTGGTCCAATTCAAGGTCCATGTTCTTAAAAACTAGGTCTTCTTGCTCATGGTACCTATAGTCGGATAAATCCTCCTCATTTGTTTCCTCAAGTTGTGATGTATATAAACCCATCAATTCATTCAACTTATGGTTCACGGTTAGGAAGCTTTCCTCAAATTTTTTCCAAAGGGTTTCACTAAAAGGAGTTGATCCTAACAATGATTGTTTAATAGAAGCCGCACATGCACATAATTCATCAAACCTATCAAACTTTACACCCATCTCCTCTTGTATATATCTAAGATCACTTAAAAATTCATTGGAACAACAGGAAGCAAATCTATCCGTGTAAAGTAATTGTTCCTCTATTGTTAATGATCTAAATGGAATTTCATCCGCCATGGTGACAAATGAAAATGGTTTTACAAACAAAGGGCACAAAGAAAAAGATAGACTAAAGAAATCTAATAAAAAGAAAATAAATATCTCACTCGATAGGAATCAAGTGAGTAGACCTAATAAAATAAAAATTCAACCTAAACAATAACTATTCCCCAGCAGCGGCGCCAAAAACTTGATGCGTGGTTTTGCGACCTTACAACAGGTTTTACCTCTCGAGGGATCTCAAGAGGCTTACAACCCCACCAGGCAGTGTACCTGACCGATGTAGTATAGTGTAGTGGTAAGTACGGGGGATTGATCGTTCTCCACAGGGAATAGTGTCGTTAGGATTGAAAAACTACTCTAATAGGTCTAAGGATGAGGGAAGATTCTTTTTGTATTTTTATATTTTTATAAAAGCAAGTAAAATCTCGGGTTTGAAGGAGTGGGCGGAATTAGTTGCTAGTCAACTAACCCAAATAACTACAAATGCAAATAAAATAAAATAACTGAAAATGAAAAGGTCGTGAAACTTATGTGGAGAGAAATGTGTTTACTTAGATTTCCTTACTCCCTAACTATCTTTTACCGGATGATTAGTGTGTATTAATTGCGTGGATGACGGGTGTATTCCTTAATACCAATCGTGGGGTGGCGTACGTACTTCCCCAACTCTACAAGCTCCTACTTCACTCCTATGTCGAGCCGGCTAAGAAGCTCCTAACATGGGATCACTAGAATTCGCTCATGCATTAAATACAACCATAAAAACCTTAGTACGCATTGGTTCATGTTTCTTAAGACGTTCAAGCAAGTTACCGAATAGGAAGTTAGCCAGTTTTCTTAAGCCTAACATCGATAAACAATCATCCAATACAATTAATAACACACTAATAACCAATAATCAATAGTTAGGTTTCATTAGATCTAAGCAAACACAAGATAAATCTAGCCTAGCATGTTAATCAAAAGACAAGAACAAGATATAATCAAACAACACATAGACATATTGATTGATTAAATGATTACTTATCTTCAATTAAACATGGGAGATCCAAGGGTATGAAAACCCTTAAAAATGGCACACTAATAACAAAAAATTGCAAAACTATATATAGAACTTAGTGGCTGACGGCGTCACGTTGTAGATCTTGACGCCGTCACCTCGCCGTGTCTAGGGTTCCCGGATGGCCTTCTTGATGCCGTCCCTCTTTAGTGCTCCAAAATCCGCTCTGGCTTATCAAGGCTTGACGCCGTCAGAAATGGGCTTGACGCCGTCTCTCTTTAACTTAAACCGTGATGGCCTTGATCACCTTAAAGGGTGACGCCGTCAGACTTCCTTTGTAAAACTCCCTGGCTTATCATGTGTATTTTTTCATATCCACCTCTTTTGCCAAGCCATGACGCCGTCAGGAGCAATCCTTGACGCCTTCAAAGGTACTTTTCCAGCCGATTTTGAGACTTTGTCGTTTTCTTCACTTTTATGCTCCAAAAACGTCTAAAATGTTTCCTTTTCCAGATTTCTTCTCCAAAGTACCTAAAATGACAAAAGGAATGATTTAGGGCAATATTTGATCAAATAAATACGATTTAGGGCTTAAATGACCCCCTAAAAGCGGTACACTTTTCGCTTCATCAACCAAAAACTTGATGCGTGGTTTTGCGACCTTACAATAGGTTTTACCTCTCGAGGGATCTCAAGAGGCTTGCAATCCCCACCAGGCAGTGTACCTGACCGATGTAGTATAGTAAAGTGGCAAGTACCGGGGGATTGATCGTTCTATAGGGGAATAGTGTCGTTAGGATTGAAAAACTACTCTAATAGGTCTAAGGGTGAGGGAAGATTCTTTTTGTATTTTTATATTTTTATGAAAGCAAGTAAAATCTCGGGTTTTAAGGAGTGGGCGGAATTAGTTGCTAGTCAACTAACCCAAATAACTACAATTGCAAATAAAATAAAATAACTGAAAATGAAAAGGTTGTGAAACTTATATGGAGAGATATGTGTTTACTTAGATTTCCTTACTCCCTAACTATCTTTTACCGGTTGATTAGTGTGTATTAATTGCGTGGGTGACGGGTGTATTCCTTAATACCAATCGTGGGGTGGCGTACGTACTTCCCCAACTCTACAAGCTCCTACTTCACTCCTATGTCGAGCCGGCTAAGAAGCTCCTAACATGGGATCACTAGAATTCGCTCATGCATTAAATACAACCATAAAAACCATAGTACGCATTGGTTCATGTTTCTTAAGACGTTCAAGCAAGTTACCGTATAGGAGGTTAGCCAGTTTTCTTAAGCCTAACATCGATAAACAATCATCCAATACAATTAATAACATACTAATAAACAATAATCAATAGTTAGGTTTCATTAGATCCAAGCAAACACAAGATAAATCTAGCCTAGCATGTTAATTAAAAGACAAGAACAAGATATAATCAAACAACACATAGACATATTGATTGATTAAATGAATACTTATCTTAAATTAAACATGGGAGATCCAAGGGTATAAAAACCCTTAAAAATGGCAGAAATTCGTCTTAGGGTTTCTCCTCACAAAGTTACACACTAATGACAAAAAATTGCAAAACTATATATAGAACTTAGTGGCTGACGGCGTCACGTTATAGATCTTGACGCCGTCACCTCGCCGTGTCTAGGGTTCCCGGATGGTCTTCCTGACGCCGTCCCTCTTTAATCCTCCAAAATCCTCCCTGGCTTATCAAGGCTTGACGCCGTCAGAAATGAGCTTGACGCCGTCTCTCTTTAAGTTAAACCGTGATGGCCTTGATCACCTTAAAGGGTGTCGCCGTCAGACTTCCTTTGTAAAACTCCCTGGCTTATCATGTGTATTTTTCATATCCACCTCTTTTGCCAAGCCATGACGCCGTCAAGAGCAATACTTGACGCCGTCAAGTGTACTTTTCCAGCAGCTTTGGAGACTTTGTCGTTTTCTTCACTTTTATGCTCCAAAAACGTCCAAAATGCTTCCTTTTCTAGATTTCTTCTCCAAAGTACCTAAAATGACAAAAGGAACGATTTAGGGCAATATTTGATCAAATAAATACGATTTAGGGCTTAAACGACCCCCTAAAAGCGGTACACTTTTCGCATCATCAACAAGATTGGAAAAAGTTCAAAAGCCGAAGCCGGGGAAGAAATTTACAAGTTTGGACCGATAAATTGCTCAAGTGTCAAAGACAACCTTCAAAGAAAATCATAATGACAGAATTGGTCCCTTGGAATAAATTTCCAGTTTTGGCATAATTAGTCCCTCCAAGCTAAATCCCATTTTAAGTTTAATCCTTTAAACTTAACTTAACCATTAACCCTTTAAATCCAAAAAAAAAAAAAAAAAACAAAACAAAAAAACAAACCCAATCCTAATCATTACCCCAGCCCAACTCACCCTAAAAGCCCAATCCTTAACTAAAATAAACCCACACCCGTTTTTAGTTAACAAACCAGGTTTGACCCTGGTCAATACCACCATCAAACTCACCCTTACCGCCAAAATGAAAACCACCATCACCCACCAATACCATGGCCTCTGACAAACCACCCTCCCCCTCACCCTACTTCTTCACCTACACACTCCACCTCCCCCCTCCTCCAATAAGCTTCCTTCCAAGTACTACCCTTCACGTGATTCCGTCCTTCTGAAATCCCACTAACATTTTTTGGCGCCAAAATGGTGATTGGAAGGCTGAGATGAAACCACCCCCATCCAACGGTCCAAAAGTATTCAGAGATGCACAAGAGGAAGATCCCACCAAGAATTAGTATAAATAGGGCATCTTGTAAGCCATTTTGAGCAGTTAGTTTTTTTTAATATTTAGTTGAATTATTAGTTAAATTGTAATTCCTAATTTTCTCAGTTGAATGAAAGTCTTTTTAAGTTATTAATTCTAGTTTGATCAAGTTCAGTTCTCATTTCCTAGTTTAATTGAAATTCAGTGTTAAAAAGTTAAAAAGTCAACCGTAGTCAACAATTGCTTATTGCTTATTCTGATGTTCTTTTCAGCTTAATTTCCCTTATTGGTGCTTAATCATGTTAGTATAATAGCTTGGTTGGTTAGTAGTTGCTTAGCTTGGTCTGATTTAGTGCAAAAATTCATAACAGTCATATTAAAGACTGTTTGGTGTAACAGGTCAAACCGGGTCAAAACCATACTCACTGTTCATTTGCAATATTGGTTAGCTTTGTCTAGCTTAAAATGAGTTAAGTAAGTGGCCTTTAGTTCTTGTTAAGCTGTTTTTCAGATTTTATAGATTCTAGTATTGTTTCCCTTTAGTATAGCTCCCATTATGTTCATTACAGCTAGGTGTAGGATTAAGCTAGTTATTTCTTAAAAGTAGTGTTCCTGATGTTCATAAGATTGCATTAAGTTGGTCCTTAATAGTTGTTAACAGTTCACTTAGCTTTGGAAAGTGTTGGTTGAGTTTAGCTCAACTGATCTCAGTACATCTTGCAGCCTTGCAGCCATCTTGCCTGATTCTAGAGCATTTGTGTGATTTATCATAAGCTCAATAAAAGCTCTTATGCTCTGAAAAGAGGTAACTTGACTGTTTGACAGCTTATCTACTAAATTCCTATTTTCCTGATTTTTCTTGAAAAGCTTTTGATAGTTTTTTAGCTGCTCAAAATAGCCTCAGTAGCCCTATATTTGCCTTGCATCAGTACTACTTGCAGTCTGCATTAGCTTTTGATCAGCTTATTTTGTGCTTTTTTTTTATAATGAATTGTGCTTATTCTCTTTTGTTATAGGTAGTTTGATAGTTGCTCTTTGCTTATCCCACTTTTCAGATCTTTCTTTAGCTGTTTCAAGCTTCCAAATAAGCTCTAAAAGTACTGCTTATCAGTCAAGTGCACACTGATTCAGTGTAAACTTGACTTGATTGGTTCTTTTACAGCTTATTTTTAAGCTCTAAAAAGCTCATTAGGATCTGAATTTTGGCCTATCTGTTATTTGGTGTATGGGCTTTAAGTTTCTTGAGCTGTTGTATAATTTGAAGCTTATCCTTTAGCTTTTTAATTAGCCCAATAGTGCCTCAGTAGCCCCTTAACTGCCCTGTGCAACTCAGTCCTATAGTGCTTATTTTAAAGCCGTTAGTGCTTATCTGCTTATTGATTCTGCTTATTCTAGTTCCCCTGGCTTATATAAGTTTGCTTTTAATTAAATTAGCTTATTTTAGTTTTCCCTTAGAATATTTTAGCTTATTTGCTCTTTTTCAGTTAGCTTTAGCTTATTCTCAGCTTATTTAAATAAGCTGGGACCTTTTTAGTATTTTTCCTAGGATTTTCGTATCATAAAGTAATTTCAGTAAAATTTTCAGATTTTTCTAAACTGTTTTGGTATTTTTAATAATTTAATTAGTTAAATTTAGTTTTTTATTCATATTAAATTAAATAAAAATCAGAAAAATATAATTCTTTTTTGTAAAATTTTCTTTTATCATTTAGGACGTAGGAAAAATAAATTGGTTCCCGTAGAGTTCATATTTCATAATTTTGACGTTTTTAGTCTCGTATTTCCCGTTTTAGAATTCGTTATTTGTTTCCCTTGCGTTTTTCTTGTTCATGCTTTGTAGTTTTGTGCTTTATAAGTTTCCCTTAGCCTATTTTATGCTTCCCGTAGTTATAAGTTTTCCTTAGCCTATTATTGCTTCCCGTATTTTTAATTGAATCAAAAATAAAATCAAAATCCAAATTCCTTCCTTCAAGCATCTTAATTCCAAACCTCAAACGATATCCTCGATTTACACCTCGTTGGGAAACGACCCGGGTAACACTTGCCCAGTATCTCACACCGTATTCACGTGTTTTGCAAGTTTGACCTTTTCGTAAGGTTTGACTTGTCATTCCCCACGTATCACGCGTGTCCGATATTATATGTATACTTAGAACGGATCAGCTTGTCGTGTGAAGCAGCCCCTTCACGTGTGAAGCTTACCATCTATAACGCATAGTCTAACGGTCAAGTTTTATAGGGGAGCTTAACACAAAAATACAATTCATAAAAAACAAGCTTGATTTAGGCTTAAGATAATGTCGTTTACACAAACATAGAGATTTTTGATATCCGAGTCGTTTATTTGACTAATACTCCTTAACTATATAGTCTTGTAACATACAATCTTTTACTTCACGTGACAAGTTATCATGTCCATGTCCTCACTCGGGTGTGACGCTTGGTGTCTTACGACGTTAATTAGTAGCATATACTACCTCCGTCCCTTATTAATTGTCCAGTTTTGACTTTTATAGTCTTTCTTTCTCAACTTTGACCTTAAATATTTTTGTTTGTGTTATGTAATATTTAACAAAAATTATACCAATAAAAATATATTTAAAACCCAATCTATTCATATATGTTGCATCAAGTATTATATAAAACAAATAAAAATATTTAAAGTCAAAGTTAAAAAAGAAATACCTAAAAAAGTCAAAGTGAACAGTGAATATGGGCCGGAGGGAGTATATGTTTCATAAAATCAGCGCACAAAACTCTGACAAGATAGTCATAGAAGTTCTCATTTTCAATTTTCATCAAGTTTTATAAACTAATGGAAAAAGAGTTTATGGCCAACTAAGAGTTATGTTATTGGTACTGTAAAACCCTAAATTCTGAATCCCTAATTTTACGTCTAATTGGAAAAAAATTTCCAAATTTATGTAATAATTAATAACTATACATTATATAATAATTATTCATTTTATGAGATTAACCTAAGTCAGCAAAATAACTAAAATCTATGACATTCCTAGTTGGTCTACGTACCACACGACTTGAATCTTTGTACGAAACCCATATTCATCATCTTTTGCCCTACACTTCACACGACACACAAACTAAAGATAGGAACAAATGAATGAGAGTATATCACTTAGGACGTAGGAAAAATAAATTGGTTCCCGTAGAGTTCATATTTCATAATTTTGACGTTTTTAGTCTCGTATTTCCCGTTTTAGAATTCGTTATTTGTTTCCCTTGCGTTTTTCTTGTTCATGCTTTGTAGTTTTGTGCTTTATAAGTTTCCCTTAGCCTATTTTATGCTTCCCGTAGTTATAAGTTTTCCTTAGCCTATTATTGCTTCCCGTATTTTTAATTGAATCAAAAATAAAATCAAAATCCAAATTCCTTCCTTCAAGCATTTTAATTCCAAACCTCAAACGATATCCTCGATTCACACCTCGTTGTGACACGACCCGGGTAACACTTGCCCGGTATCTCACACCGTATTCACGGGTTTTGCAAGTTTGACATTTTCGTAAGGTTTGACTTGTCATTCCCCACGTATCACGCGTGTCCGATATTATATGTATACTTAGAACGGATCAAATTTTGGCGCCGCTGCCGGGGAGGTTGTGTTGCGACAATATTGTTAAAGGTTTTAACGATTAGTGACTTGAGATCCTTCCTTGTGAAGTTCCCGTTTTCCATAAACCCCATAAAATACAAAAATATTTTTCTTTTCTTTTGTATATATATTATCATATAAAACAAAAATACAAAAACATTTTCCGTTTTATTGTGTTAAAATAAAAGATAAAAGCAATCTCAAAATAATATTCCTCAACTTGGAGTATTATCATAATAAGTTCCCAAACAAAAGATTAAAACTTGCCTTTGTATCACTTGCGAATATCGGCTCACCTTTAATTGATAAATAAACTATAAGAGGGGTATAAGGAGAGGCGATCCAACGAACTTCACCTCGAAAAGAGATCCATTCTTCTCTTCCGCTCCTTTGTGTGTTTATCTTTTGAAGAGCTACTGTACGCTTGTTGATTATTGGTTTAAGTTCACTTGTGTTTTGCTTCGGTCTTGTTTTAATTGAATTGTTTTTTAGTGCATGCGCACTCGTTCTTCTCCGTCAACAAGTCCTTTACGTGAACTCGTGCATACTCCGAGAAGACGTAATCGGAGACGTAATCGTAGGCATACCGCCTCAATAGCCGAACCCGAGATTCGTGCTATTCCCGTTCCTCCCATTGTCACAATGGCGGATGAACGCACCATGTCTGAGCTTCTCCAAGCACCCACCGAGGGTTACGGAGATGCTATTGTTGTTCCGGAAATCGTTGCCGATAGCTTTGAGCTTAAGACCGGGTTGCTATCCTTAGTAACTGCGAGTCAATATTTCGGATTTGAGAGGGACGATCCTCATTCCCACATTCGATGGTTTAACAAGATCACCTCTACCATCAAATACCGAAATGTTCCTCAAGAAGCTATCAAACTTCTCCTTTTTCCTTTTTCTCTTGAGGGGGCGGCCCGAATTTGGCTAGAAAAACAACCCCCTCGTTCTATTGAAACATGGGAAGATTTGGTGTCGAAATTTGTGAATGAATTCTTTCCTCCATCCAAAACCACAAGCCTTAAAAATGAAATCACCAAGTTCACTCAAAAATTTGATGAATCCTTTAGTGAAGCGTGGGACCGTTTTAAAGAATTACTTCGCAAATGTCCTCACCATGGTTTCTCCGAGTTACATCAACTCGATACCTTCTATAATGGTTTGAACCACTCCGATCAAGACTCTCTAAATGCCGCCGCCGGTGGTAATCTCTTGTATCGGACTACTAAAGATGCTTTAGCCATCATTGAGAATAAGTCTAAGGTTCGCACTTCACGAAGCAAGCAAGTTGTTTCCCAAGTGAATGCTTCACCTTCTACTCCATCTCCCGTGAGTTCTTCTAGCACCGATGCTAAGATTGACAAGCTCACGGAGGCTATTCAAGCTTTGGTTCTTTCCAAGCAAAAGAAACAATCTTCCCCACAAACTTCTTCACCCACTCAAGTCAAAGCGGTGGAAGAAACTTGTGTCACTTGTGGTGGTCCTCATGCATACTACAATTGTACTGCCACCGATGGTAGTCGATTTGAAGTTAATGCGATAGCCGGGGCTTACAACCAAGGAGGTAACCAATACCGTCCTCAAGTTGACCCGAACTATCGTGCTAGCAATCAAAGTGGACCACCGGGATTTTCTCAACCCAACAATCCAAATAGATTCAACCAAAACCAACCGAGAGGGCAAGACGTTCGAAACCAATTTCAAGCCCCGGTAAATCACTACCCAAACCAAGGGGTAATTTCAATCAAGGCTTTCAAGCTTCTAATTACCAAGCCCCCGTTGGTCCCTCAAATGAACTTTCTAACTACATCAAGTCAAATGAGGCTAACTTGAGGTCAATGCAAAATCAAATCACCACTTTAAAAAATGATTTTCAAACCTCAATGTCAAAACAAGGTCAAGAGCTTAAAAGTGAACTTAAGAATACAAATCACAAAATTGATCAATCTCAAAATAAAATTGAGAACATGTTTGCTAGCCTCATGAACCAAATGAATCAAGCTTCAACTTCGGGAGGTCTTCCGGGAAATACCATTCCCAACCTGAAGGGTGAGTTGAAAGCTATTACCACTCGTAGTGGTAAGACAATTGATGGACCCTCGACTCCTATGCCCCCTCCACCGGGGGAAGTGAATCGAGAGACCGAGGTGACAAAGGACAAAGTGCAAAATACAAGCCCACAAAGTACCGCACACGTCCAACCTCCGGTCGTCCAATCTCCAATTCCGGAACCCAATGTTCCGAAGACAAATTCTAAGCCTTCAATTCCATATCCGTCGAGGCTTAATGATCAGAAGCTCCGTGACAAAACTAATAGTCAAATGATGAAGTTTCTTGAAATCTTTCAAAAGTTACACTTCGATATTAATTTTGCGGATGCTCTTCTCTACATGCCAAAGTTTGCCTCTACATTCAAGAGTCTCCTTAGCAATAAGGAAAAATTGTTGGAATTAACAAAGACTCCATTGAATGAGAATTGTTCGGCGGTTATCCTTAAAAAGTTGCCCGAAAAACTCGGAGACCCCGGCAAATTTCTCATCCCTTGTGATTTTCAAAAGCTAGATGAATGCTTAGCCTTGGCCGATCTTGGCGCAAGCATCAATCTAATGCCTCTTTCAGTTTGGGAAAATCTTTCTCTTCCGGAGCTTACTTCTACACGAATGACTCTCGAGCTTGCAAACCGATCGGTTACTGTTCCGAAAGGTATTGCCGAAGATGTCTTCGTGAAGGTGGGCAAGTTCCATTTTCCTGCTGACTTCGTAGTGGTCGATTTTGATGCCGATCCTCGTGTCCCCCTTATCTTGGGAAGACCATTCTTGAAAACGGCTCGTGCATTAATCGACGTCTACGAAGGTGAAATGACTCTTAGAGTCGGTGATGAAAAGTTGGTCATAAATATTGAGAGTACTTCAAAATATCCTCTCAGGCATGATAGCGAGTCAATTAACCAAATTGATATCATTGATGCTACATGCGAGGAATATTTTCATGAAGTACTAAGTGGCAATCCCACTTCTTTAGACCATGCCGTTGCTCTCTCTTCCCCCTCTCTCACTCCGTTTGAGGGAGGTGACTTCATCTTGGAAGAGATTGAGGCTTGTTTGTCTTGTGATTCAATTCCATCTGGAATTGATGAGGGTGTATTTGACCCGGAGGGAGACATTCTTCTCATTGAGAAGTTGCTTAATGATGATCCATCATCTCTCCCTCCAAAAGAACTTCATAATGAGGAATTCAAACCTAGTGAAAATTCTAATGATCCTCCGGAGGTCGAACTTAAGGACTTACCGCCTCATCTCGAGTATGCATTTTTGGAGGGTACCAATAAATTACCCGTCATAATTGCTAAAGATTTAAATGATGAGGAGAAAACCGCTCTCATAAAGGTTTTAAAGTCACACAAGCGAGCCATCGCTTGGAAACTTTCCGACATTAAGGGTGTTAACCCGGAATTTTGTACACACAAGATTTTAATGGAAGATGACTTTAAACCGGTGGTTCAACATCAAAGAAGGGTTAATCCAAAAATTCATGAGGTAATCAAAAAGGAAGTTCTTAAACTCCTTGATGCCGGCTTGATTTACCCTATCTCGGATAGTCCTTGGGTGAGCCCCGTGCATTATGTGCCTAAAAAGGGAGGCATTACCGTTGTCGCAAATGATGAAAACGAGTTGATTCCTACTCGATTAGTAACGGGATGGCGCGTGTGCATTGACTACCGAAAGTTAAATGACACCACCCGTAAAGACCAATTTCCTCTTCCATTCATGGACCAAATGCTCGAAAGACTAGCGGGAAACGAGTACTATTGTTTTCTCAACGGTTTCTCGGGTTACTTCCAAATTCCCATTGATCCGCAAGATCAAGAAAAGACCACTTTCACGTGCCCTTATGGAACGTTTGCCTACCGACGCATGCCTTTTGGCTTATGTAATGCTCCAGGCACGTTCCAAAGGTGTATGATGGCCATTTTTCACGACATGATCGAGAAAACTATGGAGGTCTTTATGGATGATTTCTCGGTCTTTGGGGATTCTTTCAAAACATGTCTCTCCCATTTGGACAAAATGCTTCAACGATGTGAAGACACTAATCTTTGTCTAAATTGGGAGAAGAGTCACTTCATGGTCAAAGAGGGCATTGTCCTCGGCCATAAGATTTCTAAGAGTGGGATTGAGGTCGATAAGGCTAAAGTTGATGTTATCACTAAGCTACCTCATCCCACTACCGTCAAGGGTATTCGGAGTTTTTTGGTCACGCCGGTTTCTATCGTAGATTCATTCAAGATTTTTCTAAAATCGCCCGGCCGATGACCCGTCTCCTTGAAAAGGAAACTCCATTCATCTTCTCCAAAGAGTGCATTGAAGCTTTTCAAACTCTTAAGAAAAAGCTTACTGAAGCACCGATCTTAGTTGCCCCCGATTGGGACCTACCTTTTGAACTTATGTGTGATGCAAGTGATTTTGCCATAGGTGCGGTCTTGGGGCAACGGAAAACAAAACATTTTCAGCCTATACACTATGCAAGTAAAACTATGACCGAGGCTCAAGCTCATTAAACCACAACGGAAAAAGAATTATTAGCCGTGGTGTATGCTTTCGAGAAGTTTCGGCTATACTTAATCTTGTCAAAAAGCATAGTGTATACGGATCACTCGTCTCTCAAATATCTCTTTGCAAAACAAGATGCAAAGCCGAGATTGCTCCGATGGGTTCTCCTCCTCCAAGAATTTGATATCATTATCCGTGATAAAAAAGGAGCCGAGAACCTTGCTGCTGATCATTTGTCCCGATTAGAAAATCCTCATCAAAGTGTGCTCGAGAAAAAGGAAATAAATGAAACATTTCTTCTCGAGACACTTAACGTGGTATCTTTTCGTGGTGATTCTGGTACCCCATGGTTTGCCGATTTTGCAAACTACCATGCGGGAAACTTTGTTGTGAAAGGGATGTCGTCCCAACAAAAGAACAAATTCTTCAAAGATGTGAAGCATTACTTTTGGGACGATCCCTACTTGTTTAAAGTATGTGCGGATCAAGTCATCCGGCGGTGTGTTCACGGCCAAGAAGCCATCGATATTCTTAAGGCTTGCCACAATGGACCCACCGGGGGACATCATGGCCCGAACTACACCGCCAAAAAGGTATTTGACTCCGGTTTCTATTGGCCCACAATCTACCGTGATGCCCATGACTTAGTCAAATCTTGTGACTCTTGTCAACGTCACGGGAAGATTTCGCAAAAAGATGAAATGCCACAAAACGTCGTTCAAGTTTGTGAAATCTTTGACGTTTGGGGCATTGACTTTATGGGGCCGTTCCCGTCTTCACGAGGGAACAAGTATATACTCGTGGCTGTCGATTATTTGTCTAAATGGGTCGAAGCGAAAGCATTCCCCACCAACGACGCCCGAGTAATGTGTAAATTTTTGAAATCGCTCTTTTCTCGGTTTGGAACTCCCCGTGCTATCATTAGTGATCGCGGTACGCACTTTTGCAATGACCAATTTGCAAAGGTCATGCTTAAGTACGGTATTACTCACCGTCTTTCTACCGCGTATCACCCACAAACAAGTGGACAAGTGGAAGTTTCAAACCGTGGTTTAAAATGAATTTTGGAAAGGACCGTAGGTGAAAACCGTGCATCTTGGTCAGATAAATTAGATGATGCACTTCGGGCCTTCCGTACAGCTTATAAAACACCCATCGGGTGTACTCCTTACAAGCTTGTGTACGGAAAGGCGTGCCATCTACCGATCGAGCTCGAGCACAAAGCTTATTGGCCTTGAAGCATGCAAACTTCGACCTAAAGTCCGCGGGTGATCACCGCAAAGTTCAACTCAATGAATTAAATGAACTTCGTGATCAAGCCTACGAGAACTCTTTGATCTACAAAGAAAAGACAAAGAAGATCAATGACTCCAAAATCAAGAACCGCGTTTTTAACGTTGGTGATCGAGTCCTTCTTTTCAATTCTCGATTGAAGATATTCTCAGGTAAACTTAAAACCCGTTGGACCCGTGCCAAAGTTTTTCCTTATGGTACCGTCGAGTTATCTCAAAATGACGGACCAAACTTCAAGGTGAACGGTCATAGGTTGAAGCATTATTTTGGAGGGGACATACCATCCATGGTTGTCCCAGATCTCCAAACTTTCCCCATGGACCAATGAATTCGGGGTCGAGTCAAGCTAGTGACTCAGTTAACAAAAACATTAGCATTTCATGGGTGACAACCCATGTTTCTAACTTCTTTCCACTTTCTAACAACTAAGTGTGGGGGAATTCCTCTGTTGTGCTTTGTTTGTGTATTGTTTGCCCTTGTTTGCAGGTTTCCCTTGGATTGTGATGATTGACGTGCCTGTTTTCAATCCAGCCGCCCAATATCCGATCTTTTTGCTAACGTTTATCTAGGGATATCTTTTTAATCCTGTTTGTGAAGAATAGAGATTTCTTTTCCACACTTGGCTATTAGTATTACCTTTTTACGTTCTAAGTGTCGGCATAATAGCCAGTACTTTGAATATTGAGGGCAATATTCAATTCTAAGTGTGGGGGGGAATTCTCGCGAATTTTGTCACATGTGTACCTTCTAGTCCCTAGTACCCCCGTTTTTGGCCAAAAATTTTAAAATTTTTTGTCGTTTTTAGATAAGAAATTGCAATAAAAAGTAGTGTTTAGTCTTGATTAGGTTAGAACAAAGGGAATCCCGACTCTGCCAGAGTGTTGATCTGGCTGCTCCCTTAACGGTTAGACTAAGGTTTTACGATATTTGCAAATGAAAATGCTAAGCGTAGAATAGTTGGTTTTCTTTAGAGCTTATATAAGTAATCTATGGCTTTTCCTCCCAGGAAATAACTAATCTGACTTAATAAGTGCTTATTTTCAAACATTCGAACACACAAAATCATTTTTTCATACGATTTTGAAAAATACTAGTTCAAAGATCTATTTAAACTTTGGAACAAGCATATGTCATAATAATGCAAAATGAAAGTGAGACGTTGCTTGAAAATTGCAAAAGTTAAGTAATAAATGTATGTGCTAAAAAAAGCTATGGTTCAAGATCGGCCCTTGGATCCTTATTTCCGGAAGGCGTTTAGGTCTTGGCTACCCTCTTACACCGGCCCTTGGACCTCTAATTCAGGAATGTGTGAGGTCTTGGTCTAACACCCTTGGATCCTCATTTCAGGAATGTTTAGAGTCTTGGAACTCTCCGTTGTAACGGCCCTTGGATCCTTTATTCTGGAAGGTGTAAGGTCTTGGTTCCCGTGAAACTCCGTTAGTTTATGTTGCACAAGTAAAAAAAAAAAAAAAAAAAGGAAAAAAAAATGATGAAAAAATGAAAAGAAAATAAATAAAATAAAATGGAATGATATTGCAAAATGCAATAAGTTTTGAAACTTGCTTGTTGCAAATTTTAAATCTATCTTTCAGCTAGTATTAGTCAAAATCTTATAAAAACGTCGATTTTTGTGATCAAAATTTTGAAAGTGAGCACAGTCACCTAACTTGAATAAATTGTGGGAGTGAAAAGTTAAGTCTCGGCTTACATAGATTATTAGTATAAGTAGTGTTAGCATTTTACAAAAGCATTTGCACATTAAGTTTAAGCTTAGTTGGGTGTATAAAAAAGAGGATGATGATTTCAATTCCCTGGAGACACCCAGTTTGTGTGAATCCCATTCCATGATACCATTTTTGGAAATCAAGCATGTTATCTATTTTTGTTTTAGTTTAAATTTCTCGCATTGAATAAAATTCGAAATGGGGTATACATGGTATTCTTTTGATCCTTTCATTACTTTATATGATCGGATTGCTAGGGACTAGCAATAGCTTAGTGTGGGGGATTGATGAGTGTGTAAATACTCATCATTTTATGCCCATTTTAGACCATAAAAATACTGAAAACGGCCAAATACACCAAATATTACTGCAGATATCCTTGGTTTGTGTTTTTATGTGTTTCAGGTACAAAAGGATTGAAAACGAGGCAAAACAGGCAAAAACCGAGCACAAGATTGGAAAAAGTTCAAAGCCGAAGCCGGGGGGAAGAAATTTACAAGTTTGGACCGAGAAATTGCTCAAGTGTCAAAGACAACCTTCAAAGAAAATCATAATGACAGAATTGGTCCCTTGGAATAAATTTCCAGTTTTGGCATAATTAGTCCCTCCAAGCTAAATCCCATTTTAAGTTTAATCCTTTAAACTTAACTTAACCATTAACCCTTTAAATCCAAAAAAATAAAATAAAAACAAACCCAATCCTAATCTTTACCCCAGCCCAACTGACCCTAAAAGCCTAATCCTTAACTAAAATAAACCCACACCCGTTTTTAGTTAACAAACCAGGTTTGACCCTGGTCAATACCACCATCAAACTCACCCTTACCGCCAAAATGAAAACCACCATCACCCACCAATACCATGGCCTCTGACAAACACCCTCCCCCTCACCCTACTTCTTCACCTACACACTCCACCTCCCCCCTCCTCCAATAAGATTCCTTCCAAGTACTACCCTTCACGTGATTCCGTCCTTCTGAAATCCCACTAACATTTTTTGGCGCCAAAATGGTGATTGGAAGGCTGAGATGAAACCACCCCCATCCAACGGTCCAAAAGTATTCAGAGATGCACAAGAGGAAGATCCCACCAAGAATTAGTATAAATAGGGCATCTTGTAAGCCATTTTGAGCAGTTAGTTTTTTTAATATTTAGTTGAATTAGTAGTTAAATTGTAATTCTTAATTTTCTCAGTTGAATGAAAGTATTTTTAAGTTATTAATTCTAGTTTGATCAAGTTCAGTTCTCATTTCCTAGTTTAATTGAAATTCAGTGTTAAAAAGTTAAAAAGTCAACCGTAGTCAACAATTGCTTATTGCTTATTCTGATGTTCTTTTCAGCTTAATTTCCCTTATTGGTGCTTAATCATGTTAGTATAATAGCTTGGTTGGTTAGTAGTTGCTTAGCTTGGTCTGATTTAGTGCAAAAATTCATAACAGTCATATTAAAGACTGTTTGGTGTAACAGGTCAAACCGGGTCAAAACCATACTCACTGTTCATTTGCAATATTGGTTAGCTTAGTCTAGCTTAAAATGAGTTAAGTAAGTGGCCTTTAGTTCTTGTTAAGCTGTTTTTCAGATTTTATAGATTCTAGTATTGTTTCCCTTTAGTATAGCTCCCATTATGTTCATTACAGCTAGGTGTAGGATTAAGCTAGTTATTTCTTAAAAGTAGTGTTCCTGATGTTTATAAGATTGCATTAAGTTGGTCCTTAATAGTTGTTAACGGTTCACTTAGCTTTGGAAAGTGTTGGTTGAGTTTAACTCAACTGATCTCAGTACATCTTGCAGCCTTGCAGCCATCTTGCCTGATTCTAGAGCATTTGTGTGATTTATCATAAGCTCAATAAAAGCTCTTATGCTCTGAAAAGAGGTAACTTGACTGTTTGACAACTTATCTACTAAATTCCTATTTTCCTGATTTTTCTTGAAAAGCTTTTTGATAGTTTTTTGCTGCTCAAAATAGCCTCAGTAGCCCTATATTTGCCTTGCATCAGTACTACTTGCAGTCTGCATTAGCTTTTGATCAGCTTATTTTGTGCTTTTTTTTTAATGAATTGTGCTTATTCTCTTTGGTTATAGGTAGTTTGATAGTTGCTCTTTGCTTATCCCACTTTTCAGATCTTTCTTTAGCTGTTTCAAGCTTCCAAATAAGCTCTAAAAGTACTGCTTATCAGTCAAGTGCACACTGATTCAGTGTAAACTTGACTTGATTGGTTCTTTTACAGCTTATTTTTAAGCTCTAAAAAGCTCATTAGGATCTGAATTTTGGCCTATCTGTTATTTGGTGTATGGGCTTTAAGTTTCTTGAGCTGTTGTATAATTTGAAGCTTATCCTTTAGCTTTTTAATTAGCCCAATAGTGCCTCAGTAGCCCCTTAACTGCCCTGTGCAACTCAGTCCTATAGTGCTTATTTTAAAGCCGTTAGTGCTTATCTGCTTATTGATTCTGCTTATTCTAGTTCCCCTGGCTTATATAAGTTTGCTTTTAATTAAATTAGCTTATTTTAGTTTTCCCTTAGACTATTTTAGCTTATTTGCTCTTTTTCAGTTAGCTTTAGCTTATTCTCAGCTTATTTAAATAAGCTGGGACCTTTTTAGTATTTTTCCTAGGATTTTCGTATCATAAAGTAATTTCAGTAAAATTTTCAGATTTTTCTAAACTGTTTTGGTATTTTTAATAATTTAATTAGTTAAATTTAGTTTTTAATTCATATTAAATTAAATAAAAATCAGAAAAATATAATTCTTTTTTGTAAAATTTTCTTTTATCATTTAGGACGTAGGAAAAATAAATTGGTTCCCGTAGAGTTCATATTTCATAATTTTGACGTTTTTAGTCTCGTATTTCCCGTTTTAGAATTCGTTATTTGTTTCCCTTGCGTTTTTCTTGTTCATGATTTGTAGTTTTGTGCTTTATAAGTTTCCCTTAGCCTATTTTATGCTTCCCGTAGTTATAAGTTTTCCTTAGCCTATTATTGCTTCCCGTATTTTTAATTGAATCAAAAATAAAATCAAAATCCAAATTCCTTCCTTCAAGCATTTTAATTCCAAACCTCAAACGATATCCTCGATTCACACCTCGTTGGGATACGACCCGGGTAACACTTGCCCGGTATCTCACACCGTATTCACGTGTTTTGCAAGTTTTACCTTTTCGTAAGGTTTGACTTGTCATTCCCCACGTATCACGCGTGTCCGATATTATATGTATACTTAGAACGGATGAGCTTGTCATGTGAAGCAGCCCCTTCACGTGTGAAGCTTACCAACCATAACGCATAGTCTAACGGTCAAGTTTTATAGGGGAGCTTAACTCAAAAATACAATTCATAAAAAACAAGCTTGATTTAGGCTTAAGATAATGTCGTTTACACAAACATAGAGATTTTTGATAACCGAGTCGTTTATTTGACTAATACTCCTTAACTATATAGTCTTGTAATGTACAATCTTTTACTTCACGTAACAAGTTATCATGTCCATGTCCTCACTCGGGTGTGACGCTTGGTGTCTTACAACGTTAATTAGTAGCATATACTACCTCCGTCCCTTATTAATTGTCCAGTTTTGACTTTTATAGTCTTTCTTTCTCAACTTTGACCTTAAATATTTTTGTTTGTGTTATGTAATATTTAATAAAAATTATACCAATAAAAATACATTTAAAACCCAATCTATTCATATATGTTGCATCAA
Organism: Artemisia tridentata subsp. tridentata; assembly: GCA_021014915.2. NCBI lineage: Eukaryota > Viridiplantae > Streptophyta > Magnoliopsida > Asterales > Asteraceae > Artemisia > Artemisia tridentata. The sequence goes on from CP139502.1 coordinate 40,495,467, forward strand.
GTATCATATAAAACAAATAAAAATATTTAAAGTCAAAGTTAAAAAAGAAATACCTAAAAAAGTCAAAGTGAACAGTGAATATGGGCCGGAGGGAGTATATGTTTCATAAAATCCGCGCACAAAACTCTGACAAGATAGTCATAGAAGTTCTCATTTTCAATTTTCATCAAGTTTTATAAACTAATGGAAAAAGAGTTTATGGCCAACTATGAGTTATGTTATTGGTACTGTAAAACCCTAAATTCTGAATCCCTAATTTTACGTCTAATTGGAAAAAAAATTCCTAAGTTATGTAATAATTAATAAAAGACCTAAAACTATACATTATATAATAATTATTCATTTTATGAGATTAACCTAAGTTAGCAAAATAACTAAAATCTATGACATTCCTAGTTGGTCTACGTACCACACGACTTGAATCTTTGTACGAAACCCATATTCATCTTCTTTTGCCCTACACTTCACACGACACACAAACTAAAGATAGGAACAAATGAATGAGAGTATATCACTACGTATTTGGAAGATCTTTTTTGTCTACACCTTGGCCTCATCCACACGACACTCTTAATAATAATACATTATACGATTTTTATTTATTTCCCTCCTTATCACACGCTTTCCCCATCCCATATATCATACGGTTTTCCCTTTTCCCTCATCCATATTATACGGCCTCCCCATTCCCTCTTCATAACCGAGCCTTAAACTTGTCCCAAATTCATTGTGTTTCTCTTCAAAGATTAAGAAGAAAAAGGTGGTGAAGCTTGGTGATTCGTAGCATATTCTTGGTGTATTGATTAATTCGTGGTCCTTGTTGCTTTGATTTCTTTGTCTCGGCCTAATAAGGTATTCATGGTCTCCTTTTTTGTTTTCACTCTTTTATACGACACATAGATGAATATGATCAGATCTAAAACATATAATATGAAACGTGATAATCATACTTTTGTGCTAATCATGTGTCTCGTTAAAAGATATGTATAAGTCATGCGCCACATGAAATCATAGAAAGCTTTGTTAATATGTTATATCGACCTAGCCTTTTTGTCTAGCCCTAATACGATTTTTAAACACATGTTAAGACCACATTAATGCTCATTAAACATGCTACAAAACCTGGAAACCCTAGATAATTAATAAGGGTCGGATTAGGGTTTAAAGGGTTAGGGTTGTGTTGTTTTCTGTCTCAATTACATTCTGTCCAGAATTTGATTCAACTTGAAGGGGGTCTAAGTTAATGATACAAACGTGTTTTTGCAAGATTTTTGAGGCTAAAACTTAATTCAGGATGTGTGCATGTGTGCTATCTGGATATCAAACTTCATAATTTTTGGAGGTCGTGAAGGTGGTCTTTTGATTTTTACTAGATTAAGTGTCAAAACGGTGAATCTGAGTCTGAAAATTAGTCGATGTTTTTGATTTTTCATTTCTAAACTATAAAGAATTAAGCCAAGGGATTCTGCAAGAAGTGACTTCTATATGTGTAGTAATTTTATAATTTTTGTGGATTTTTCCAAAGTGTTTTGATATAACTGTTAAATGCATACTTTCTGAGTGTTTCAGCAGTTTATTTTCTGGACAGTCGTGTAAAGAGTGATTTTTATTGTGTGCTTGTACTAAGGAATAAAATCTGGAAAAATTCTGGAAAATACTTAAGATATATATGTATCACTGGGTAAAATTATAGAATTAAATGAGCTTGTTTTAGGTGTTTTAAAAATTATAAGAATTGGACCTGATTTATATAAGAATCTTGAATCATTAATTAAAACACTTATAAACCTAATACTGGTGTGTTTGGAACCTAAATAAGATAAATATCATTTTGAAGTCTAATAACTTATGTTTTGATTATTAATCATGGTTAACCTCTAACTTTGGCATATTAGCATTCTTACCCTAAACTTTGATTAATTATGAATTCTACCTAAAAGTTTCATAAATAGAATAAAACCCTAAGTGTGTTAACATGAAGTTCAATAGACATTTAAAATCAGTAATGAGCTAATAAGTATCATATGAACCTTAATCCGTGTAGATTCGTTGAAGGAGGCGTAACGTTGTTTCCTTATGTTCACTTTTCCGTTTGCTTCCATTTCATTTGCTAAGGTACATATATTCTCCCCGTTCTCAGTAAAGGTTTCGCATTGACTCTTCGATCCTTGACTTTATTTCATTCGTTATGATATTCGTTGGTGATTTCCGCTTGATATGATTTCTTATGATTTGATATTTAGTTCTATGTCATTTGATATGGCATTCATTCATGTTGTTATATTGTTTGGAGATACTATAATATATTGTTTATTCATTATGATCCTTGACTTTTTTGCGAGAACCATCTTATCTGCGAGAACTGACAGAACCACCAAAAACATACATGCACGCCTTTTAAAATAAAATAAAAATACATGCAAATCATCAATAATCGTAAGTATCCACCTATGTTCTTCAATATCATCATGAACTCACACTCTTTTTTCACAAAAACCTTACACACGGCCGCAATATTGTCATTGCACGCCTTATAAGAACATACATGCATACCTTCAAAGAAAAATTTTGTATTTCCAATTTCTTATCAAATTCTTTAGAACAACCATGTTTTTTTTAAAACATGTATGTTGTTTTTAGAACATATGTGCAAAAATACAATTATTATTATTATTATTATTATTATTATTATTATTATTATTATTTTTATATTTTTTTTTTTTATTTTATAACATCACTTTATTATAAACAAATAGGATTTACAAGAAGTTAGTAGGGAGCCGAGATACTAATTGGGCTCCCACTCCTCTAGCTATAGAAAAGCTAATCCTATTAAAAATATTATTATTATTATTATTATTATTATTATTATATATATATATATATATATATATATATATATATATAAATATTGAGCTCGTGCACTTATTTGCCATTTTGGTACGCCAATATATTTGTCAGAGTACAGGTGTATGGTGGTGTACATAACTTTGTTTTGCAGGGAGTGTATGGATGCATCCTAGGTATGATTTGTGATATGATTAGGTTATGGCTTTGTAGTGAATGGTGATATGTGCCATACACCCCATGTCACTTTTGGGAGGTCATGTCTCCATTTGTTATGTTATGATATGATTATAAGCAGGTGGCAAGCTTTGTGAGCTCGTGGATAATTTCTTATGATTCGTTGCTTTCATTGCGTTTCACTTAATTTATTATTCGTTTGATTCTCATGACTTGTGACATCTTGTTCGACAGATTCTTTTTGATTTCATTTCATATACTTATTTATATTCTGTTTATATCCGTTCACTGGGCTTTTTAAGCTCAGCCGCATTTTCCTTCCTCTGCGGCAGGTATTCAAGCGGGATACGGGGATTGAGTGATGAGAGTAGGAGCTTTTAGAGGACCAACCCAACCTTAGTTTTTCTATCTTTTTGGAATTAGTTTATGACTTATGTCTTGGTTAATTTATTTCATTTTAGAGTTGGATTTGATTTGTATTAATTTTTGGAAGTCATTTTGTTTCACGACTTGTATTTATTTATTTAAATCTTCCGCTTGCGTTTATTATGTTCTGATTGATACCATAATGTGACATTTTGACCCTTGTCGGGGTGGGGTGTTACAGGTACACATGTCCGCAAAAAGTACATATGTTTTGTACCTTCTACCCCTGTTTGACTTACTATTTACAGTACAACACAGTTTTTCATTGGTTTTTTTCCGTACTTTTTTTCTGTTTAATATTTTTGACTTGTTAAAATTTATATTTTTTGTTCCGCACTTTCCGTTTCACACTTTTATAATATTATCAAAATTAAAATAAAAAAACTAAAACCATGAGGGGTATCACTTGTAGAAATGGTAGGGTCTTAATAACCTACTCCTTCCGTCCCAAAAAAAGAGTCCACCTTACTATTTATATTTGTCCCAAAAAAGTGTCCAGTTTTTATTTTTGGATAGTAATTATGACTGGCTTTCCAACTTTACCCTTATAATCAAAACATTCATTAATTACTCAATTTTAATTTTGATATTAACTATAAGGGTAAAAGTGGCTTTTTATCAATCACAACTAGCATTAATTACACATTTTATAAAGGGATAATTCCAAAAATAGACCAAACCCCATGGGCGGTTCCCAATATACCCCGAAATCCGAAAATAATTATGTTGCCCAGGGCAACCGGCATTTTTTGGGCATACTGAAGGATTTTCAGTGTTTTTTTTGGGCAACAATCGCCATTTTTTGGGCAACCGGGGACAATTTTGGGGCAACTGGGGTATAAAAAGGCCAATTGGGTTTTGGTCTATTTTGGGAATTATCCCTTTTATAAATTGACCACTTTTTTTTTTTTTTGTAGACACTCTTTTTGGGACACGGAGGGAGTATCTCATAATACTATCCATAATAGTAGACGGAAAAGTTAGCAGAACATATGCGTGGTTTGAGTATTCGAAGAATCTGCTTTTAGATTAATTAATATTTATATATTATTTAATCATCAAACTATTATCATTTTTCGTTTATAACCCATAAACTATTTTCTCACAAGGACTACAAATGGAACTCGTAAGTGTTACATCAAGAGACACCAGAACCACAAATTCACAAGTATAATTATTTACCGTAATACACCGTCGCTTTACGCGGGTATTCATTTAATGAAAAGATATACGGAGCAATTCTTTTTTATTTCTACAAAATCACCTCCTATATAAAACAGGCTTTCCCTAAGGAAACCTTTACCTCAAAATTCCAAGATAATGACACCTGGCATTCTTTTTGATCCAATGGACCATATTTATTTAGGCATCCCAGCATTTATTGAAAACAAAAAACGCACCCTAATTCATACTATCGGTAGATCAAAAAACCAGTTATCCACCTCATTCACTTCCTCTCTCACTCCACCAAAATCGTTTTCCCAAATCTTTTTTACCCGAATCAATACCCTAAAATCATAACCGCAACAATCAATAACCTAAATTCGGTTTCCCCCAAATTAGTTGACCAGGATCCCCAATAACTTTTTTGTAAATCAAACAATAATCGGTTACAATGATTTGTGGGAATCAAATATTAATCATTCTCATCATCAATCCTCAATACATTTAGATCAATCATCAAAAGCTTAATTCAACAAAAGTTTTATCCGAAATTAATTTGGGGGAAATCATATTTCAACAAACTAATCATCATCAAAATATCACAATTAATCCCATAATATGACAAATACAATGATCGGTATAACGGAAGAAACAATGAAGATTGGTGTTCGTCATCAAGTTATTATATATCCAACAGGTTAGTATTTCATTTTTTTTATTTTTATTTGATGATTGTGGGTGTGAATCTTGTGTTTCCTGGATGATTACTATAGTATTAGAAATTACTCACAAATCAATTATCACAATAATAGTTTCCCCCCAAATTAGTTAACCCACAAAGAAATCCCAAATATCAGTTAGGTATCTTTTATGTTTATAGGTTTTTTTTTTTTATCATGATTAGTTCATTCAATACTTATGTCTTTTGGTTTGTTTTCAGATAAGCATAATTATCTCTTTGAATAAAGATGCAAGTAATCGATGTGGTTGAATGATTCTGTTTGGTCGACAATAGGTATCATTTATTTATAGTTTTTGCATTGATTTTATATTTTTAGGTACAATACATGATTTTTAGTTGGTTTTGATATTTTTAGGCTACATGGTAGTTCACCTAATCATCGTTATGAGGTATTTTTTTTATTGTAGTTTACTATGCAATTTTTTGCTATGAATTTTTATCTCCATTTTGCTTACTCCGTATCTTGATTAGGTGTTCAGTTTGTTATGAATCTAAGGATTCAAGCAACTTCGATGTATGTGTCTCTTTTTCTTTCATTAATCTCACTTGAAAAAGTTACTTGTAGGACGACTATGGGCATGTAGTTTAGGAATGCTACTTGGGAATATAATCTAGAATCCATTTTTTCAACAATGATGATGGGATGGGTGAGAACTTTATGGGACAGTAAAGTACTCATCACAATGTACATTCTTTTAAAGGTATTAAATCACCTCATTTATCCACAAGTAGAAGTTTCTAATTACAGTCAACATGTATGTTTGAATTATGATCATAAGTTTTCAGTTTCAAGTTTAAACATAGATGTTATATCAAAAGTAAGCATGAGTACAAGCAACGTTAGTAATGCATTATTCTATTTGAGTATTTCCTAGAAAAGTCGATTTTGTTTTTAGAAATAGCTAACATGAACTTTCAATGTTCTAATGCAAGTTGAATTGGGATCATATATAATATAACAAACCTAAATATATTTTCATTTCATAATTGACAGATCATTCTTTAGGATATAGAGATGGACAGTAGACCTCATCTCAGAATGCTCTAAGCTGGCTCGAAAAACTCACGAAAACCAAGGCTCTAGATCCATATGTTTTCATTACCAAAGAACTAGTTGGTTTTTCTCATTTTACAAAATTTAATGAAACTGGTAAAGTGTCCATTATCCAACCCGTTCATTTTACCAGCTTCATTAAATTTTATTAAATCAGAAAACCAAACGGTGATACAAGCAAATTAATGTATTTTCTATTATTTTATTCTAATTCGTATCATCATTATTTCGTTACAGGAAGAACAAAGGGTGATAAAAGCAAAAATAAGAATGAAACTGCAATAAATTAATGATGAAGAGGAAAGAATGATAAGAATGCAAGAGACGAGCTCTACAAGTGGCGTAACGGGACTGATTATTTCTCATGAGCAGGTATGTGTTTGCAAGTGGCGTAACGGCACTGATTAGCTGAAACTCATGGTTATATCTTTACATCGCTATATCGTGACCTCTCATGACATTATTTGTATCTTTACATCGCTATATAGTAGCCGACACAAGCTTCTTATAAGACGTTTTGCAATTATAACTTAAGTGAACAACCCCCCCCCCCCTACACCCCCCACCGAGCTCTAATGGATTTGTAGATGGTTATTAATACAACTTTTGTTGGACTAAGATTGTGATATAATTAATACAAAACATTTTGGTACACCATTGGTTTGGATGCTATTTGAATAGGATTCATTGCGTTTGTATAAAGTTGGTTTGTACATAGTAAATAAATATGTGATGATAATTTCAGGTTCGTGCAGCTTATAAGTGTGCATTGTTGAGATTTCACCTAGATCGATCTTCAAATGGTAACATGTGTGAACAGGTTGAAGCTGAAGAAAGTTTAAGCTTTTTTTTTAAATGAAGGGAAAACTGTCGGTATGACCGATATGCAGGTATTCCATTATTTGTTTCATCTGGTCTTAGTTCAGTATACACAAATGAAAATTGTATGGTATTTTGGAAGTTTAAGTAAATATATACACAAGCCATGCCAATCAGTGTAGTTTTAGGCATATTGTTATGTTTGCTTAAATTTGATCAGATAGTAGGAATGTATTTGGATGCCTATGAAGGGGATAAAAACAATCATTAAAGCGTAGATCTGAATGGAAGGATTTTATCAACATAGTGAAAAGTCCGTCCAAGAACAACATATGTGATAGTCTTTAAACAAGATATAGGCACGTTACACTTCTACATGAATTGGCATGTTATTTAAGCATATCACTAAAGAAGTATGTATCCATTGTTGCTAATTGATCTCGATCTCGAATAGAGTTTTATTATAATAACAGTAGTCTTGACTCTTGAGCATCCTTGGAATTGTAATTTTACTGTTATAAGATGTGTTACCCTTAAGATCCAAAACTTTAAATGGGTGGAACGGGTCGAAAGTCACCAAGTGTATTTTCAGTTCAAAATATTACCACGCATAATAGGGTTGAATAATATTCTAAATCATAAAATAGATGATTTGAAAGGTTGAATTCTGATTAATAAAGAAAAATTTAGCTACTTTCAAAATGTTTGTTCATGCATTCATTTGACCCATTTTTGTTTTACTTATTTTGTTTTAGTGGACAGTGAAATTGCACTCTACATAATTGATATATCTGGTATATGAGGACTATTAGCCATTCAAATAAGCTCACGAGCCCCGACAAATGCACATTGCAAAAAAATTTAGAAGCCTTCAGAAGTTAGCAAATGTCGTAATTAATATACATTAGTGGTTAACAGGTATTTTCAGTTTCTATTTAGGATAATGATATTGGTGAACCCAAATTACTTGTCAAGCATCCATGAACACCCTGTTTCATTGAATATGGTTGTCCAATTATTGACACATTCAGGCAACTAATAATTTATAGAGGTAAATTTGTGCCCGTTGAATCCATATTCGGTATCCGTATCCGAATAGGATATTTGTGTTGATAATTTTCATGTATTTATGTAGGGAGATGATAAAAGAGAATAGCTTAAGAACCTTCAGTATAGTGTGTTTTGCCGTAATAAAAGGTAGTACGAGCATTTTAATGACGTAAAAATTATTAGTGTCATTATGCCAAAAAGCTTTTTTTTATTCAGACTAAGTTATATAGTGGTAAAATAAAATATCAAAAACTCATTGTTTGACCATACTTTTGATATCTGTTTTGAAGAGAACTTGATATCGGGAATTTTTCACACGGACAACTCTATGTATCCGTATCAAGAGAAAGAGCACGAAGGGTCTAAAAGTGTTATATTGCGATAAAGATGGCAACTATTACAATTCTACAACAATCGTGGTCTATAAAGTAGTCCTTCATCGACTATAAGTTTGTTCTTATTTCTTAGCTACTTTTTGTTTAAACAATCAATGTTATTTAGTTTCCTTGCGGATGTTTTGCAAATGACATTTTACTTTAACTTTTTGGTTTTTAATATTATATAATTTAACATTATTTTCTATTCACCATTTTACTACATCTTTTATATTTTTAACAATTTTTAAAGCTAGTCGCCCAATAATGTGTTTGCGCAACATATACCAAAGAGGTAGTTTATGTAATGGTACAAGGTTACAAATTGTTAGGATGGGGATCAATAATATTGAGGCAAAGATCATATCTGGTGGTCAATTAGGGACAGTTGTCGTTATTCCTCGCATGAATATTAGCCCGTCCGATAAGAAGATGCCTTTGCAGCTTAACAGAAGACAATTTCCGATATCTATTTGTTTTGCCATGACAATTAACAAAAGTCAAGGACAAACAGTATCCAAGGTCGGTCTTTACCTGGAACGTCCGGTTTTAACCTACGGACAACTATACGTAGCTGTATCAAGAGTTAAAAGCAAGAAAGGTCTGAAAGTGTTATGCTATGATAAAGACGGCAACTATTTTAATTAGGCGCAATTTCATATCTCCCCTCCTTTTAGTTGAAAATTTCATATATACCCAAACATGCATTAAAAACATTGTACATTATGCATTCAATACTTGCACTTTGGGTATATATGAAATTAATCATGAAAGTAGGGTGATATATGAAATTAATCCTTGCAATTACACAACAAACGTTTTGTATTAAGAAGTCCTTCACAGGCTTTAATTTTTTTTTTTTTTTTTTTTTTTTTTACTTTTTGATTGTAGATGTTTACTCTTTATAAATACGACACTTAATATTATTTACCTTCGGTCAGTTTTTTATTTAAAAATATCCATTGTACGACATTTATATTCTTAATAATAAGACTTAATGCTAGCGCCCCATCGGGGCGGGCCTAAGGCTAGTCATATTAATGAGGAAAAAATCTTTGCTGCACAAAAAAAATGGTAGAAAAGGTATATGTAATATATTTTTATTCTAATAGCTTGAGCAAGCCATGTGCTACGTTTCTTTTTACATTGTTTCCTTCGGCTGCTTTTTATCAAGCTATCGTAAGATCACTCGTAATAGGAAGACCAAGACCGAGTCTGGGGCACCCAAGAACAAGTTTTCCCTATTAGGTTCACCTCACGCGTTGACAAAATGGGAAGACTCGGTCGATTGCAAGACCGAGTTATCCAGTGTCCTGTTTTTGTGTGTGTGTGTGTTTTGGTGGGTGTATATGTGTTTAATGGTGAAGTTGGTTGATTTATTACACTAAATTGGTGGTGAAGTTGGTTGTAAAGAGAGGAATTTAAGTTGACGCTGAGATGCCAATGGTGAACGCTCTTAGGGCTTACTTATTACACTTTGCCTAATATAGAGAGTATATCATAAGTTATTATTATTTAACCTTAGAGCACACGGTGTGCATGGCTGGCGGGGTGGTGCCAACCGAAAAGCCAACCCTATTGCGCAAGCTTGACATTGCGAGTGGCGCCATAGGCTCTGACGTCGTAATGGCTGGCCAGATTATCCGTATTTTCTTTCTTTTTTGTTTTTGTTTTGTGTGTTGTAGTTGTGTGTTATTAGGTATGTGTGGCCATGGGGTGTCCTATAACGCCAACTTTTGAATGTAGAGTGTTTTTTTATTTAAGTTATAGCATATGAGTTATGGGAGCAAAATATTGAGTTAGCAGCATTTTTTGCTATATAACGCGAGACGAATAACATCACGACACCTGATGATCTTAATATATTTGCTTAAATACATGTCTAATCCACCTATCATTTAACATATGTACTATACATTTTCTCTCTTCAATTTACCGCTAATTATTTTTTCAAATCAACTAATCAAATTATTTTCTCTATAATTTAATTTTGTAGAAAGGAGAAGAGAAGAACTAAAGAAATAAGTCTTTTGTTGTTTTCTTATAAATGGAAACAGATTTTATTTATTTATTTTTTAAACTGAAAATAAGAAATCAACATATAAAAAGAGCAAATATATTTCAACTACATATATGTGGAAATATTTTTTTCCGTCCACTATTAGGTGGCCATAAACTATACCAGGTTACCAACAGATCACATGGTCAACACGTATAAATTGTTTCGGTCAAAAAAAATTAAAAAAAAAAAAAAAAAAAAAAAAAAAAAAAAAAAAAAAAAAAAAAAAAAAAAACACGTATAAATTGTAAATAAATAAAACTTGTTTAGTCACAATGAGTGTGATAAAGTTTCAAAATGCGTAGTTTTATAAATCAGATTTTGTATAGTTTTGTTTCTTGGGAAAAGTCTTCAAATACCCCAAAGTACAATTGGGTTTACCCTAAATGCCCTAAAAAAAATTTTTTTCTCTAAATACCTCAAGGGATTGGGTCGCCCAAATATCTTGGGCGGATCTCATTGTATTGTGACATGTGTCCCTATATATGTCCCCACCAAGTACAGGTACTTTTTTGGGCGACTGTGCCCACATTTCTTGGGCGATTTTACTTTTTTGTCTTTTTGTCAAAAAATTAATAATAGAGTTAAGTACATTTTTGGTCCTTGTGGTTTGATTATTGTTTCATTTTTTGTTACACACATTCTTTCATTCTATAGCTAGTTTTATTAAACTGTGATTATCTGATCAGTTCAAGGTTTTGCATTTAGTTCTCCCATTGCATCATCAGGGTCTTAATAAAGATTAAAGAGTAACACAACACTGGTCAAATAAATGAGATGCAATTTATCTTCAGTTGACTAAAATTTTCATAGATTCGCAGGTTTATTTTAAGAGTGCCACCTATCGAAGTGACTTGCTATTCATCAGAAGAAGAGATTTCAAGAGCAATCAAAAGTATGCTTCCATTTTCTTTTTGTCTTTGATCAAAAGTATGCTTCCAGATCCAAACATTTAACAATACCAAATATTAATCAAGTCTCACACATCAAAATTAAAAGGTAACAACAAACTAATAAAAGATGAGAAAAAGGAGAAAAACTCATGTGCGGCAACCACCATCGCCTACTTCTCCGGCCAAAACCCCGCCAACGTCCGGCAACCACCATCGCCGAAAAATTTTCCGGCGAGACCTTTTCTTTGCCGATTCGATAGATCGGTGTACCTAGAACCTTTCTAGAGCTCGTGAGCTCTCGACGCGCCGTGTAACCCCGTGACACACCACCACCGCCACTGCCACCACCGTGCCGCCACCACAGATCTAGTGACATATTTAGAAGCTGTTGACTTCGCTGCTATGTTGAAATCATGAGCAGAGTTATAGATCCATGGAACTGTGTGCCTCCGTACTTCTCGAAACATCCATTATATATATCTTTAATTCCGATTCATTACGACGCCGTTTTGCTATGCTTTTTCCCGCCAAAAATACGGGCCATGTTGTTAGCCTTTTTTTCGTGGCCCAGCCCGCTTAGTTTAACCCTGCTCCACTTTTTATGTACAAAAAAGAAAAAAAATATAACGCACAAAACACATATAGCTAGAATCTTTCGGAGTACTCTTTTCACACACACACACACACTAATCATCACCAATAATCGCCGGTAACAGCTGGTCACATGGGTTTCGATTTTGGTGTTTTGTTGGTGCCGAAAGATTTCTCGGAGAATGATTGGCTTAGATAAGCCGGTGTTATGGTTGTTTCTTAGATGAACGGGTTTGAGAGTTGATTATACCAGGTAATTTTTTATGGGTTTCGGTTTAATTGCATTTAATTTTTCCGGAATGCTGATTTAGGGTTTTGGGTAACAATGATGCCTTTTTTTTTGTAAACTAATTGATAGCTTTTTCTATTTGTGTTTGTTGTTGGTGTGTGAATGCAGGTTAACACCTTATGTGACAAGGTTCGCTTATACGTATATTCATTGTTCCATTTGATATGGATATAAGGTTTTACATACTAAGTTATTTTTTCAACTGCTTTCCTGCTTAGAATCAGGTAGATTATAGTTCATTTTCCATTTTTTTAAAGGGTCTTAGATTCTGAATTTTATTTTGTTTAGGATTTTGCATAAAACATTTGTTCCTACTGGAAGAATGTAAATTTAAGATGTTTTTCTATCGTTGTTATCAAAGAATAAGAGATAGTACATAAAAGAACAAAATTCTGTAGGGCGGACCATGAAGAGACATGATGATTTAAAACCATGGTCCTAGCCATTTAAAGGTTAGGTTTTCTTTACTTAAAAGTGTCGTTTTGGTCTGAAGTTGCTAATCGGACCTCAAATAGGAGCCTTGAGGTCATAGGTTTATATTCACACATTTGAAAAAAGTAATATTTTTCTCAAATCTTTGTAAATACGGATCAAGCATTTTATTACAGTAATATTAGAAAATTAAGTTGTTGGCCTAATATGTCAAAATGGGCCAAAGTTAAGTTGATGGAATAAAAGGTATATTGACTGAACGGGTTTTCTTTGATTGTAGGATATGTTACTGGAATTATTGGAGGACTGTCAATGGCTGTATCTTGGCAGGCCGTTTACACTAACGTAGCCATGGCGGTTGTTCAGTCTTTGTTTGGTTCTTAATCTTTGTGTTGGTCTTCGTGGTGCCATTGTTTTTTGGGACGTCGCATCCCATGCCATTATATATATGATTAAATCACGTTTGAAACGATGCCGTTTGCGACCCTATTTTCCTGCCAAAAATCCGGGCCATGTTCTTAGCCCTTTTTTCGTTGCCCAGCCCGCTTAGTTTAGCTCTGCTCCATTTTTTTAGATTAATAGTAATATTAATGTACACATACGGGAATGGTAACGAGCTGTGATGACTGTTATGAGTTTAGCAAATTCGGATGGGTCGATGAAATTGTTACCGTAACCTGGCATGGCAATGACTAGATGGCATAGTATGATTTATTACTATGCAACCAAGATTCTTTTCAGCCGCGTTGACGTAGGAACGTATCAGATTCTTTCTGAGACCTTCATTTCATTTACAGATCTGAGCCCAGTTATGTATTCTACTGTTGTCGTATGTGACATTCAAAAAGCTGCTGTAGCTTTTACAGGTCGCAGCCATCGCACGTATCTGGTATGCCCTCTACATTCGCGGATCTCAGGGCTAAATTATCATATGGGTTTCTGCCCGTTGACGTTGGCCCTTTTTTCCTAGGACTGAATTACTCTGGCGATGATGATGGATGCTTGCAGTTGTATAACTGAAACATCTTGCTTGCAGAAACCAGTACCTTGGCCAGGCGACCTGTAGGTTGCAGCCAGTGTGGTTTCGCGGCTTCGGGTATATACTCGCACGTTGGCAGGGTAACCTGGTAAGGTTGCAGCCATGGCGGGTGGATCCTCTTTTTCGATTCTTAATCTATCTGAGCCTCAATTTTACATAATACCAATGGCTATTACAATTTGTGATAAAAAAAATTTTCAAATCACTGTTAAAGGAATGGAGTTCAAGGCTGCAGATTGTATATATGTAATAAAACATTAGATCGGTTGAAGTTGAGATTGTCCGAAACTTGGCGGGGCAACCTATTAGGTTTGCAGCCATGCCGGATGTATCCACTCTCGATTTGTTCCCTATCTGAGTCTCAAACTTTATTTGTTACTGATAAATGTTTCAATATATTGTGTTCTTATATTCTTTGGTTGACCAACGTTGCAGAGACCGATTATATGAGACTGTTTAGTGCTCGGTAAAAATGCAATTTTTTTTTTTTTTTTTTAATAAAATTAACTTTTCCTTTTGGTAATGAAGTGTTGTTTGTGTCGGCAGACAGCCGTTACTGTTTTAGGAATGCACGAACAACTAGAAACAAGTTGTAACAGTTCACAGAGGAACCATAGACGTCCACGCTCAACGATCCAAGGTTATTTAACAATTTTTTTTCTTCTGGATGTTCTGCTGCAACTATATCTATTGATTACCGTTTAGTTTTCCATTTCTTTCATACTTAATCATATTTGATATCTTGGTAATTGTACAGGACCACCATTAGAGTATATGTACCTGGGAAATTGTGACCAGGTTTGTCATCATTGTTGCGCTTTTTTTTTTTTTGGTATGTTGCATGATTTTAAGTACTATACGATCATGCTTCAAATTTTTTAACCTCAAGCAACATACCTTTTTTAGGCGAGGATTCAGTTTCGATGTATGGAAGGGAGGATGGAACTGATGCAGACGGTTCGGTTTTTGTTGAGTTTAATCCAATGCTACTTGGACAAACAAAACGTAGGAGGGTTCACGTTCAAGCTCTGAAAAATCAAGTTTCTTAACAAGTACATACTTTATGCAAAACACAAGATTCAGCCAGATCTCACTGATGAGGTACTTTCTTTTTTGAACAATTGTATTTTATCATCATTAGTTTAAAGCCTTCAAATTAAAAGTTAGAATCTACTTTTTATTAAGTGTTAATATGCAGTTAGATTTTTTTAGAAAAGCTATATTGCTAGATATTTGATATATGGTTAATTTGTGAGGTATTTGATATCTTCTTTTATGTTCAGGCATCCGAGTAGATCGCAACTGCAATGCAGAGCTCAGAAACACTGGTGGCAGTACAAGGGTTGGTGTTAACAGTCCACTATTTGTTTAATTTTCCATAAAGATGTGTTTGTTTGTCCATAATAATCAGGATTTTCATGTTCCTAGATTGGAGGAACACTTCCAATAACTGCCAGAAAACTGCAGACTATTATTCGGCTCTCCGCAGTGCTGCAGCGCTCAACTCGGTATCAAACAGCCTTTGGCACAGCAGTAAGTAAGCATTAAACTTAGCAATAAGAAAACAAAATTTAATTCAAAATTAGTTTAAAATATTTCGTTCAATGTCAATCTGTAGCTTCACTAAAATGACGTACCTGTTGTCGAGGTTATGTGTTACAGGTGCAACTGAGACGGTTGCTCATGACGAATGTAACCAGCTACTAAATGATGATATTATGATGTGACAAAATGTTGCAGGCAAGATTATATCAATGAAGCTATCGATCAAACTTATTGATTCAAGGTATGTTAAATCATGAATTCATATATAGATGGTTGTTTGATAAATATGTTAGCAATATTCCATATGCTGTATACAGGTAATTGTTTGATGTAACTACCAGAGTATCCTCTATATCAATGTGGAAGTTGTAGTCAAATTTAGGTTCGTTGGTATTGACGAAAAAGAAAGTGATCGCAAATTTAATGCTAATCCTATCTATCGAATAGTAAGTAGTTTAACTACATTTTTTAGTTACATCAATTAACTCACTGTAGTATGACCATTCAATCACTCCAACAAAGAATATTGGACTCCGTGATTCTATGCTGTCTCGATTAATGTTTGTTTGTTAATGACACGTTTCTGTTTTTTTTTTATGCTGTTTCTTTTCTCTGTATATGATTAATTAAGTAGCAGTTGATTCTATAAGGTCATGTTGGTATGTTTAGAGTATGCCTAAATTTGGGTGTTTGATACCTATTTTGAAAACGCGACCCTATTAACTTAACACTTAAAAATGGAAATGTAACCCATTCTTTCATTTCCATATTCATAAACCAAACCATTAGCTTAAAAAGTCATCAAATTTTTGTTCTTTATTCTTGAATCAGTTTAATACACTCAAACTTCCCGCTATTACTTTTCAGCCGTTCAAAACCTTAGCCGAAAAACAGGCAAGCCCGCAACGCGGGCGCCGCCGCCATTCTCGTTTCTTTTTACTTTTGAAGCAATAACTCTCCAATTCAACATGATAATTTGAAGAGTTAAATGTAGTTGTTGGTGATAAATGTCTCAACTGCCCCATAATTTGAGATCTTTGAAAGTTAGCATACTGTGCCCATCAAAACTCTTTCCAAAAAAAAAAAAAAAGCCTAGAAGGACAACAGGTACCCATGCTTTTTTACTATATCTTTTTGACTTATGAAAACACATGAATGAATACGAGTGTTTCACTTCATTTCATTAAAGTGCTACAATTCATAAACTTTTTTTAATATTGAAATCATACACGAATGGAATAAGAAAATGGAAGCATAATTTTGATCATAAATGTTTGGATCTGGAAGCATGAGTTTGGTTTTGATCATAAATGTTTGGTTTTGGATATGATTTTTTGATATAGAAGATAAAAATAAAAGAATGTGTGTAACAAAAATGAAACAATAATCAAACCACAAGGACAAAAAATGTACTTAACTCTATTATTAACTCTTTCACAAAAAGATAAAAAAGTAAAGTCGCTCAAGAAATGTGGGCCCAGTCGCTCAAGAAAGTACCTGTACTTGGTGGGGACATATATAGGGACACATGTCACAATACAATGAGATCCGCCCAAGATTTTTGGGAGAGGGTCGCCCATGAGGTATTTGGAGAAAAAAATAAATTTTGGGGCGTATATGGTATACACACTTGTACTCTTGAGGTATTTAAGGAATTCTCCCTTGTTTCTTTCATATTTTGTTTGGTGTTTTTACCGAGATGATTTGGTTTTTGACTATACAGATTCATACTTTTTATCTTTTCACCTCTTACCCGAGAATAATGCATGCGTGCACAGTTTATTCTATGAGCTAATTCTCAAAATAGTATTTTAATTTAATTTTTTTTTTAAATAGTAGAAAAATAATGCTCTTTCTCAAAAAGGTCATGTACGAATGTGCGAATCCATAAATATTTTGACAAGTGTCTAGACACTTTTATAAACAAATGTGCGAATGATTGATGTACGAATATGAGAATGTGCGAACGACGGATGTGCGAATGTGTGAATGTGCGAACGACAGATGTGCGAATGTGCGAATTAGTGAAGTCGCACATTCGCACATGACCTTTTTTAAGAAAAGACATTATTTTTCTACTATTTTAAAAAAAAATTAAATTAAAATACTATTTTGGGAATTGTCTCTTTTTCTATATAAGGAGTAAGAATCGTTTATCAAATAGGAAAGCAAATCCGTGAACTTTGTTTCTTTTGCTTTTGGTACAATTACAAATAAATAAGAATCATTACAATCCAACTTTATTTTTTTCCATTAAAGAAGCAAAAAATAATCATCTTTTATACAATAAAGAAGAGTTTTTTACAAACTAATTATTTTCTTAAAAAATAATTACCATAGCATGGCATGTTTAAAAGTACTCCGTATTATTTATTGTATGACATAGCTTACCAAATTTAATAATTTATCCAATTGTTTGATTATTTTTTTATGTAATGTTATTTATTAAAGCCTTACGAACTCTAATTCCATCTTATAAATACCCCTCATTCGGCACTTAGACAAAGTTGCAAAACATACTCATTCGGTGACCTGTATAAACAAAAAAGGTCGATCTTCAAAACATCGTTTTGTTATCGTTATTGATTTTTTTTATACAAATCTTATCTGTGATTTTTTGTTAAACCTAATGTATGTGCTGTGTTTTTTTATCATGTGTTTTTCTTTTATGCTAAGCGTATGTTTCTGATGTAAAGATTTTTTTTTATTTTTTATTTTTTATTTTTTATTATTATTTTTTTTGTATAAAAGGATGGTGTAAGTACCATATCTGTTGTTCCAATAATATCACGTCTACTCTAATAATTTTAATGAGATAAAGTGAGTGTGGACACTTTAGTTTAGAGAGAGAAACGAGAGAAAATAAGAAAAGTCTCGCATTCATAAGAGATAGAACACACACCTCATAACCCATGAGGTAGGGGGTATTTATACCCATACATTGTCTAGCATCCCCTCGCAACTATACAAGTTCTGCGAGGGTATTATGCTATCGCAAGCCACAATATTACACAACATACCCTAGTCTATAACAAAAGATAAATAGAAGTCCCTGCACTAATAATTTACACTTTTTGTGTTCCAACAATCTCCCCCTAAGGGTAGATCATGCAGGTCTTCTATTTAAGGGCATCTTGTAGACTTCATCTTCGATATCCAACGCATTTTTTCATGAATCTCCAGATATTTCGAAGTATGAGTCGTTCTTCCACATACTGAGCAAGCAATCCAAGCCTTACCCTTTGATCATCATCTAATCTAGTATTTGTCTCTTGGAGATCTTGGTTTAACAAGTCACTTATTCCTTTCTGAACCCATTTCAACGTACCTGAGCTGAACTTAGGAATCTCGTTCGATATCATCAGCCTTTTTACTCCTGGTGCATTTTCATAAACAATGCCGAGCTCAAACAGTAGACTCTGAATGCATGTCCAAGGCTCGTGTTCATCAATTCCAGGAAAGGTAATCATAGGATGTGTGAGATTAACCTTTCTTTGTAGGCTTTCAACTCCCATTTGGAAATCTTCAACATGTACCAAAGCTAACTGTGA
Source organism: Artemisia tridentata subsp. tridentata (assembly GCA_021014915.2). Classification (NCBI taxonomy): domain Eukaryota; kingdom Viridiplantae; phylum Streptophyta; class Magnoliopsida; order Asterales; family Asteraceae; genus Artemisia; species Artemisia tridentata. Next base: position 40,514,519 of record CP139502.1, read on the forward strand.
CCTCATAAAGATTTTCAGGGAATCTTTGATGTCATCTTCATTCCCATGGTCATAAATGTAGCTGATGTTAGAAAAGTACATGTCTTGAATGTCTTGAGGGTGGAGGTTGTGGTAATTAGCTTCACGAAAGACATAATCAAGATTGTCGTCTCTTCTTACAGCGAAGTTGATGAAGCCATCAGTTCTGAACTAGTTTGAGAAGACATACACATAATGAATGCTTTGTGAAGACCATGTGACGAGGAGCTGCATCTCTATATATGCTCATGAAGAATCTTTGAGCTGCCTCGTTCATTCCGGTTATTCGCATGTGTAACACCCCCAAAATATGGTTTAGAAGAAGCATACATGTTTGGGTGCTACTAAATTGGTATCACAACAGAAGGAACAATGAACGGTTTTAAACTCATCCGTTAAATTAGATTTCATATTAAAAAATGACTTGTTTACAACATTTCAAAATAGTGTGGAAATATAAGCCCATAAAAGATTTCAAGTGGTCCCAAATATATAAGAGTCTTCTATGACCATGTCATGCCCTGCCGAAAGCCTCCACAACTAGATTATCGCTTTAAACCTGAAAATACATGCTAAAGTGTCAACACGAGGTTGGTGAGTTCATAGATTTGATTAAAACAGTAAAGATGATATAAATTTGATTATGTTACACAGAATGTCATGATCATAAAGTTTAGTATTAATGTTTAGTTAATCGGTACGCTCGCCATGACCAGTACGCCTGGTAATGTAACCGTTTCACCCGGTAATGTGACCGTTACGCCCGGTCCTGTCCAGTACACCTGGTCTATGAATATGTCATGTATACATACAAGCATTCAGGTAAACCACCCTTGTATATGCCTGACCAGTACCCCTGGTCCATGTATATGCCATGTAAATAATGCATTCAAGTAAACAGTCTAGTGATGAGTGTCTAAATACTCATCATTTTGTTCCCATTTAAACTACTAAAACAGCCAAAAACACTTTGAAAAGTCAAATAATACAGAAAATATCATAAAATGTGTTTTTATGTGACTCAGGAACAAAAAGATTGAAAACAAGTGAAAAATGAACAAAGTTTGCATAATTGTCATTTTCAGTCCCTGAAGTTTCACAAATTGGCAGAACTAGTCCCTGGTTATTCAAAACATGTTAAATATCATCAAAGGTCCTTGGGGATTCATAAGTTGTCAAGATTAGTCCTTTAAGGTTCAAGTTTGCAAAATTACAACTTTGGTCCCCCAAGTTTGGAAAACGTCAAAAATAGTCCCTGGGTTTAAAAAGTGGAAAATTACATTTATGGTCCTTGGGTTATTAACATATGGCAAGAATGGTCCTTGTAATACTTTTGGAAAGTTGCATGTTCAGCCCCTTCACAAATCAGAAATTACAATAATGGTCCTTGTGATTTTACTACAAACCAAACCGGACCCTTAAATAAAAAAAACAACCCAACCCACTTATTTACTAAACCCAACCCTTATATTAAACTACCCAACCCAAAATAATAAAACCCAATCCATAACACAACCACCCAGCCCAATCCTATACCCGGCCCACTCACCTTTGCTAAATATCAGAGTTTGACTTCGGTCAAACTTCTTATCCCTTCCCCTAAACCGCCAAAACCAGTCACCATACCACCTCACCCCCCACCTCATCACCAGCTGGCTTCACCACCTTATCCCCCCTCCAAACACGCTACCTAAAACTCCCAAATGCATTTAATGCATCTTCCCCACTCCCACTAACTAAAACAGATGAAATAGCCACTTGTCCTGTTTTCCCGCCAAAAGTGGAATCCAACGAATGAGATCAAATTGAAGCAATTCAAGGGTGCTGATAGATTCAAGGATGTCGACTAGGGTTATCCCACTTTAATTTTGTATAAATTGAAGCAAATGTAGCTCATAAAGAGCAAGTAGGTAAAAGTAGCATAAATCGTAATTTCAATTTCGGTAGCAATAATTTGTAATCTCAAATTTCAACAATCAATACAAGTTAATTTTAGTGAGTTTGTTGTTGTTCTTTGTACAATTATCAGTAGTTAATGATAATGCCAAGTTTTCTGATTTTCATATGTACTGAGAATTCGAACCTTGTTAAGTAGTAATTGAAACAATTTCTCAGTTGTTTCTAATAGCTTATGCAAGCTTTATATAGCTTTTTGTAAGTTTATTTTAGAGTAAATCTGTTCTAATTCAAGATTTGGAGAAAAGTCAACCAAAGTCAAACTGGGAGCTAATAAGCTGTTCTGGGTGGTATAAGCTAATCAGGAAGGCTTAGTAGTGTTTTCTAGCTTGTGTGAACAAGCTAGTTTTGTTCTGGTCCTTGTTTCTCTGTTCCATGAATCTCACTCAGTTGTAAGCTTTTTAGATTTTTAGCATTAAATTCCATATTACTGTATAACTGCTTAATAGTAGCTTATTCTTGTTGTTTTATGCTTTTTATTAGTTCCTAAGAGTATTTTATTAGTATAATCAGTCAAACATAGACTTCGTTTTCATTTTTACTTAAAAACTATAAAAAGCCAAAAAAATAGCCATTAGTAGCATAGTTTAGCATACTGCTTATTTTTGTTTTAAAAGTTGTTAAACATAGTTAATATAAGTCAGTAAATCAGTTAATATCAAAATAATCATAGTTCATAGCTTACTTCCTTTGAAAAAGTCACCACAGTCACATATATAGGGGTGTTTGGCTTTAGGCAGTCAAATGGGTCAAACCCATGTTTATTGTGCATTTATGATGAAGCGAAAAGTGTACCGCTTTTAGGGGGTCATTTAAGCCCTAAATCGTATTTATTTGATCAAATATTGCCCTAAATCGTTCCTTTTGTCATTTTAGGTACTTTGGAGAAGAAATATGGAAAAGGAAGCATTTTGGACGTTTTTGGAACATAAAAGTGAAGAAAACGACAAAGTCTCAAAATCGGCTGGAAAAGTACTCTTGACGGCGTCACAAATTGTTCTAGACGGCGTCATGGCTTGGCAAAAGAGGTGGATATAAAAAATACACATGATAAGCCAGAGAATTTTACAATGGAAAGTCTGACGGCGTCACCCTTTAAGGTGATCATGGCCATCACGGTTTAAGCTAAAGCGAGACGGCGTCAAGCTTATTTCTGACGGCGTCAAGCCTTGATAAGCCAGGGAGGATTTTGGAGCATTAAAGAGGGACGGCGTCAGGAAGGCCATCCGGGAACCCTAGACACGGCGAGGTGACGGCGTCAAGATCTACAACGTGACGCCGTCAGCCCCTAAACTCTATATATAGTTTTGCAATTTTTTGTCATTAGTGTGCAACTTTGTGAGGAGAAACCCTAAGACGAATTTCTGCCATTTTTAAGGGTTTTCATACCCTTGAATCTCCCATGTTTAATTGAAGATAAGTTATCATTTAATCAATCAATATGTCTATGTGTTGTTTGATTATATCTTGTTCTTGTCTTTTGATTAACAAGCTAGGCTAGCTTTATCTTGTGTTTGCTTAGATCTAATGAAACCTAGCTATTGATTATTGGTTATTAGTGTGTTATTAATTGTATTGGATGATTGTTTATCGATGTTAGGCTTAAGAAAACTGGCTAACTTCCTATTCGGTAACTTGCTTGAACGTCTTAAGAAACATGAACCAATGCGTACTAAGGTTTTTATGGTTGTATTTAATGCATGAGCGAATTCTAGTGATCCCATGTTAGGAGCTTCTTAGCCGGCTCGACATAGGAGTGAAGTAGGAGCTTGTAGATTGGGGAAGTACGTACGCCACCCCACGATTGGTATTAAGGAATACACCCGTCATCCACGCAATTAATACACACTAATCAACCGGTAAAAGATAGTTAGGGAGTAAGGAAATCTAAGTAAACACATTTCTCCCCATATAAGTTTCACAACTCTTTTCATTTTCAGTTATTTTATTTTATTTGCATTTGTAGTTATTTGGGTTAGTTGACTAGCAACTAATTCCGCCCACTCTTTCAAACCCGAGATTTTACTTGCTTTCATAAAAACATAAAAATACAAAAAAAGAATCTTCCCTCACCCTTAGACCTATTAGAGTAGTTTTTCAATCCTAACGACACTATTCCCTGTGGAGAACGATCAATCCCCCGTACTTACCACTACTCTATACTACATCGGTCAGGTACACTGCCTGGTGGGGTTGTAAGCCTCTTGAGATCCCTCGAGAGGTAAAACCTGTTGTAAGGTCGCAAAACCACGCATCAAGTTTTTGGCGCCGCTGCCGGGGAATAGTTATTGTTTAGGTTGAATTTTTATTTTATTAGGTCTACTCACTTGATTCCTATCGAGTGAGATATTTATTTTCTTTTTATTAGATTTCTTTAGTCTATCTTTTTATTTGTGCCCTTTGTTTGTAAAACCATTTTCATTTGTCACCATGGCGGATGAAATTCCATTTAGATCATTAACAATAGAGGAACAATTACTTTACACAGATAGATTTGCTTCCTGTTGTTCCAATGAATTTTTAAGTGATCTTAGATATATACAAGAGGAGATGGGTGTAAAGTTTGATAGGTTTTATGAATTATGTGCATGTGCGGCTTCTATTAAACAATCATTGTTAGGATCAACTCCTTTTAGTGAAACCCTTTGGAAAAAATTTGAGGAAAGCTTCCTAACCGTGAACCATAAGTTGAATGAATTGATGGGTTTATATACATCACAACTTGAGGAAACAAATGAGGAGGATTTATCCGACTATAGGTACCATGAGTAAGAAGACCTAGTTTTTAAGAACATAGACCTTGAATTGGACCAAGATTGTGAGATGGTTAGTGTTGAACTACCTAGTTGCATGAGTGGGATAGATTTCACCAAAACATATGACACGCATGAGGAATCCTTTAGGCAATTGGAACATAGTAATCAAGTTGAATATTACTATGAATCGGACCTAGAATTTCAAATGGCTAGAGAAGGATTTGAGATACTTAGGAATGTGTTTAGGTTAGATCCTACCAAAACACATGATGAACATATAGGTGATTTAGATACTATGGAGAATGAGGTTAGAAATGCAAGACCACTAAATACCCCACAAATCCTACCATCATTTGAGGCACACACACCGCCCGTGACTTACCCGGAAGAAGTAGAAGAGACTATAGGAACCCCAATAGAGGTAGAGCCCTTGGACCAAACAAAACTAGAAGAAATAGGTTTGAATACTTGTAGTCATAACCTTTCTTTTAGTTCTATGGAAGTTCCTAGTTTTGATGAACCGGAGCCTAAACCAAAACCGTTACCTAATCTTCCATCCTTAGATGAAAAGTTAGGAATTAAAAAAGGTCCCGATCCACCCATCAAACCATGTAGTCCGGGTAATGTTAAGATTAAGGTAGTAGACTCTAGGCCATGTGGAGTGGAAGCTAACATAGGAGTGAACCATGACCTTACATACTTACATCACCCATTTATGATTGATCACAAGAAACATTATGGGTTTAAACCGGGTTTATTAGGTCAAAGTGGATTCTTAACTTGGAGTCTCTCGAAGTTGATAGAAGATGATCCCTTTCTAGGAGAAAATCTTAATCCGCCCACTAACCCAATTGAATTAGGTAAGGTTATGATGATAGGATCCCGCACCTTTGAGCATATAATTCACCCGTCACTCTTTCCTCACGTGGCATATTTCCACCCTAAGGGTGTGTATCGCTACTTTCACCCACACTTAACCCTAAGTGTAGGGAAAACCTCCCCTATTTCCGTTAAATAAGGGTAGAGTCAGGCTCGTGACTCGAACAAAAACAAGCGCTTCTTGGGAGGCAACCCAAGCTTTATTTGCTTTGTGTGTTTATTTATGTGTTTGTTTGATTTTATTTGTTTCCGTATGTATGTTTAATTTTTATTATTATTGACTCATGTTCAAAAGTAAATTGTGAAAATGTTTTATCTTGTTTTTAACTTCGTCTTAACTACATATAAAGGTATTTTGCACAAGATAAGTGTAAGGGAAATCCAAATCGGTTTATTAGAACAAATGAACATGAATCGTAATAATAATAAATTAACATACATATTAGTAATTGTTTGAGTCAAATGCTTGTATCGAGTCATAATGATATTTTACAGGATTTCCAGGAAGTAAGGTATAGGTTTTTTTCAAAAATTTTCCGGAAACTTAACATGAGAATTCTGTCAGATCATTTCTGACGGCGTCAGGTGTTAATTTTCTGAAAATTTTTGAAAGTTTTGTTTTCATAAAAAGTTTTTATTAAATCTCTAACTTATAAACTCCAGGAATCTGCAAAATCATTATTCCACAAGCATTATATCCTTATATATAAATTTATCCCGCCGATGTTATGCAGGTTTTCGTGTTTGTTTTCTCAGGTTTAACAGGTTATTTTGGACAAGGAGATGTATGTGGAATCAAGCTTTTGGCGATGCATTAGTCTTGGAGCTTCTACATTCTTTTGGAAGAAGATCTAACCATGTTGCCACATTATCCACCGAGCGAATAAGGGGAGTATTTGATTTCATTCTTTTACCTTATTTACTTTTACATCTTGTTATTTGAACATTGGGGACAATGTTCATCTTAAGTGTAAGGGGGGGGGGTAAAAATACGATACTTTAGAGAATGCTATTACGCTTGATTTTTGTTTGTTTGATGGTAGATGTGTAATAAAACTAAGATAAATACCTGTTAGGGCAATTTTAGTGCCAAATTTAAAATTTTTTACAACATTTAGGAGTGAAACTTTGATCTTAATGAGCGTCTCATGGATAGGAGTTATATGACTAGCACAAAACCGTACCACTAAAAAAATTTTCCACCCCCAAATATGTGAGGTTCGCCCCTAGAATTGGTAGGAAAAGCATTTATGCTATGATGTGTGTACCGGTAGCACTTAGATTCTAGAACTTGCGTTAGGACCATTCCGAGGCCACAAGTGAGACTACATTCGTGTAGTTAGATTTACTACATGATAAGAGGCATTAGGATTAACCCATTGTTTTACACCTGTGTTTTTGTTATAATTACATTGGCTACATTGGTCAAGTAATTCTCCCACACCCTTTGCGTTGTACTCATTTTTAGTACACGATACCCCTAGTACACCCCTCAGAGCCTATCTTTTCGTTTCGACCTTTAAGCATTTTACTTAAAGGAAGAATTTGTTTACACCCCACTTAAATGTACACCCAAATCGCCTTAGCCTACCTTGTATGCACTCATCTTTAGTGCATTATTGTGACAACATTTGTTTAAACCCTAAGTTAATTATCTAATTGATTACATGGTTGCTAAGTCGAGTCATATCCTTGTACATATTGTTTTGGGACGATTGGGACTCATGGGTAAAGTACTAGTGTAATGGAGTAATGGGGATGAACAACATAATTACCCCCATATGTGCTAAATATTTTAAAAAGTACTCCAAGTGTTTCGATTATCTTAATTCGAGTCATTAGAATAGTTATTTGTAAAGTTATGTAAAAGTTCAAGTGTAAGGGGAATGCAACGCCCCTATGATGTATTATTTTGGATGGTAGGGTGATGAACTCAAATAAGTACATTTTATTACTATCATTTATCCTATTAATTTGACTTGTTTTACTATATTATGTATGAGGATTGATACTTAATCGTTTACTTTTGTAATTCTCAGGTAAAAACAAGCATTTGGTGAAACTTAGCGATTATGGACTAAAAACGGAGTAAAATGATCAAGATTGGAATTGGTTGTTGGAATGAAGAGAATGAAGACCACTGCCTGACTTTGAAGAATGCGCCGCATGGATTTATCCCATGCGCCGCATATGAAACTTTGGTCAACGAAGAATAACCAACTTGTTCTGCTCCAGATGCGCCGCATCTCACTCATTACATGCGCCATATCACTATCAATATTTCACCAGATACGATCCAAGATACAAGAGGACATGCGCCACATCCAAAGATGAAGATACGCCGCATCTTCTGGAGGTGTACGAATATTCCTGAATATTATAATCTTGGACCCCACGCGAAGTTAAGTACATGCGCCGCATCTACTTACTAGATGCGCCGCATCTTACCCTCAGACAGAAACTATAAATACCCCAAGACCAGACGAATTCGATGTGACATATATTATATACGTGACCGAAGACCAGAAACCTAGGACGAATTCAGTCAAGGCAGCAACACAAGACACACCCAAATCAAAGATACAAGAGCTGTAAGAAGGTGCTGCATGTGTTTAATTCATTAAGTAGTTTTGTTTTATTGTGTTAGTAAACTTTAATTCATCAAGATTGGTGGCTTGTGTAATGTGACAACGGAAAGATTGCACTCCCTTAAAACTGCTTTCTCATTAATTAAAGTTTATATGTTGATGTCATTGGTGACTTTTATTAGTGCATTGATAACCTCTGTGGCTAGCTGAGCGTTGATCGGGTCGCCATGCCTCTGCCCTCGCCTGTTTATTAGATGCCTATGTATTCTATGGTCTGTAGAAAAGTAGGAGAAAGATAAACGGGATAGTCATAAGTAATCATTAAGGGTTTACTCGCCGATAAGATTAGAACCAACGAGAAAGGACTTAATCTCGGTGCGTTGCATCGAACTATACACTTCATATAACACTAGCAATAAAACAAGTGACAAACTACTTATCATAAGGACAGCCCTCTTATTGTCTCGAGTATTTATCTGTGTACGTGTGTGCTACTTGCTGATTCGTGCCTATTAGTTTATTTTATTATTTAATTGCAACCAAATCGTGCCAGTCTCTCAGGCTGAACCCCCTTGCGTTAGATTAGGTTGTATAGCTAACTTAATATATTAAAATACTGATTAGAATAACTAGATAATACGTTCCACTCTTAGTGATCGACACTCTACTTACCATTATATTCATACTGACCGGGTACACTGCTCGTTAAGTGTGTGTGTTATTGATAAGTCGGCTAAATATAAATTTAAAACTTGATTAGGCATTAATACTGCTAAACCGCAACGACACGCACGCGCATCAAGTTTTTGGCGCCGCTGCCGGGGAGTGAATTGTTATTATCTGTTAATTTGATTAGTATTTTAATTAGGTTTTTAATTTTTTTTTATCTAACCGCTAATTTTGTTGTGTATTAGATTAATTTGCATTCATTGTACTATTTTGCATATTTTCTGTTTTTGTGTGTTATTTGTTTGCTTTTGTTTGTGTTTATTTTCGTGTGTTTTTATTTGTTTTAATTTTTCGTATTTTTTTTTTCTGCTATCGTTGTACTGAGCTAAATCGAACGATACGGCGCATCTGATTTCTCAGATACGGCGTATTGCGTTCAATTTTTATAAAAGACAACGCGTTTTATTAATTCGATACGACGCATCTTTTCCCCAAGATACGGTGTATTTGTTTTTGATAAAAAAAATTTCTATACGTTAACGCCATACGACGCATCTGCTGCAGCAGATACGGCGTATCTATTGTTTTAATTAAAAACAGTTTTTGAATTATTAAACAGATACGGCGTATCGATTTTTATCGATACGGCGCATCTTCTGAATCAAAAATCTTATATTTTGAAACGTAACGAAGATACGGCGCATTAACTTTTGTTAATACGACGCATTTAATTTTTATAAATATCGATTTTTGATTATTAAAACAGATACGGCGCATTCTAATTTCTAAGCGGCGTATCTATTTTCTGAATAAAGTCTGATTAAATTTTAACGATTATAAGATACGGCGTATCCAACTTTTTGGATACGGCGCATCGTCTGCAGATATCAACTATTTGTATTCTTATATCCGTTTCTATATTCATAAATTTTTCTTCTAAGCGAACAGATCCTACTGATGCTTTTGTGATTATTTCAGAAGGAAAATGGAAGGATTCGGAGAACTGATTGACTTCGACTTCGAAGCCAATTTTATGAATGGAGTATTAGTGCATGAAAAATCACCCGAACGTTACAATGGGGACTACATTGAACTTAATGACCTTAATGGACCATTAGAATCCAATGACCTATTCATGGATGATGCGGAATCTGAGTTAGAAGAAGGAGAAATTCTGGATAGTCCAAAGGTCAACGCTATTAATACTAGGAATTACGATGAATTTGAGGGATATGATGGTTCTTGGGATTACGGTAGAAGGATCCACGCCGATTGTGCTTACAATTTGCAATTCACATGCATGATTGGGTACAAGTGTATTGACGCCAATTTCTTTCCTATTTTACCAATCAATGTCATGTCAAGAAGGTTTTACAATTCCATTATGAGAAATAAAGTGGAGTATAAGGGAAAGAATGTAGTTGGTGCCTTCATTAATGTCCCGATCTTCGTGGGACGCTTTACTATTGTAACTGAGTTCGCCGTTGTTGAAGACATGAATGCCTATTGTGACAGCAATATGGGTGACGTGATTGTTGGAAAACCATTTTGTAGGGAGATCACTATTAATGCAAAACGATTTGAAGGAAAGATCACCTTTCAATGTGGAAGCGACGTTATCACTTATATGATGCCCCGAACTCATCCTGGATTTAAACATGCTACTAGTAGGATCTGCTACAAATTTTCTCCATTCCTTTTTATTAGTGATGATGATAATAAGAGAGGGATTGAGTACCCATATCAATTGATGGAAGGATTCTACAATGGAGTGTTGAAATTGGGACCTGAATATATACGTGACGAATTAGTTGCTAGATGGATCCTACGTAAGCAATGTGGGAGTCAATGATCGAGAATTAAGAGCTGAACGTGAGTCTAACTTGAAGACTCTGGAATAAAGACAAGTGCTTACCGGGAGACAACCCGGATTTATCTTTTAATTTTCTGTTTGTGTCAAGTCAGTCAGGACGCAGAGGATACGGCGCATCTCAATTCTGAGATGCGACGCATCTCCTGCAAATGGTCATATCTTATTTTATTTTTCTGCATTTTTTATTTTCGAATTTAAAACTTTTTATCAGTTTATTTTAAATGCGGCGCATCCCTGGTTAAGGATGCGGCGCATCTTTTATTCTGATCCGTAATTATTCCAGGCTCGATACGGCGTATCTTCTTCCATAAGATACGGCGCATCGACTGATCTGATGATTTTCATTTTTAATTTTTATGTTTTATTTTTACCTAACTACTAATGTGTTATGCAAGTTTGAACCTTTCTTACCTTAGGTGTGTTTTGAAGCCTTGGTGGTATTATAGATTCCTGCATTTCCTGTGGATACATCTTATATGAAGCTTAAACGTTCTAATCCACAAGAAAGATGATTTTTGCTCTAATACTAATGGAGGATCATACCGAGCAAATCTCAGGGGAGTTTTTCTGTTCTAATTCTTTTATTTTCCAGTTTTTAATACAAACAACAAGGACGTTGTTTAACTTAAGTGGGGGGATTGGAGAATTAGAACACTTAACATTTACTTGTCCTAAAACTTTTCAAAATATGCTTAAAATGTGCTTAATATATAAAAATTTAAAATTTTTAGCATGTTTTTGTTTAAAGTCTAAGTTGCATAGCTGCACACATGACGTTATTTTCAAAAATTGTGATTTTTCAAAATTCACAAATCTATGAGTGTGCCGGTGACTTGTAAACTTTAGAACTTGGCTTGTATACTATTCGAGACCACCATAATAAGTATTATTTTATATAATTGGAATGACTTGTCTAAATTGGTAAATTTCTAGGATTACACCCAAAAAGCCTTATATGTTATGTGTTATTAGCTAACTACACTGGTTAGTTAACCCCCGTATAACCCTTTTGTTACTCTCACTTTTAGAGTAAGATACCCCTAGAAAAACACTCAGAACCATTCCTTTCGTTTCTTACACCTATGTTTAAAATGTTTCGTTACACCCTTACACCTTAGCCTACCCTGTAGATTAAAGTCCGTGGTTGGTTAATTGCTATAGGCAAAGTGTGTTTCCTTACATTACCTGTGTTCGTGTGCGTAATTCATTATCTATGGTTAGGTCGGGAAATTGCACAATGCAATTGGAGTGAAAGTAAATATTGTATATCTTTGAGTTTATTTTTCGTGTGTTTACTACTTTCACTATTACCATTATTTCTGAAGTCATGAAAAGTATGGAAAAATTATCCAGAATTATCATTATAGTGATGTGGTGAAATTTTACACATCTATGTTTATGTTTAAAAAAAAAAAAAAAAAAAAAAAAAAAAAAAAAAAAAAATCGAAAAAATAAGAAAAGAAAAGAAAAAGAAAAAGAAGAGTTGGATGTTTGATTAAACCAACGATGTAAAGTTATGTAAGTGGTCGATATCACCACTAGTTGTTATATATTTATGGATTGAATGGGAGTTGGCAGTTATGGGAACGTCAACTAAGGTTTATTCTTTGATTAAGATCTTGTTGAGTATAATTCGTGTCTACCTAAAGTGTGTGTTTCAAGTGTTAAAGCGTGAGTTATTCAATGATATGAGTCTTATTCATGGGATGGTTGGGATAGTGATTAACCACACTTAGGATTTTAATTTATTTGTTTTGTTTTGTTTATTTTTCATTTTTACACCAATTTATATCCTAAATATTATCCATACCCTTTATTATTCTTTATCCAACCAAACCTTTGATTTATTGAGATTAGGGATTTGAGCAATCTTAAGTATCGTAGTCGTGGATTCGGCTATGTATTTATGATTTTGTCGCCCTTTTTGATATATTATTATTGGTGAAGTTTGGACCTATCTTTAGCCTATTCGAGTTAAGGATTTGAGCAATTGCAAGTATCGTGTTCGTGGATTCGATCATGTATTTGTGATTTTGTCGCCTTTTCTAGAATTTGAGATCGATAGAGATTAAGAATAATTAACCCTTAAGCCTAAAAACCCCTTTTACCGCTTTAGACTTGTTATTCCTTTGCTTTAGTGGTGGAGATGTGTATACTTGCCAAGCTTATGATAGAATATTCGTCGCGACTGGACAGTTAAACGATTAGATTTACTTTTATCGAAATATTTTATTCTACTTCTAATTCGTTAAGTGTTTAGTTGTGTGATTATGACAAAAAATGAATACATGCTTAAATATAAAAATAAATCCTAATATCTTTTAGGATACATTTTCATAAGATTAATTCTAAGGTTTACTTGGGGACAAGTAAAGTTCAAGTGGGGGGATATTTGATGAACTCAAATAAGTACATTTTATTACTATCATTTATCCTATTAATTTGACTTGTTTTACTATATTATGTATGAGGATTGATACTTAATCGTTTACTTTTGTAATTCTCAGGTAAAAAACAAGCATTTGGTGAAACTTAGCGATTATGGACTAAAAACGGAGTAAAATGATCAAGATTGGAATTGGTTGTTGGAATGAAGAGAATGAAGACCACTGCCTGACTTTGAAGAATGCGCCGCATGGATTTATCCCATGCGCCGCATATGAAACTTTGGTCAACGAAGAATAACCAACTTGTTCTGCTCCAGATGCGCCGCATCTCACTCATTACATGCGCCGCATCACTATCAATATTTCACCAGATACGATCCAAGATACAAGAGGACATGCGCCGCATCCAAAGATGAAGATACGCCGCATCTTCTGGCGGTGTACGAATATTCCTGAATATTATAATCTTGGACCCCACGCGAAGTTAAGTACATGCGCCGCATCTTACCCTCAGACAGAAACTATAAATACCCCAAGACCAGACGAATTCGATGTGACATATATTATATACGTGACCGAAGACCAGAAACCAAGGACGAATTCAGTCAAGGCAGCAGCACAAGACACACCCAAATCAAAGATACAAGAGCTGTAAGAAGGTGCTGCATGTGTTTAATTCATTAAGTAGTTTTGTTTTATTGTGTTAGTAAACTTTAATTCATCAAGATTGGTGGCTTGTGTAATGTGACAACGGAAAGATTGCACTCCCTTAAAACTGCTTTCTCATTAATTAAAGTTTATATGTTGATGTCATTGGTGACTTTTATTAGTGCATTGATAACCTCTGTGGCTAGCTGAGCGTTGATCGGGTCGCCATGCCTCTGCCCTCGCCTGTTTATTAGATGCCTATGTATTCTATGGTCTGTAGAAAAGTAGGAGAAAGATAAACGGGATAGTCATAAGTAATCATTAAGGGTTTACTCGCCGATAAGATTAGAACCAACGAGAAAGGACTTAATCTCGGTGCGTTGCATCGAACTATACACTTCATATAACACTAGCAATAAAACAAGTGACAAACTACTTATCATAAGGACAGCCCTCTTATTGTCTCGAGTATTTATCTGTGTACGTGTGTGCTACTTGCTGATTCGTGCCTATTGGTTTATTTTATTATTTAATTGCAACCAAATCGTGCCAGTCTCTCAGGCTGAACCCCCTTGCGTTAGATTAGGTTGTATAGCTAACTTAATATATTAAAATACTGATTAGAATAACTAGATAATACGTTCCACTCTTAGTGATCGACACTCTACTTACCATTATATTCATACTGACCGGGTACACTGCTCGTTAAGTGTGTGTGTTATTGATAAGTCGGCTAAATATAAATTTAAAACTTGATTAGGCATTAATACTGCTAAACCGCAACGACACGCACGCGCATCATAGGGCAAGAGTGTATGCAAAAAAAAAAAAAATCGAAAAAATCAAGAAAAATACAAAAAAAAATGAGAAAAAGAAAAATAGAAAAAACATACGGACTACCATCCCGTTTCATTTTATGTTTATTTTATGTTTGTTATTTTGTTTTTAGCTTAAGTCGAGTCTAGTCTTGGCTTAGCAACGCCATATTGTACATGTAATTAATCAAGATCTTTTACTCGCCACCAGTAAAATATCCCTTATCCAACAAAACCGTGTTTATCATATCCCTACACCTCACGTTATAACCCATGTAAAAGCCCTCTTTGATTGTTTATCTTAGGTGCTTACGCCTAGTGGAGGAGGTTTTCGATCCTTTCCCAAGCCTATGGTAATCTATTTGCTATGACAGGTAGTGAGAGATATTATCCATTTTCATTTATGAGATTTATTTTGATGACACCTGAGAGATGTGAGTATCTAAACACTACTTGTGAGGTGCTAGTTTGTAATCTCCGTGCTTATTATGATTAAAGTGGAACGACTATTTATTGTAATTACTTTTATATTAGCGTTAAATGACCCCTAACTTGTATTTTGATTAGAATAAAAGCGCATTTGCTTGAGGACAAGCAAATCTCAAGTGTAAGGGTATTTGATGAAGCGAAAAGTGTACCGCTTTTAGGGGGTCATTTAAGCCCTAAATCGTATTTATTTGATCAAATATTGCCCTAAATCGTTCCTTTTGTCATTTTAGGTACTTTGGAGAAGAAATATGGAAAATGAAGCATTTTGGACGTTTTTGGAGCATAAAATTGAAGAAAACGACAAAGTCTCAAAATCGGCTGGAAAAGTACTCTTGACGGCGTCACAAATTGTTCTAGACGGCGTCATGGCTTGGCAAAAGAGGTGGATATGAAAAATACACATGATAAGCCAGAGAATTTTACAATGGAAAGTCTGACGGCGTCACCCTTTAAGGTGATCAAGGCCATCACGGTTTAAGCTAAAGCGAGACGGCGTCAAGCTTATTTCTGACGGCGTCAAGCCTTGATAAGCCAGGGAGGATTTTGGAGCATTAAAGAGGGACGGCGTCAGGAAGGCCATCCGGGAACCCTAGACACGGCGAGGTGACGGCGTCAAGATCTACAACGTGACGCCGTCAGCCCCTAAACTCTATATATAGTTTTGCAATTTTTTGTCATTAGTGTGCAACTTTGTGAGGAGAAACCCTAAGACGAATTTCTGCCATTTTTAAGGGTTTTCATACCCTTGAATCTCCCATGTTTAATTGAAGATAAGTTATCATTTAATCAATCAATATGTCTATGTGTTGTTTGATTATATCTTGTTCTTGTCTTTTGATTAACATGCTAGGCTAGCTTTATCTTGTGTTTGCTTAGATCTAATGAAACCTAGCTATTGATTATTGGTTATTAGTGTGTTATTAATTGTATTGGATGATTGTTTATCGATGTTAGGCTTAAGAAAACTGGCTAACTTCCTATTCGGTAACTTGCTTGAACGTCTTAAGAAACATGAACCAATGCGTACTAAGGTTTTTATGGTTGTATTTAATGCATGAGCGAATTCTAGTGATCCCATGTTAGGAGCTTCTTAGCCGGCTCGACATAGGAGTGAAGTAGGAGCTTGTAGAGTTGGGGAAGTACGTACGCCACCCCACGATTGGTATTAAGGAATACACCCGTCATCCACGCAATTAATACACACTAATCAACCGGTAAAAGATAGTTAGGGAGTAAGAAAATCTAAGTAAACACATTTCTCCCCATATAAGTTTCACAACTCTTTTCATTTTCAGTTATTTTATTTTATTTGCATTTGTAGTTATTTGGGTTAGTTGACTAGCAACTAATTCCGCCCACTCTTTCAAACCCGAGATTTTACTTGCTTTCATAAAAACATAAAAATACAAAAAAAGAATCTTCCCTCACCCTTAGACCTATTAGTGTAGTTTTTCAATCCTATCGACACTATTCCCTGTGGAGAACGATCAATCCCCCGTACTTACCACTACACTATACTACATCGGTCAGGTACACTGCCTGGTGGGGTTGTAAGCCTCTTGAGATCCCTCGAGAGGTAAAACCTGTTGTAAGGTCGCAAAACCACGCATCAATTTACCTATTAGCCAACTTTGAACCAGCTTTTTATAGTCCTAATAAGCTATTTCCAAGTCCTAGTTAACAATATAAATAGAAAATCTAGTTTTATAGGGGCTGTGGTAATTTCAGCCTCAAATTAGCTCAAATAAGCTAATTATAAGCACAAGCTATATTGGCCCTTGTTCTTTTCATTTCTGTGCTCCCCATAGGCCATTTAGTGAGTTCTCAAAAGGCTCAAACCTTGGTGCCCTCTGCACACAGGTCTGCACAACACAAACCATATCAGCACACTCAGTATATACTGAGTGTTTAAAGCTGCTGATCTTACCTGATTTCTGGCTTATTTAGATTAGCATAGGCCTTGCTTTTTGGTTTTTTGGAAAGCTCATACTACTAGCTTACTTTTGCCCCCATTAGATTGCATCTCAGTAGCTTATTAGACTGCTTAATTTGCCTTGCAAGTTTGCTATTTTCTGAGTTTTCTGTGTGAATTTGCAATTGCATAAGTGCTCATTTGATTAATCTGTGGAATAAGCTCTTCTATTTAAGTTGTTTTAAGCTTAATTAGGTATATTAAACCTGTTCTGAGCATTTGGTTAAGTTTGGTGCTTATTAGCTTATTTTTAGCTTATTTGCATACTGCTTATCTGCCCAAATCTGCTTATTGGGCTTAGTCAACTTTTGATTTTATTTTTCATAACTTTTAAATAATATTTTAGACTTACCCTGAATTTTTCAGATTTTTCCTAAGTCATTTAATATTTTTAATCTTTTTAATTAATTTCTAATAGTAATTAAATCATAATAAATAGAAAAATAATCAGAAAAATATAAATCTAATTTTCATAATTTTCTTTTGTCATTTTTAATCTAGGAAAAATATAATTATATTTTTAGACCTTAAGAAAAACAAAAATAGAAAAATAGTGATAGCTTCTATTTAATAGAATTTATCTTTTTAAATTTTAATTAAGTAATTTTCATTTTTATAATTTTCTTAGCTTCTTTTCATCTTATAATATTTTTAGAAAAAGTTTTAGATTTTTCTTTGTTAATTTAGTATTTATTATAAATTTAAATAGTTTAAAAAGTTATTAAATAAATAAATAATTAATAATAATTAAATAAAAAGTATAAAAAAATATAATTTAAGTTTTTAAATAAGTTTTAAGTAATTTTACATTTTTAGGTTTTAATTTCATAAATTTCAGTTTTTGTCCCATTTTAGCTTTCCCGTTACGCGTTTTAGTTTATTTAATTCGCGTTTAATTTTATTGTGTATATTTGTTTTTAATTTGTTATTTAGAATTATTAAAAAAGCAAAATCTCAAATATCTCCTTTTCCATTCAATAGCACTTGATCACAATTCGTCTCTAAACACAATTTCACGCTTCGCTGGGATATAACGACCCGGGAAAACACTATACTTCTTGGTTAGTTGTCCTTAAGTGGTTTGACTTTATTTGTCCACATCCGTGGTTGATTTAAGTTGACTGTTTGAGGACGATCAAAATTTTGGCGCCGCTGCCGGGGAGGTGTGTTGCGTGTTTTAAACGTTTTGCAGTATCGTGTTTTTGAAACCCAATCTGTGTATATCTTCTATCTCTTGTATATTCATCATATATAAAGCAAAACACTCGTGAAGTTAATTCGTTTAACGAATCGAGTTCCAAAAATATCGTATTTCAATTTCCCATAAACCATATAAAAAACAAAAATATTTTTCTTTTCTTTTCTATATATATTATCATATAAAAAATAAAAGCACCAAAAATATTTTTCGTTTTCTTTATTTAATAATAAACAACAATAAAATTTACCATCGAGAACCAAGACAGAGTACTACCTAACTGGGGGTACGACCATAATAAGT
Source organism: Artemisia tridentata subsp. tridentata (assembly GCA_021014915.2). Taxonomy (NCBI): domain Eukaryota; kingdom Viridiplantae; phylum Streptophyta; class Magnoliopsida; order Asterales; family Asteraceae; genus Artemisia; species Artemisia tridentata. The sequence goes on from CP139502.1 coordinate 40,533,070, forward strand.
TCCCAAACTAAAGATTTAAAACTTGCCTTTGTATCACTTGCGAATATCGGCTCACCTTTGATTGATAAACAAACTATAACGGAGGTTTAAGGATAGTTTGACATTAAATTGTCGGACTGAAAGAAGCGGGTTTTTAAGGAGCATTAATTGCCCACCTTTGCTTCTCCGCCACTCTGTGCGTTTATCTTTTAGAGAGCTACCGTACGCTTGTTCATTATTGGTTTAAGTTCACTTGTGTTTTGATTCGTTCTTGATTTAATTAAAATATTTTACTTAGTGCATGCGCACTCGTTCTTCCACGTCATCAAGCCCTTTACGTGAACTCGTAGATATTCCGAGAAGACGTAATCGTAGACGTGCTGCCCAAATAGTCGAACCCGAGATTCGTACTGTTCTCACTGATAATATGGCAGACGAACGCACAATGGCTGAAATGCTCCAGGCACCCACCGAGGGTTACGGAGATGCCATCGTTTTACCAGCCATCGATTCTGATCATTTTGAACTGAAAACACATTTGATTTAGCTCGTTTCCACAAACCAATTCCACGGGTTTGAGCGAGAGGATCCATATGCACACATTCGTTGGTTCAACAAGTTAACCTCTACAATCAATTACAAGAATGTGCCGCAAACAGTTATCAAATTGATGCTATTTCCATTCTCACTTGAGGGGGCAGCCCGGATTTGGCTGGATAAAGAACCCCCTCGATCCATTGAAACCTGGGAAGATCTCGTTAAAAAATTTGTCAATTATTTCTTCCCTCCATCAAAGACGACTAATCTAAAAAATGAAATTGCTGGATTTCGTCAAGGTTTTGATGAAAATTTCGGAGAGGCATGGGACAGATTTAAAGATCTCCTAAGAAAATGCCCACATCACGATTTCACGGTGTTACAACAGATAAATACGTTTTATAATGGGTTGACCCAAAACGATCAAGATGCACTTAACGCAGCCGCCGGTGGCAATATCTTGAATCGTAAACCTAGAGAGGTGGTTGAAATTTGTGAAAATAAATCAAAAGTTCCTATTTCTAGAAACAAAGTGAATGTTCCTGTCACTCCTACTGCTTCTTCATCCGGTAACTCATCAGAGTTAGCCTTCCTTACGGATTCAATGCGTTGTATGATGAAGGAAATGAAAGAATTGAAGAGTGAAATTCATAAACGGGAACAAATCAAAGCAATAAACAAAGTGTGTGAAACTTGTGGTGGTCCGCATGCGTATTATGATTGTCAAGCAACCGATGCTTCTCTTTACCCAGCTCTCGTAGCTGCAGTAAACCAAAATCAATACCGTCCGCATGCTGAAACTCAATACCGAGCACCGAATGCTATGGTCCCACCTGGTTTTCCACCCGTGCCAAATCAGAATAATCAAAATCGCTTTGTTCAAAATCAGGGACAAAATTTCAACAATTCTCAAAATTTCAATCAAAACCGAGGTCAGAATCAGGGTAATCATAACCAAAAGCCATGGAATGTCCAAAACCATAATCAGACATCCTCAGATGAGTTGCTTAGGCAATTCATAAAATCTCAAGAGGAGACAAATAAAACTCAATATCAGACAAACCAGTTGTTGGTTACCCAAATAAATGACATAAAAAAGTCTTTAAATGATCTACCTTCTACCTCGGGAGGTCTCCCAAGTAACACTGTTGTCAACCCTAGGGGTGAACTCAAAGCTGTCAGTACACGTAGTGGTAAATCTCATGTTGGATTCAAGGTGATAAAGGACCCGGTACTTCCCACTAACAATGGAAGTGCTAAATACGTCCAACCTTCGGTCATCCAAACTTCGGTCATCCAAAAATCTACACCCACAATTGCTCCCTAACCGTCAAGAATAGATCCTACTCTATCACGGTTTACGGTTAAAAGTTTGTCAACCAAACTTAGTGAGCAAAGAACAGCCAGATATTATTCCGAAATGCTCAATGCTGTTCCTGTCAGTGTGCTTGATGACAGTGATGACGATGAAGATACCACTTTCGTCAAGGCTATCACCACTCGAAGTGGTACTGCTTATGAGGGGCCAGCTGGCCCTATTCCTCCTCCGTTGTTTGAAATGGAAAAAGAGACGGAGGATACAACGGACAAAGTGCAAATTCCAAGCCCACAAAGTACAGCACATGTCCATCCTCCGGTTGTCCCGAAAAAGAAATCCAAACCAGGAGTTGTCTTTAAATCTATTGAGACTCCTGAAGTTGTTGCCCCTAAATCCAAACCTTACATTCCTTACCCATCGCGCTTAAATGAGCAAAAGCTCCGTGAGAAGGCTAGTCAACAAATGGACAAATTCTTTCAAATCTTTAAAGAATTACATTTTGACATAAGTTTTGCGGATGCTATCATTCTGATGCCCAAATTTGCATCAACAATCAAACACTTATTAAGCAACAAGGAAAAACTGATTGAAATGGCTAAAACTCCATTAAATGAGAACTGCTCAGCGGTTATCTTGAAAAAGCTTCCGGAGAAGCTTGGAGATCCTGGAAAGTTTCTACTACCTTATGTATTTCCGGGAATGGTTGAATGCTATGCCTTGGCAGATCTAGGTGCAAGCATCAACCTGATGCCTCATTCAGTATGGAAGAAACTTTCTCTTCCGGATCTTACTCCTACCTGCATGACTCTTGAGCTTGCAGATCGAACCATATCTCATCCATGCGGCATTGCCGAAGATGTGTTTGTAAAAGTAGGTAAGTTCCATTTTCCAGCTGACTTTGTGGTTGTTGAATTCGACGCAGATCAAAAGGTTCCTCTCATTCTTGGAAGAGGATTCCTAAAAACGGGCCATGCTCTTATTGATGTATTTAAGCATGAGATCACCTTGCGTGTGGATAAAGAAGCTGTTACCTTTAACCATGATCAAACTTCGAGGTACTCCTCAAATTATGATTCTCAATCGGTTAACCGAATTGATGTCATTGATATTGCTTCAAAGGAGTACTCTCAAGAAAGTCTTGGTTATTTTCATAATTCTGTGAGTGGGGAACCCACCACATCTTCTCAACTTATCATAGCAGACTCTTCCCCTTCTCTCACTTCGGTTGAGGGAAGTGATCCCTTTTGGGATGAAGTCGATGCTTTTCTTACTCTAGATAGCTCACTTCCGCAAGAGGTTGATGATGACTATCTTGATCCAGAGGGGGACATTCTTTTTCTAGAAAATTTGTTAAACGAAGATTCATCTTCCCCTCTTCCACCAAAACAACTTCATAAGAAGGAAATCAAGTCCCGGAGATCAAGTTTAAGGACTTGCCTCCTCCACTTACATATGCAATTCTTGAGGAGGAAGTTCTTATCCTAATCGCTGTTCAGATCTCTCTTCTTCCCTTCACCTACCCGGTGATTTCCCCTATCTTTCACTCATTTGGGAGTGAGGATATTACTTTTGACCCCGGCATTGTCCATCTAACATTGGTTTAAATGCCGGATTTATCTCATCGGTGTGGAACTTTCTTATGCTCAATTGGTTATCCAAGCATCTTGAATGAAAGTCCGATTGAGATGGTTTCTTCCACTTACTTCCCCATGAACCAATGAATTCGGGGTCGAGTCAAGCTAGCGACTCGGTTAATAAAAAACAGTAGCAAAATATGGGTTTTCACCCATGTTTCACCTAAGTGTGGGGGAGATGCCCCACATGTTGTAAATATGTTCAGTAAAAAAAAAAAATGTGTGTATATAAAATAATGGCTATTAGTATTTCCTTTTTACGTTCTAAGTGTTGGCATAACAACCGGTTCTTTGAATATTGAGGGCAATATTCAGTTCTAAGTGTGGGGGGGAATTCTAGCGAATTTGATCAAATGTACCATCTAGTACCCCCATTTTTAGCCAAAATTTTAAAATTTTTTCTCACTTAGAACTCAATAAATGGTTATCAGTCCGCCATGTCTAACCCACATAAGGATTGGCTAATCCGAGAGCAAACGGCTCTTGGTAAAGATATGTCAAATCCGTTTATGGCTGACAATTTGCCGAAAATTGTATGGTATTCGACTCACCATATCCTAAAAAGTGAAGAGTTGGCTAGCCCGCAAGGTTATGGCTTGTGGTAAAGGCAGTGAAAAACCATGATTGGTAATCAGCTTACCAAAGATAATAGTTGTAATTTATCTAAGAGTTGGCTAGTCCAGAAGCAAACGGCTTTTGGTAAAGACAAATCAAAACCGTTAACAGCTGATGATTTGCTCAAAATCATTTGGTTATCATTGTACCAAAGTATCACATACTAAAACATTGGCTACTCCAGAAGTAATGGCTTTTGGTAAAGAGATAAAAATCCATTAAATCTTCATAAATGATTGCTAGGGACTAGCAATAGTTTAGTGTGGGGGATTGATGAGTGTCTAAATACTCATCATTTTGTTCCCATTTAAACTACTAAAACAGCCAAAAACACTTTGAAAAGTCAAATAATACAGAAAATATCATAAAATGTGTTTTTATGTGACTCAGGAACAAAAAGATTGAAAACAAGTGAAAAACGAACAAAGTTTGCATAATTGTCATTTTCAGTCCCTGAAGTTTCACAAATTGGCAGAACTAGTCCCTGGTTATTCAAAACATGTTAAATATCATCAAAGGTCCTTGGGGATTCATAAGTTGTCAAGATTAGTCCTTTAAGGTTCAAGTTTGCAAAATTACAACTTTGGTCCCCCAAGTTTGGAAAATGTCAAAAATAGTCCCTGGGTTTAAAAAGTGGAAAATTACATTTATGGTCCTTGGGTTATTCACATATGGCAAGAATGGTCCTTGTAATACTTTGGGAAAGTTGCATGTTCAGCCCCTTCACAAATCAGAAATTACAATAATGGTCCTTGTGATTTTACTACAAACCAAACCGGACCCTTAAATAAAAAAAACAACCCAACCCACTTATTTACTAAACCCAACCCTTATATTAAATTACCCAACCCAAAATAATAAAACCCAATCCATAACACAACCACCCAGCCCAATCCTATACCCGGCCCACTCACCTTTGCTAAATATCAGAGTTTGACTTCGGTCAAACTTCTTATCCCTTCCCCTAAACCGCCAAAACCAGTCACCATACCACCTCACCCCCACCTCATCACCAGCTGGCTTCACCACCTTATCCCCCCTCCAAACACGCTACCTAACACTCCCAAATGCATTTAATGCATCTTCCCCACTCCCACTAACTAAAACAGATGAAATAGCCACTTGTCCTGTTTTCCTGCCAAAAGTGGAATCCAACGAATGAGATCAAATTGAAGCAATTCAAGGGTGCTGATAGATTCAAGGATGTCGACTAGGGTTATCCCACTTTAATTTTGTATAAATAGAAGCAAATGTAGCTCATAAAGAGCAAGTAGGTAAAAGTAGCATAAATCGTAATTTCAATTTCAGTAGCAATAATTTGTAATCTCAAATTTCAACAATCAATACAAGTTAATTTTGTGTGTTTGTTGTTGTTCTTTGTACAATTATCAGTAGTTAATGATAATGCCAAGTTTTCTGATTTTCATATGTACTGAGAATTCGAACCTTGTTAAGTAGTAATTGAAACAATTTCTCAGTTGTTTCTAATAGCTTATGCAAGCTTTATATAGCTTGTTGTAAGTTTATTTTAGAGTAAATCTGTTCTAATTCAAGATTTGGAGAAAAGTCAACCAAAGTCAAACTGGGAGCTAATAAGCTGTTCTGGGTGGTTTAAGCTAATCAGGAAGGCTTAGTAGTGTTTTCTAGCTTGTGTGAACAAGCTAGTTTTGTTCTGGTCCTTGTTTCTCTGTTCCATGAATCTCACTCAGTTGTAAGCTTTTTAGATTTTTAGCATTAAATTCCATATTACTGTATAACTGCTTAATAGTAGCTTATTCTTGTTGTTTTATGCTTTTTATTAGTTCCTAAGAGTATTTCATTAGTATAATCAGTCAAACATAGACTTTGTTTTCATTTTTACTTAAAAACTATAAAAAGCCAAAAAAATAGCCATTAGTAGCATAGTTTAGCATACTGCTTATTTTTGTTTTAAAAGTTGTTAAACATAGTTAATATAAGTCAGTAAATCAGTTAATATCAAAATAATCATAGTTCATAGCTTACTTCCTTTGAAAAAGTCACCACAGTCACATATATAGGGGTGTTTGGCTTTAGGCAGTCAAATGGGTCAAACCCATGTTTACTGTGCATTTACCTATTAGCCAACTTTGAACCAGCTTTTTATAGTCCTAATAAGCTATTTCCAAGTCCTAGTTAACAATATAAATATAAAATCAAGTTTTATAGGGGCTGTGGTAATTTCAGCCTCAAATTAGCTCAAATAAGCTAATTATAAGCACAAGCTATATTAGCCCTTGTTCTTTTCATTTCTGTGCTCCCCATAGGCCATTTAGTGAGTTCTCAAAAGGCTCAAACCTTGGTGCCCTCTGCACACAGGTCTGCACAACACAAACCACATCAGCACACTCAGTATATACTGAGTGTTTAAAGCTGCTGATCTTACCTGATTTCTGGCTTATTTAGATTAGCATAGGCCTTGCTTTTTGGTTTTCTGGAAAGCTCATACTACTAGCTTACTTTTGCCCCCATTAGATTGCATCTCAGTAGCTTATTAGACTGCTTAATTTGCCTTGCAAGTTTGCTATTTTCTGAGTTTTCTGTGTGAATTTGCAATTGCATAAGTGCTCATTTGATTAATCTGTGGAATAAGCTCTTCTATTTAAGTTGTTTTAAGCTTAATTAGGTATATTAAACCTGTTCTGAGCATTTGGTTAAGTTTTGTGCTTATTAGCTTATTTTTAGCTTATTTGCATACTGCTTATCTGCCCAAATCTGCTTATTGGGCTTAGTCAACTTCTGCTTTTATTTTTCATAACTTTTAAATAATATTTTAGACTTATCCTGAATTTTTCAGATTTTTCCTAAGTCATTTAATATTTTTAATCTTTTTAATTAGTTTCTAATAGTAATTAAATCATAATAAATAGAAAAATAATCAGAAAAATATAAATCTAATTTTCATAATTTTCTTTTGTCATTTTTAATCTAGGAAAAATATAATTATATTTTTAGACCTTAAGAAAAACAAAAATAGAAAAATAGTGATAGCTTCTATTTAATAGAATTTATCTTTTTAAATTTTAATTAAGTAATTTTCATTTTTATAATTTTCTTAGCTTCTTTTCATCTTATAATATTTTTAGAAAAAGTTTTAGATTTTTCTTTGTTAATTTAGTATTTATTATAAATTTAAATAGTTTAAAAAGTTATTAAATAAATAAATAATTAATAATAATTAAATAAAAAGTATAAAAAAATATAATTTAAGTTTTTAAATAAGTTTTAAGTAATTTTACATTTTTAGGTTTTAATTTCATAAATTTCAGTTTTTGTCCCATTTTAGCTTTCCTGTTACGCGTTTTAGTTTATTTAATTCGCGTTTAATTTTATTGTGTATATTTGTTTTTAATTTGTTATTTAGAATTATTAAAAAAAGCAAAATCTCAAATATCTCCTTTTTCATTCAATAGCACTTGATCACAATTCGTCTCTAAACACAATTTTACGCTTCGCTGGGATATAACGACCCGGGAAAATACTATACTTCTTGGTTAGTTGTCCTTAAGTGGTTTGACTTTATTTGTCCACATCCGTGGTTGATTTAAGTTGACTGTTTGAGGACTATCATCTAGCATATAACACCAATCTCATTTCAAGTAAAACAATCAATTCTAGATTTCATATTCCAAATAAACAGTCATTGAATTTAGTTAAAAACAAGCATGTATTCTCCCCCAAAATAGTTATAAAATGAGTAAAAGTAGGGGCCATGAACTCACCTTAAAACGATAGCAACCTGTTAATCAATCAACAAAATAGTGCAACCGCGCCGACACGTAACCTAAATCAGTACGGTAAGTCTTAGCGAAAGTATTCGTGTCTCATGTGTCTTTACTTTATTTGAAAAGTTTACGCGTGACCAGTGCTCGTGTATTTCTTGCTTGCTGTGTGGTAAAGTATATTTCAAAATGATTTATCGTTGTAACTCTTGGTGGTGGCTCATGGTGAAAGTGTACGGTGGGAACATCCGTGCTAGTATTCTTCGTTAAATTGCGCAAGTAATATATATATATATATATATATATATATATATATATATATATATATATATATATATATATATATATATATATATATATATTTGGTTAAGTACTTAAGTATTTAATTAATTAATAATTATAATTAATTAAATAGGTTTTTGAAAAATTAATAAAGTAATAGAGTTAGTGGAGGATTATTATATTATAAATATTATTTATTATTTATAATACAATTTTAATTATAAGGAATTTAGAAAAAGACATTGTTAAGTAGTTTAGAAAAATTTACTTAAGTTAAGTATTTTTACTAAAATACTCTAAGTGTTAGATTTTTAGAAAATTTGGGCATGACCCATTCGTTTATACAACGTTTCCACTTTCCTCAGGTGTTGCAATATTCTCAAATACTCGTCTCATTAATTATATGTGCAAAATGTGATTGTAATATATATTTTGGTCGTCGTGAGTATTTTTATCGTTATAGTTTAATTATTAACAATAGATTTCGACACAAAGTCAATATTTAGTCGGAATGTCAACAAAAGTCAATATTAATAATAATTTGGTTAAAATGTCATTTTTCACCCTTTTGGAGACTAACGCGTCTCAAAACAAGTCCAAAACTAGTTTTTGTTACCTTTTCTGACTCATTATGGATATTATTACTTAACGATACGGTAAATATAACAAAAACTAGTTTTGGACTTGTTTTGAGACGCGTTAGTCTCCAAAAGTGTGAAAAATGACATTTTAACCAAATTATTATTAATATTGACTTTTGTTGACTTTCCGACTAAATATTGACTTTGTGTCAAAATCTATCTAAAGTCTGCAGGCATTGATGTTGCATACGTAATGCCATGGGAAAAATTCTAGGAAATGGTGCTCAAGAAGTACTGCCCCCGCAACGAAGTTAAAAAGTTGGAGGTGGAGTTTTGGAACCTCAAGGTGCAGGGCACCAACATGGCTGCATACAACTAACACTTTCAAGAATTGGCCTTACTATGCCCCGAGATGGTCCAAACTGAAGCACGTCTACTGGAGAGATACATTGGAGGATTACCTCCATCCGTCAAGGGTAATGTCACTACCTTCAAGGCTGCTGACCTCCATGAGACTATAGAAGTGGCCAACAAGCTAATGGACCAAGTCATTGAGGATACCGCTGAGGAGGTGGTAGATAAAAAAAGGAAATGGAATGATCACTTCGGAGACAACAACAACCAGAATAAGCGACTAGGGATCGCCAAGGTCTATACTGCTGGGTCAGGAGAGAAGAAAGGTTATGCTGGAACTTTACCCAAGTGCAACAAGTGCCGATTTCACCACAATGGACCTTGCCCCGCTCAGTGTGGGAACTGCCAAAAGAACGGACACAAAGCTAGGGATTGCAAGGCTCCCACCCTCGTGATGGACCCGAACGTCTCAATAACCTGCTATGAGTGTGAAGTGATAGGGCACTTCAGTAGCGAATGCCCGGAGCTGAGGAACCAGAATGAGGGAAGAACTCGTGAAAACGGATACGCGATAGAAGGAGGAGAAGCTCTCCAGGACCTCAACAACGACACCAGTGATGACAATGCTTAAGAAGAGAGTTCCCTACTTCGCATAAAAAGACCTACACCTAGATCCTCTTAGATCGTATTCCTCCGAGTATTTGTACTTCTTAAAGACCTTTTGTATTGTTGCTTTTTATGACTATTCATGTGATGAATTCTCTATCTTTTATATCAAGATGTTATGACAACTCTTTTCCATTATCAATCACATTTGAAATTGTCCGTCAACTATTATACTCTCGTCATATATAAGGTGGTGCATCTTTTAAAGCCTATTGTGATTTCGGACCTATAGAAACCCAATACCATGGTAACTAAACCCGGCATAGCATCATCAGTCCGCAACTAAGCATAGCCTGATCACCTATGTTTAGTTCAGGGAGGATCATGCCATGATGGGAATAGTCACCTCAAGAACTTTGTACTTCAAGAGCGAACAATTCACATCTCAACTGTCAAAGTTCAATAAATTCTCAAAAAGGTCTCGCCATGGAAAGGTGTGATTAGATTTGGTAAGCGTGGAAAGCTGAACCCTCGCTATATTGGACCTTTCGAAATTCTTGCCAGGCTCGGGCCGGTAGCCTACCGACTCGAACTATCTTCGAGCTCAGCGCTGTGCATGACGTCTTTCATATCAGCAACTTGAAAAAGTGCTTATCTGATGAGTTGTGAGATTAAATTGGAGTCGACAACCTAAGGGTCTAAACTTTTTTCCTAGCTTGATCTAGTGACAATTCTTGTTTGATGAGTTGCGAAAATCAAGCTAAGAGTCAAGTTGTTACCCAAGCCGAATTCAGTTTAATCTCATGACAGTTCTTGTTTGATGAGCTTCAGCTTGACGAGAAACTGAATTTCATCGAAGAGCCGATTGAAATTATGGACCGGGAAGTTAAACGGCTAAAGCAGAGTCGTATCTCAATTGTGAAGGTCCGTTGGAACTTTCGCAGAGGCCCTAATTTTCCTCAAGTACACCTGGGCCGAGCCCAACATGAAATTGAACAACTTTGACTTTTTGACCAAACGGATTTAACGGACGTGTTAAGTGATTTTTAGAAACGCGACGATATATACATTTCAACTAAAAATGAGATTTGGGCTAAAAATTAAAGTTGTTCAATTTGATGTTGGGCTCGGCCCAACAGCCCACTCGTGGCTTTTTAGTCCAAAAAATTATATTTAGCCCATTGTCTTTGTAATTTGTAAATATTAGTTAAGTAACAAAATTTTAATTTTATCAATTAAGCTCTTATAAATAAGCTATTAAGGCAAATAGTTTTTTTTTTGAACTTAAGGCAAATAGTTAAATATGACCAAAATACATGATATTCGACCCATATAACATAAGTCGACCAATTTTCACATTTTTATAAGCTAATCTCTATTAATTATGGCTTATTTAATAAGCTATTCAAAATAAGCTTTTAAGCATAAATTCCACCATTTCACCACTTGAGCCAAAATTTTATGTTTTTCAAAACCCCAATAATTTTGTAATTTTTACCATGGCCAAAATATATATATATAGCCTCAAAAGTTTATATATTGCTTAATTTCGCGAAATTAACGTTAATCATGTTTGTATCATCAAACTAGCACCATATATAACAAGATTTACCACATACAAGAAATTTACTAATTTGTTCATAGATCATATATATGAGTCGAGCACTATTTAATTTTTAGAAACCCTAGCTTTTTCCATTATAACAAAACATATACATTTAACAATTTATATCATCATTAGACATCAAATGATTATGTAATTAACAAGATTAGAAAATTTTGATGATTTCTTACAAAGCTTTTGAAGTTAACGTGTGATAGGAGAGACCAAGAACAACCCAAACTTCACCAAATTTACCAAAACCACGTTCCAAATAACCCGAAATGCTTGAATATTGATGACATCAAATAACGACATATTATTAGCATCATTTATCCCATATTAATGACTTGTTTTATATCACTTTATATGAGAATTGACACTTAATCGTTTACTTTTGTAATTCTCAGTATAAATAAGCATTTGGTGAAAGTTAATGATTTCGGACGGAAATTGGAGCAAAATGAATCAAGTTGGAAAAGTCTGCTGAATTGAAGAGATTAAAGACCATTGCCTGACTTTGAAGCATGCGCCGCATCTGATTTTATCATGCGTCGCATATGAAACTTTGGTCAACGAAGAAGAACCAACTTGTTCTACTCCAGATACGCCGCATCGGACCAATCCGATGCGCCGTATTGGCCATACACAATCCTTACCAAAGAAATCGAGTGGAGATTAGAAGCTTAATGAAGAAGTCAAGATTACAAGTCGACACTTGAAGATGCTTTCGTATTTTGGCCATAAAATCTTCATCCGGACTCCGATTTAGTTGATTCAAGCGGCCACGCGAAGAGAAAAAGAAAATCTATCTGAATCTGAAGGAGATGCGGCGCATCTGGTCTTTAGATGCGCCGTATTGGGTCAGTTTCAGACTTGGAGGCTACGTTTACTTATAGATGCGGCGCATCTAACTCTCTAGATGCGCCGTATCGACCCAGATTTCAGAATCTATAAATACCGAGCTCATTAACGAATTAGGGTATCATTGGGGACCCTTGGGGTCGTTCCCAGAAGACCAAAAACCCCTCCAAACAGCAGAAGACCTCCTTGAAGATCCAATCATCCTAGAAGATCATCTCAAGAACCTTATATTAAGTGTAATCGTTCGGTTAGCGTATCGTTTTCATTATGAATTCTTATTCGTTTGCTTTGATTACAACTTTATGTATTGTTACTGAGATTATGGGCTAACACCCTTAGGTGTTAGCCAAGTTTATGAAGTCTATTTAGTTTATTTGTGTTCTTGATTACGTGTTTGCTTTGTTATTGGATTGGGTGCTTATCGATAAAAACTCGTTTATTGCTTATAACTAGTAAAAGTCTATGTAACTAGATTATGAACTTATTGGTTTAATGTGGTAACTTAACTATCTGTAATTGTGGTTACTTTAATTGATCATAAAGTGTAGTAATCCGAATCCTATTAGACGGCTTAGAGGGAACACACCGGAACCGTGCCTTATGCCACTATTAGGACTAGTAGCGCGTAATGCCAAACTAGGTTAGACGGTTTAAAGCGATAAGTTAGTATTGATGCTAGATAGGTCACTATGATCATGTCCTCTTTCCCACCACGATGGTAGGTTATTCAATTGTGACAGGATTAATAATCGGATTGATGGCAAAACAATTGAATGAATTAAAACAAGTAGACATTAGCACATATATAACTATAAGATGGATTAGACTTGGCTAGCATGTTCTTCTATCATTGAATTCACATTTTCTTTTAATTAGTTTAATATTTATTTTCTCGTATTTAGTTTAATTAAACACACAAAATCGTGATAGCCTCTCAGGCTAAAACCCCCAAAGTATTTACTTGCTTTCTAGGTTAGTTAGTTTAGTAATTAGAATACCTTTAGATCACTTTATCTCACTCCTAGTGAACGACCCTTGCTTACCTAGAAACTATCTACATTGACCGGGTACACTGCTCGTTAGTGTTTAGAGTCTATAGGTTAGTTCGGCAAAATATAAATTTAAAACTTGGTAGATTTTTATAGACCTAAAAAAACACATCAAGTTTTTGGCGCCGTTGCCGGGGAGTGATTGTTTTAATTTGATTTATTGGTATTTTAGTTTTTATTTGTTTTCGTTAGTTTCTGTGTGTTTTTGTCATTCTGTGTTTCTATCTTAGAAAAGCAATACGGCGTATTCTTGTCTGTGAATACGGCGCATTTGTCTGATTTCAATACGGCGTATTCTTGTCTGTGAATACGGCGCATCTGTCTGATTTCAATACGGCGTATTCTTGTCTGTGAATACGGCGCATTGACGTTCTGCGAAATTTTTTTTAGTTTGTGTGATTTTTTTTTTTAGTATTATATAATTTGAAAAATCTGTTACAGAAAGCTAATACGGCGTATCCATTGTCTGTTGGATACGGCGTATTATCTTGTGTCGATACGGCGTATCCATTGTCTGTTGGATACGGCGCATCGATTTTCTGTCACACCAAAAATATTTTTTGTTTTTTATTTTTTGTGTTTATTAAATTTTTATTAGTTTAGTTTTTATTTTTGTTTCGGTTACTGCTGTTCTTGGTTGTTTATCTTTCAGGTAATAATGAAGATGGACGATCCAGATATTACAATGGAAGAATATATGAGACTTGAAGAGGAAAGAGCCTTGAGCAATAATAGGATCTACGATTGGGAAAGAGCAAGAAATGGTGCACAAGTCAATGAGACGAAAGAAATAACTATGGAAGAATACTTGTTGCTGGAAAAGGTTAAGTCAAAGAAAGAAAGAAATGGGTTGCCGTTTCGGCATACTTGGACTATATCGGATGATAATGATGAGAAAGTATCCCATGTATTTAATATGAAACAAATTCCTGCAATTGTTCTCGATGGTGCTTTTTCTCCGGAGATTGCACAAGATGATGTGTATACGGAACCTTACGTTGAAGAATATTCTGCAATCGTATTACCACCATTAGACAACCCATCGGATGAAGATGAAAAGTATTCTGATTTTGATTTCGAACCATTTGACGCCATAGTTTATGATGACACACCCCAACCAGATTTTGACCCAACAAGGGTTTTTGAAGAAATCTGGGATGAATTGTTTAAGGATGAAATTCGGGACGGTGAGGAAATTGCAAGACCACTTGTTGAAGAATCACAAGATGAATTGGAGTCGCTTACAACAAAAAGTGGTACAAATTTATTTAATACTAATGATCCCGTTACTAATAATCTTGCTAGTTTTCCTAAACAGGTTGCAAAACAAAAGGATAATGAGGTGGAGTATATTACACTACCTATTCAAGCACATGAAGCACCTGTGATCAACCCGTATTTGGTGGAGCTCGAGGAAGAATTTGGTGATGAGCTCTTAAACATTTCTACGATTGATGAAGATGATGATTTCGACCCTATGAAGGTTATAGAGGAACTCGAACTTTTACTTGCCAAAGACCCTTTCTCATCTTCTGCGGAAGTCAAAGGACGCCTTACTACCAAAGAGACTAACCATGAAGAAAGGAGACTCATTTTTCCTCAACACACTACTCTTTCAGATGGAATGGTCAAATCATCCAATTTATCAACCAAACCGGGTAAGGATAGGAAAGATGTACATATATTGCCAAGGTATGATTTTTATTTATTTCTTCCATCTTTACTAGCAAATTTACACTCTCTTCGTGTTTATTGCTACTATCACCCGCACTTGATCCCAAGTGGGGGGAACAATACCCTATTACATAGTAAATAAGGGTAGAGTCAGGCTCGTGACTCGAACAAAAACAAGCGCTTCGTGGGAGGCAACCCATGCTTGTCTTTTACTTTCTTTTTAGTTTATTTTATTTTCTTGTGTTTATTTTTATTTGTTTTTTCTGCATGACTGCTGTCGCTGTATTCTGCTGATACAAACGATACGGCGCATCTGTATTCCAGATGCGGCGTATGGCGTTTTCATTTTATATACAGCGCATTTAATAATTCGAGTACGGCGCATCTATCTCCTAGATACGCCGTATTCTGTTTTTAATCAGAAAAATTTTTAAGCCATAACCGACATACGACGCATCTGTTGTACAGATACGGCGTATCTAATTATTTGTTAAAAAACAGACTTCGAATTAATAAAATATGAAGCGACGCATCAATTTCTATCGATACGGCGTATTATCCCATTGCATGCAGTTTAATATTTCCTACAGGTTGTTGATGCGGCGTATCCAATATTCCATGGATGCGGCGCATCGACACTCTGACCTGTAATTTTTTCGTATTTTTATTTTCCTAACCAATGATTAACGAGATGCTCTCGAGATTCTTTTTCTGTG
The DNA here is from genome assembly GCA_021014915.2 of Artemisia tridentata subsp. tridentata. Taxonomy (NCBI): domain Eukaryota; kingdom Viridiplantae; phylum Streptophyta; class Magnoliopsida; order Asterales; family Asteraceae; genus Artemisia; species Artemisia tridentata. The sequence continues at coordinate 40,548,619 of CP139502.1, forward strand.
GTCTCTATAATTTTACAGGTCTGGACGATTGAAGATGTTGATGAACTCCCACATTTTATATGCTCGCATTCTTAAATGGAGGATCATTCCGAGCAAATCTCAGGGGAGTTCTCCGTTCTAATTCTTTTAATTTCCTGTTTTTAATTTCAAATTAAACAATGAGGACGTTGTTTATCTTAAGTGGGGGGATGGAGAATTAGAAAGTTTACTTGTCCTTATTTTTCAAAAATATGCTTAAAATGTGCTTAATATATCAAAATTTAAAATTATTTTTAGCATGTTTTTGTTTAAAGTCTAAATTACATAGCTGCACACATGACGTTATTTTCAAAAATTGTGATTTTTCAAAATTCACAAATCTATGAGTGTGCCGGTGACTTGTAAACTTTAGAACTTGGCTTGTATACTATTCGAGACCACCATAATAAGTATTATTTTATATAATTGGAATGACTTATCTAACTTGGTAAATTTCTAGGATTACACCCAAATAGCCTATTATATGTTATGTGATATTAACTAACTACACTGGTTAGTTAACCCCCGTATAAACCCTTTTGTTACTCTCACTTTTAGAGTAAGATACCCCTAGAAAAACACTCAGAGCCATTCCTTTCGTTTCTTACACCTATGTTTAAAATGTTTCGTTACACCCTTACACCTTAGCCTACCCTGTAGATTAGAATCCGTGGTTTGGTTAATTGCTTTAGGCAAAGTGTGTTTCCTTACATTACCTGTGTTCGCGTGCGTAATTCATTATCTTTGGTTGAGTCAGGAAATTGCACAATGCAATTGGTATGAAAGTAAATATTGTATATCTTTGAGTTTATTTTTCGTGTGTTTACTACTTTCGCTATTACAGTTGTTTCTGAAAGTATGAAAAGTATGGAAAAATTATCCGGAGAGAAAGTGATAGAAAAGTTGTGAAATTTTACACATATGTTGATGTCAAAAAAAAAAAAAAAAAAAAAAAAAAAAAAAAAAAAAAAAACGAAAAAATGAGAAAAGAAAAAGAAAGAAGAAGTTGGAGGTTTGTTTTTACCAACATTGTAAAGTTATGTAAAGTTATCATTATTGTTGTTGTACTATAGTTATGGATTGAATGGGAGTTGGCCGTTATGGGAACGTCAACTAAGGTTTATTCTTTGATTGAGATCTTGTTGAGTATAATTCGTGTCTACCTAAAGCGTGTGTTTCAAGTGTTAAAGCGTGAGTTATTCAGTGATATGAGTCTTATTCATGGGATGGTTGGGATAGTGATTAACCACACTTAGGATTTTAATTTATTTGTTTTGTTTATTTTTCATTTTACACCAATTTATATCCCAAATATTATCCATACCCTATATTATTCTTTATCCAACCAAACCTTTGATTTATTGAGATTAGGGATTTGAGCAATCTTAAGTATCGTAGTCGTGGATTCGGCTATGTATTTATGATTTTGTCGCCCTTTTTGATATATTATTATTGGTGAAGTTTGGACCTATCTTTAGCCTATTCGAGTTAAGGATTTGAGCAATTGCAAGTATCGTGTTCGTGGATTCGATCATGTATTTGTGATTTTGTCGCCTTTTCTGGAATTTGAGATCGATAGAGATTAAGGAGAATGATTAACCCTTAAGCCTAAAAACCCTTTTTACCGCTTTAGACTTGTTATTCCTTGGCTTTAGTGGGGGAGATGTGTATACTTGCCAAACTTATGATAGAATATTCGTCACGACTGGACAGTTAAACGATTAGATTTGCTTTTATCAAAAACATTTTATTTTATTTCTAATTCGTTAAGTGTTTGGTTGTGTGATTATGATGAAACGAATACATGCTTAAATATAAAAATAAATCCTAATATCTTTTAGGATACATTTTCATAAGTTTAATCTAAGGTTTACTTGAGGACAAGTAAAGTTCAAGTGGGGGGATATTTGATGACATCAAATAACGACATATTATTAGCATCATTTATCCCATATTAATGACTTGTTTTATATCACTTTATATGAGAATTGACACTTAATCGTTTACTTTTGTAATTCTCAGTATAAATAAGCATTTGGTGAAAGTTAATGATTTCGGACGGAAATTGGAGCAAAATGAATCAAGTTGGAAAAGTCTGCTGAATTGAAGAGATTAAAGACCATTGCCTGACTTTGAAGCATGCGCCGCATCTGATTTTATCATGCGTCGCATATGAAACTTTGGTCAACGAAGAAGAACCAACTTGTTCTACTCCAGATACGCCGCATCGGACCAATCCGATGCGCCGTATTGGCCATACACAATCCTTACCAAAGAAATCGAGTGGAGATTAGAAGCTTAATGAAGAAGTCAAGATTACAAGTCGACACTTGAAGATGCTTTCGTATTTTGGCCATAAAATCTTCATCCGGACTCCGATTTAGTTGATTCAAGCGGCCACGCGAAGAGAAAAAGAAAATCTATCTGAATCTGAAGGAGATGCGGCGCATCTGGTCCTTAGATGCGCCGTATTGGGAGATGAGGCGCATCTCTGGTCTTTAGATGCGCCGTATTGGGTCAGTTTCAGACTTGGAGGCTACGTTTACTTATAGATGCGGCGCATCTAACTCTCTAGATGCGCCGTATCGACCCAGATTTCAGAATCTATAAATACCGAGCTCATTAACGAATTAGGGTATCATTGGGGACCCTTGGGGTCGTTCCCAGAAGACTAAAAACCCCTCCAAACAGCAGAAGACCTCCTTGAAGATCCAATCATCCTAGAAGATCATCTCAAGAACCTTATATTAAGTGTAATCGTTCGGTTAGCGTATCGTTTTCATTATGAATTCTTATTCGTTTGCTTTGATTACAACTTTATGTATTGTTACTGAGATTATGGGCTAACACCCTTAGGTGTTAGCCAAGTTTATGAAGTCTATTTAGTTTATTTGTGTTCTTGATTACGTGTTTGCTTTGTTATTGGATTGGGTGCTTATCGATAAAAACTCGTTTATTGCTTATAACTAGTAAAAGTCTATGTAACTAGATTATGAACTTATTGGTTTAATGTGGTAACTTAACTATCTGTAATTGTGGTTACTTTAATTGATCATAAAGTGTAGTAATCCGAATCCTATTAGACGGCTTAGAGGGAACACACCGGAACCGTGCCTTATGCCACTATTAGGACTAGTAGCGCGTAATGCCAAACTAGGTTAGACAGTTTAAAGCGATAAGTTAGTATTGATGCTAGATAGGTCACTATGATCATGTCCTCTTTCCCACCACGATGGTAGGTTATTCAATTGTGACAGGATTAATAATCGGATTGATGGCAAAACAATTGAATGAATTAAAACAAGTAGACATTAGCACATATATAACTATAAGATGGATTAGACTTGGCTAGCATGTTCTTCTATCACTGAATTCACATTTTCATTTAATTAGTTTAATATTTATTTTCTCGTATTTAGTTTAATTAAACACACAAAATCGTGATAGCCTCTCAGGCTAAAACCCCCAAAGTATTTACTTGCTTTCTAGGTTAGTTAGTTTAGTAATTAGAATACCTTTAGATCACTTTATCTCACTCCTAGTGAACGACCCTTGCTTACCTAGAAACTATCTACATTGACCGGGTACACTGCTCGTTAGTGTTTAGAGTCTATAGGTTAGTTCGGCAAAATATAAATTTAAAACTTGGTAGATTTTTATAGACCTAAAAAAAACACATCAAGTTTTTGTTCTTTTCTTATTTTTCTCTCTCTTTTTTTTTTTTTCCTTTTTTTCTTTTTTTTTTTTTTTTTTTTTTTAAAACTAATAAAACTTCATAAACATGGAATTACAAAAGCAAACAATGATATGCGGCGCATTGTGGTTACTTAATAAAACTTCATCTCCCAATACGAGTTTCAGACTTGGAGGCTACGTTTACTTATAGATGCGGCGCATCTAACTCTCTAGATGCGCCGTATCGACCCAGATTTCAGAATCTATAAATACCGAGCTCATTAACGAATTAGGGTATCATTGGGGACCCTTGGGGTCGTTCCCAGAAGACTAAAAACCCCTCCAAACAGCAGAAGACCTCCTTGAAGATCCAATCATCCTAGAAGATCATCTCAAGAACCTTATATTAAGTGTAATCGTTCGGTTAGCGTATCGTTTTCATTATGAATTCTTATTCGTTTGCTTTGATTACAACTTTATGTATTGTTACTGAGATTATGGGCTAACACCCTTAGGTGTTAGCCAAGTTTATGGAGTCTATTTAGTTTATTTGTGTTCTTGATTACGTGTTTGCTTTGTTATTGGATTGGGTGCTTATCGATAAAAACTCGTTTATTGCTTATAACTAGTAAAAGTCTATGTAACTAGATTATGAACTTATTGGTTTAATGTGGTAACTTAACTATCTGTAATTGTGGTTACTTTATAATATACAACTATCCCCGGCAACGGCGCCAAAAACTTGATGTGTTTTTTTAGGTCTATAATAAACTACCAAGTTTTAAATTTATTTATTGCCGAACTAACCTATAGACTCTAAACACTAACGAGCAGTGTACCCGGTCAATGTAGATAGTTTTTAGGTAAGCAAGGGTCGTTCACTAGGAGCGAAGCTAAAGTGATCTAAAGGTATTCTAATTACTAAACTAACTAACCTAGAAAGCAAGTAAATACTTTAGGGGTTTTAGCCTGAGAGGCTATCACGATTTTGTGTGTTTAATTAAACTAAATACGAGAAAATAAATATTAAACTAATTAAAAGAAAATGTGAATTCAATGATAGAAGAACATGCTAGCCAAGTCTAATCCATCTTATAGTTATATATGTGCTAATGTCTACTTGTTTTAATTCATTCAATTGTTTTGCCATCAATCCGATTATTAATCCTGTCACAATTGAATAACCTACCATCGTGGTGGGAAAGAGGACATGATCATAGTGACCTATCTAGCATCAATACTAACTTATCGCTTTAAACCGTCTAACCTAGTTTGGCATTACGCGCTACTAGTCCTAATAGTGGCATAAGGCACGGTTCCGGTGTGTTCCCTCTAAGCCGTCTAATAGGATTCGGATTACTACACTTTATGATCAATTAAAGTAACCACAATTACAGATAGTTAAGTTACCACATTAAACCAATAAGTTCATAATCTAGTTACATAGACTTTTACTAGTTATAAGCAATAAACGAGTTTTTATCGATAAGCACCCAATCCAATAACAAAGCAAACACGTAATCAAGAACACAAATAAACTAAATAGACTTCATAAACTTGGCTAAACCTAAGGGTGTTAGCCCATAATCTCAGTAACAATACATAAAGTTGTAATCAAAGCAAACGAATAAGAATTCATAATGAAAACGATACGCTAACTGAACGATTACACTTAATATAAGGTTCTTGAGATGATCTTCTAGGATGATTGGATCTTCAAGGAGGTCTTCTGCTGTTTGGAGGGGTTTTTAGTCTTCTGGGAACGACCCCAAGGGTCCCCAATGATACCCTAATTCGTTAATGAGCTCGGTATTTATAGATTCTGAAATATGGGTCGATACGGCGCATCTAGAGAGTTAGATGCGCCGCATCTATAAGTAAACGTAGCCTCCAAGTCTGAAACTGACCCAATACGGCGCATCTAAATACCAGATGCGCCTCATCTACCAATACGGCGCATCTAAGGACCAGATGCGCCGCATCTCCTTCAGATTCAGATAGATTTTCTTTTTCTCTTCGCGTGGCCGCTTGAATCAACTAAATCGGAGTCCGGATGAAGATTTTATGGCCAAAATACGAAAGCATCTTCAAGTGTCGACTTGTAATCTTGACTTCTTCATTAAGCTTCTAATCTTCACTTGATTTCTTTGGTAAGGATTGTGTATGGCCAATACGGCGCATCGGATTGGTCCGATGCGGCGTATCTGGAGTAGAACAAGTTGGTTCTTCTTCGTTGACCAAAGTTTCATATGCGACGCATGATAAAATCAGATGCGGCGCATGCTTCAAAGTCAGGCAATGGTCTTTAATCTCTTCAATTCAGCAGACTTTTCCAACTTGATTCATTTTGCTCCAATTTCCGTCCGAAATCATTAACTTTCACCAAATGCTTGTTTATACTGAGAATTACAAAAGTAAACGATTAAGTGTCAATTCTCATATAAAGTGATATAAAACAAGTCATTAATATGGGATAAATGATGCTAATAATATGTCGTTATTTGATGTCATCAAATATCCCCCCACTTGAACTTTACTTGTCCTCAAGTAAACCTTAGATTAAACTTATGAAAATGTATCCTAAAAGATATTAGGATTTATTTTTATATTTAAGCATGTATTCGTTTCATCATAATCACACAACCAAACACTTAACGAATTAGAAATAAAATAAAATATTTTTGATAAAAGCAAATCTAATCGTTTAACTGTCCAGTCGTGACGAATATTCTATCATAAGCTTGGCAAGTATACACATCTCCCCCACTAAAGCCAAGGAATAACAAGTCTAAAGCGGTAAAAAGGGTTTTTAGGCTTAAGGGTTAATCATTCTCCTTAATCTCTATCGATCTCAAATTCCAGAAAAGGCGACAAAATCACAAATACATGATCGAATCCACGAACACGATACTTGCAATTGCTCAAATCCTTAACTCGAATAGGCTAAAGATAGGTCCAAACTTCACCAATAATAATATATCAAAAAGGGCGACAAAATCATAAATACATAGCCGAATCCACGACTACGATACTTAAGATTGCTCAAATCCCTAATCTCAATAAATCAAAGGTTTGGTTGGATAAAGAATAATATAGGGTATGGATAATATTTTGGATATAAATTGGTGTAAAATGAAAAATAAACAAAACAAATAAATTAAAATCCTAAGTGTGGTTAATCACTATCCCAACCATCCCATGAATAAGACTCATATCATAGAATAACTCACGATTTAACACTTGAAACACACGCTTTAGGTAGACACGAATTATACTCAACAAGATCTCAATCAAAGAATAAACCTTAGTTGACGTTCCCATAACGGCCAACTCCCATTCAACCCATAAATATAATATACAACAAATAGTGAGAGTAACAATGATAAGTGTAATCGTTCTAGAACTATCCCCGGCAACGGCCCCAAGGGTCCCCAATGATACCCTAATTCGTTAATGAGCTCGGTATTTATAGATTCTGAAATCTGGGTCGATACGGCGCATCTAGAGAGTTAGATGCGCCGCATCTATAAGTAAACGTAGCCTCCAAGTCTGAAACTGACCCAATACGGCGCATCTAAAGACCAGATGCGCCTCATCTCCCAATACGGCGCATCTAAGGACCAGATGCGCCGCATCTCCTTCAGATTCAGATGCGCGTATCTGGAGTAGAACAAGTTGGTTCTTCTTCGTTGACCAAAGTTTCATATGCGACGCATGATAAAATCAGATGCGGCGCATGCTTCAAAGTCAGGCAATGGTCTTTAATCTCTTCAATTCAGCAGACTTTTCCAACTTGATTCATTTTGCTCCAATTTCCGTCCGAAATCATTAACTTTCACCAAATGCTTGTTTATACTGAGAATTACAAAAGTAAACGATTAAGTGTCAATTCTCATATAAAGTGATATAAAACAAGTCATTAATATGGGATAAATGATGCTAATAATATGTCGTTATTTGATGTCATCAAATATACACTCTAAATTGCTTGAACTTCAAAGAAAAATGTTGGATCTTGGTAATTTAGAGTGAGCCGTGTATATTGATGAAGAAATGATCAAGGAAAGTTGGTGTGTGTATTATGGATAAGAGTATTTTGTTTTAGTGACATTTAGGGTAATATGGAGTATTATTTATAAGATATATGAGTTAGTGGGTGGAATTTGGATTCTAGTGGTGAAGTAACATACTAGGCCGGAAATGGGTTTATTAGGGGAGGGGTAATTTATTTTTACTCCTCGTTGGTGTATCGTGTGTCGGTTTGAGCTTAAATAGTTACCGTAAAGTCCCGGTTTGGCATTTTTGGACACGTATATGCAAAATAAAGTTTTTATCCACGTTTTTGTCAGAAATGTAATAAAATATTATTACTGACTCCTCTCCATCATTCCCGACAAGCTGGTCGTCATATTTGTGATGATCAGACACAGTCGTTTCAGAGTTTCCTTTCTCCTGAGTGTCGGCTCCAGCACCTTCCATTTGACCCTCTTCCACCCTTGTATCTCCAGACTCCTGAATGCCAGAGAGTCTTTGAATTCTCTTCAGCCTTTTACCCCCTTATTCGATTGTTTGTTTCTTACTCCCCGTTTCTAGACCTAATTGGGGGCTAGATTCTAAGTTCCTATGCGTTTCAGGGGTAGGTCCACTCGGTTTCGAGGTTTCCATAGAAACGCTAAGTCTACCTATATATTCCTTGTAAGCTTCAGAGTTCTTGTCAGCAAGGCTGAGCAACTCTTGTGGAATAGCCATTGGTTGTTTGATCGTAGTATCTTTGGCTGGTTGCAGGTTTCTCATTACCTTGTCATTAATGTTGAGTTTAACATGACTAGTCATGTTGTCTCATATAAGAGAAAGTGGGCCCATAAGATGATCGATTTTACATTAAAGTAAGAAACCCACTAATATTTACGTGAAACAACATGACTAAAGTGGTCTTACCAAAATTAGCCGTTCGTTAAAGTTCTCAAGTTTTTGTCTTGTTGAAGTTAATAACTAAAGTGGTCATTGCAAACTTTTATATGCCTACAATTTTGACTCATGATTCCATACTATTTTAGACATAGTGATTGTATAAACTTGTAATATTTTAAGTACCGGTGTTTAAAAACTAATTAAGGGATGTTGGTCAACCCAACCCGAGTCGATATATTTTGTCCAAATTTATAGGAAAATAACTATCCATTTCAGGTCAACTCAACCCGAGTACCCGATTCCTACAAAAAATAACTACCTGTTTTGACATGTCACCGAACCTGCAACCCCCACTCATCTTGTCACTCCTACCAAAATGGTTAGAAAACCTACAGAGAATACGCCACAATGGATGCAAATTGTGTCGCATCCTATAACTAAAATAAACAATGTATTTTAACGCTACCTAAAAATTACAATCAGGACAAAATTAGTGAACACGATAAAGAAGACCAATTTTCTACATACCCCCGAGCCCTCAAAGCACACGATGTCTTAACGTGAGAGGTGGGTGAAACCTTCACTCGGCTGCGTTAAACCCACGTTAACCACACCGCCCTACCCCCCTGCGTTAAAGGCTGCGTTAAAGCCTTAACGCAACGTTAAACACTTTTTTTTTCTTTTCTTTTTTTGCTTCCGATTTAAATGGGTTTTAGTGGGTATTTTGGTGTGTATTTTGATGTGTGTTTGTATAACATGTGTGTGTTATGTGTGTGTTTTGGGGAATTTGAGTGTGTGTGTCGGGGTTAATGGGAGGGTGTTTTAAAAAAAATTGCTTAAAGAAAATATAGTCGCTTAAATTTTTTTTAAGTCGCTCAATATTTTGAAATAAAAAAGTGTTTATAAAATATTTTAAAAATACAAAAATGTTAAAAGTAAAAAAAGTTGAAAAGTACAAAGGTAATGACACAAGTACAAAAAGGTAGAAGGTAAAAAAGTCACTCAAAGTACAAGCCGTCAGTCGCTCAAAGTAAAAAAAATGGCTCAACATTGGGAAGGGGCAAAAAGTATAAAATAAATTTTTTCGAAGTTTGACTTTTTGGCCGGAAAAAGACAAAATAGAAGGCCGCTTAATGTATGAAAAGTCGCTGTAAAAAAGTCGCTTAAAAAGTACACATAGTGGGCTATGACACAAGTACAACTTTAATGATTGGGCGCCACTTTTGTTGGTGCCACATGTCACCTTCATATAAAAGTCGCCGGTCGCTAAGGCTATTTGCAGAAAGTGACTAATTTGGGTACTCAAAAGCCCAATACCTTTAGCGACCGGGCTACATAATTAATTGCCCCTTAATTTTATCCTTCACAAGTTCTTTTGTTATATGTTCAAGCAACAACACAAACACTTCTCTCTTCCTTTAGTTCCCTGTTTCTCAGCTTTCAACACATGCAATAAATCTTTTAACACCAAACATATACCAACCCTCCTACACATGATTAAATAAGCCTCATCTCTTTTATCTACTCCTCACTCACTATATAAACACTATAACCCTAACACTACAAACACACGCCTCCCTCTTATTCTCCTTCACCAATCCACACAAACATGATCTCTTTGTGTTGATTTTCGAAAATAAAGATCTTGAACCTGGAATTTGAGTCTTGTTTTTGTTTTTCTTTTTCTTATATCCGTAACAGTCACACACAAAAATTCAACCCCTCAAACACACAGAAACAAGAACACTATGGTTGATGGAGCCTTTTATGCTCAAAAGTGTTATTATTGGGTGAGCTTGAGTATACAATTGGTTGTTTTTTCATTTTTTTTAACTCTAGCGATTCTTACTAGATAACATAACATGATTTGTTTTCAGGTTAGAGACCAAGAAAAGATAAAGTCAAACGAGCTTGCTGTCAGTATTGTTGTAATAGACGTTCTCGGAATTTACGACACCAAGGTAAAATTTACTTCACATTTGTGGCTAAATTATGCCACAACTTTATATTTCTGTTTTGTTTTGGACTAATCTATTTTTGGATATACTGTTTATGGTACAAATATGTATGTTTCCTTATGTTAATACTGTATCTAACTGTATAGTTGTATTTATCTTGTATTTCTATTACAACTCTAAATGTTAAATTCTATGAAACTAAGGTGACTGGTAATCAAACGCACCAACATCTTAGCATTCACTCCTTTCACTAAAACACTACCTAATATCTGTACTGATGACCACTAAACTAAACACATAAGAGCGGAGGGTGCAGCTCGCCAACACCCTCGCCGATGCTGACCTGGACCTCGTCGTCCGCTCGTCGCTGCACCACCAGCTCTCGCCGTCGCTCGCCGAACTCCAACTCCTCGTCTGCACGACGAGGCCAACTTTCTGACACAAGCAATATTTAATTATTTTGGAACGAAAAGGGTATTAATGAAATTGTAGCAAGATGAAATATGAGATCTGATTTAGATTATTAAGAAAATGATAAACTTACTACTATGAATTATCAAGAGCTTTGTGTGGTGAAATTTGGTAGAAAATATTGTTTTTTGGGTGATTTTTTTGGAGATGAATAGAGAGTTTTTTGAGTTTTTGTTTTGCGAAGAAAAATGGTGGTTTTCATCTTGTAACTATGTTTTCTGGTATTTATTTATATAGGTAGGAGATAAGTTGTGATAAATAATGGCCATTGGATTGTTGATCTATGGTAAAGGTGATATTTTATTTTTTTTTTTTGTTTTTTTCTTTGTAAGTTTTTTTATTATAGTAGTTTTTTTTTTTTTTTTTTTTATATTCTTTCTTCTTCGTATCTTAACTTTATGTTTAATATGTTTAAATTATATGTATTGTATTTTTATTTGAATAAAATTAATTTAATTTATTTGGTATTTGATTAAAGAAAAAAAAAAAAGAAGAGAGTGGTGGGGCCCAAATGAGTAAGTTGTGGTTTGTTGTTTGGGGAGGGGGGTTGTTAGTTGTGGTTTGTTGTGGTGACGTGGCACCCCGTAGAGCCCGAATGAAGAGGAAGAACTCCTCACTGCACCCCCTGCTCTAAATATACCCCACTTAAATACATGCATACCCACAACCACAATACAGAAGGGTGTTATGCTAACTCAAAATTAAATTTGGTAGCTTGTCACCAATTTCTTCCAAACGAATATGCGTATGATGTGGTATAAGTCATGTTGTTTGCTTTTAACTAGTAGGAGTAATTTATTTGTATGCAAGGTTGTATGCCAAATCCAGATTTTTTATTATGGTGTTAGGGCCCGTACAATATAGAGTGATTATAAGCCGGCAAGCCGCTAGAAAGGAAGGCGGTCATGTGTAGGTGTCATGTGTAGTAAAACGCACCAACATAATGTCATTAGTTTATTATAAGCCGCTAGAAAGGAAGGCTGTCATATGTAGGTGTCAATGAAAATATCAGAACTACATTGTTTGCTAAGGGGGATAAATTTCAACATCTAATGTGATTGCGTATTGTCTCCTGGTATATTGGAACATGTAACAACGAATACAGCTGAATATGAAGTTGGATTATTGTTTCGCACTACGACTTAAGAGTATCTTATTAGATGCTTAAACATTTTCATATTAGAAATAAATATTGAACTATATAATGATGAATGGCTTGTATTCTGTGATTACAATATTTTAATATAAACTAAATGGTAAGCCTTATGAAACTACACTCTTGCATTAAGCTGGTTGGTTTACCTAAAACATCCTAACATACACACTCAGAACAACCAAGCAAAATCACATGATCTAATGAAGATTTTTGGTTTTGGATAGCTACTTTCTCGTTCTACGTTCTCATCAGTAAATGCTTGCATAATAACTGGATTATGTTTTCATCGGTAAGTTGGTGATTAACTTTGCACTAGTTGGGTTTGGGTTGTTACCACTCTTTTACTAGTTGCTTCCTAAAACAATTATCGTGGCAGATACATCACTAGTTTGTTATATAATGCCATCTTATATTGTTGATTTTATTACACTGAGTTCCCATTTATCCATATCCTTAGTAGTTATTTTATTTTGCATTGGCAGTTTGGTGTGATCAAACTTGAAAGGCTTACTTCCTTTGGAAGCCGAGTTGTCAATGAAGTCGTTCCCTTTAAGAATAAGTACAACAAAGGTATTAAGATTTGGTTCCCTCCCATTCAGTGCTTCATTTAGTGTATTTTGGTATTACTAGTAAAAAACATTGGTGATTTTTTCGCAGAAGTTAGCATGAGTATCTTTGCTACCCAAGCTGATAGCATGTTTTTTGCTCACCGTAAGTTTTCTATTCATTTTTTCTATCTTTTGGTAAATTCTGCCATATCTTTAGTACTGAATTATTTGTAACATCTGATTTTGTTTTTGTTATTTCAGAAATGCCTCAACCAGACCCTGGTCCCCTTTCATTTGACAGAATTGAAAGTATTAGGCAGTTGGGCAGCGTCACTCCTGAAGATTTATTAGGAAGTAAGCGTTATGACTGTTAATTTGTAGTTAAATATTTTTGAAAGGAGTATTTTTTTGTTAAAGCTGAAGGTTGAATTTTCGAATTGCACTTTACTTTTGGCGCTGCTCCTTAACCTAGTAATGTTGAAGTTTGTTTTAAGCTAAACTCCCAAGTGATCTGGAATTAGCGAAGTCTCATAAAACATGCTGTTTATGATATCCGAAATGTAAATAGGACTCGTTTTGTTTACTAGCCCATTCTTGATCACAATCACAAAAACCCTTCATTCAAAAACCCTAATTACTTGCTGCTTCTTCTTCAAAACACACTTACTATTGCAAATGGCAGGTACTTCTCACCCTCGCCCCCGTATCATTATCTTTGTTGATGAGGAGGCGGATGGTTATGACCCGGATATTACCCTTGCAGAGGACCCGGATATTACCGGGGCTGATGACACTAATATTACCGGGGCTGATGACACCGATATTACAGGGGCTAATGACACGGATATTACCTCTGCTGATGCTGATGATACAAACCTTATTCTTGTTGATGATCTTACTAAGGTATTGATTTATTTTATTTATTTTGTTTTTTATATTTATTCCTTATCTTGTATTTGGTCTCTTTTTTTGTTCAAACAGATTGCACTGGATATGTTTTCCCGTTTACCATCGACTAGCGTGATTTATATACCACCAACAACGTTTGAGGAAAATTATCAGATACTCCAGAATTGTCTAAACATGTACGGGCGTGATGTTATAAGAATGGATACTAGCGACAACTATTTTTGTGCCTTTTCGCATCAATGTTGGAATACCCAGGAGTATTGTCTCTTTGCAAGAATTGCAACTTTGGAATATGTAAGTAACTTCTAATTGTCAAAACACATACAATATTATTTATTTTATTATTAATATATCAATCTGTTTTTTTATTCTCTTCTCATTCTTATTAGATGAAGGTGAATGTGGACTCGTATGTAAAAGACTTTTCTAAAAGAAACGCAAAAGGATTGATGCGAAAAAATCTGGATGAGCTCGCTAAAGCGAATGAACACGGTTACTATACATATCCTGATGAGCTTGTTATACGAGGATCATGTGATCTTGTACGTTATCAATTTCAATTATAACTCGTTTGTTTGTGAATTTTTTTAGTATACGTTTAGTATTGCTAGTGCTCTAATTTTGTACATATCATATCTGCTCTATTTAGCTCTATTACAAGTCATTTAATTGTAAATATTGGTTGTGAGTAAGAATACATTATAAGTTGGTCCTCTTATTGACCAACTCTTTTGGAAATAAGAGGATTGTAAATGCTATTTCTTATATCGGCCACAGATTGTATAGGCTTTTATGATATTAGGAAGAATCTGATTTTATAACCACTAATAAATTTATGAACTGAAATATATCGGCCAAACGGGACACCTTTTTACAGAGTTTTATACAAACCATTCATAAACGTACTTGTATATATACTGAAATTAACCAATACTTTTTTCATAATCTTTTGGAACCTCGTATCTGATTACATCTCTGCAACTAAGTCCTGCATAAATAGATTCTTTTCTTTTTCTAAGGGTATCTTAAAATCACCTCAGTCGCCAAGTTTACTACTTATTTAAAAAGATTTGATTTGTCTGTATCCAAAAGTATCAGCGTCACAAGCTTTGTTCCTTGTTTTATCAAAGTTTTGAATCTTTTTTGATTTTGGCTTGTGTAGGACAGTCGCACGTATAGTAAAACGAACCAACATAATGTCATTAGTTTATTATAAGCCGCTAGAAAGGAAGGCTGTCATGTGTTGGTGTCAATGAAAATATCAGAACTACATTGTTTGCTAAGGGGGGATAAATTTCAACACCTAATGTGATTGCGTATTATCTCCTGGTATATTGGAACATGTAACAACAATACAGCTGAATATGAAGTTGGATTATTGTTTTGCACTACGACTTAAGAGTATCTTATTAGATGCTTAAACATTTTCATATTAGAAATAAATATTGAACTATATAATGATGAATGGCTTATAGTCTGATTACAATATTTTAAAATAAACTAAATGGTAAGCCTTATGATACTACACTCTTGCATTAAGCTGGTTGGTTTACCTAAAACATCCTAACATGCACACTCAGAACAACCAAGCAAAATCACATGATATAATGAAAATTTTTGGTTTTGGATAGCTACTTTCTCGTTCTACGTTCTCATCAGTAAATGCTTGCATAATAACTGGATTATGTTTTCATCGGTAAGTTGGTGATTAACTTTGTACTAGTTGGGTTTGGGTTGTTACCACTCTTTTACTAGTTGCTTCCTAAAACAATTATCGTGGCAGATACATCACTAGTTTGTTATATAATGCTATCTTATATTGTTGATTTTGTTACATTGAGTTCCCATTTATCCATATCCTTAGTAGTTATTTTATTTTGCATTGGCAGTTTGGTGTCAAACTTGAAAGGCTTACTTCCTTTGGAAGCCGAGTTGTCAATGAAGTCGTTCCTTTTAAGAATAAGTACAACAAAGGTATTAAGATTTGGTTCCCTTCCATTCAGTGCTTCATTTAGTGTATTTTGGTATTACTAGTAAAAAACATTGGTGGTTTTTTTGTAGAAGTTAGCATGAGTATCTTTGCTACCCAAGCTGATAGCATGTTTTTTGCTCACCGTAAGTTTTCTATTCAATTTTTCTATCTTTTGGTAAATTCTGCCATGTCTTTAGTACTGAATTATTTGTAACATCTTATTTTGTTTTTGTTATTTCAGAAATGCCTCAACCAGACCCTGGTCCCCTTTCGTTTGACAGAATTGAAAGTATTAGGTAGTTGGGCAGCGTCACTTCTGAAGATTTATTAGGAAGTAAGCATTATGACTATTAATTTGTAGTTAAATATTTTTGAAAGGAGTATTTTTTTTGTTGAAGCTGAAGGTTGAATTTTTGAATTGCACTTTACTTTTGGCGCTGCTCCTTAACCTAGTAATGTTGAAGTTTGTTTTAAGCTAAACTCCCAAGTGATCTGGAATTAGCGAAGTCTCATAAAACATGCTGTTTATGATATCCAAAATGTAAATGGGGCTTGTTACTGCTTGAGTTTGAATCCCTTTTTTATACTTATAGTTCAGGAGCCAATGCTGCGTGAAAATACATTGTATGTTCCAGGTTGCATTGTTGAATTCTGTGATGACGTGTGCATAGTTCAGGAGCCAGCTGAGTACTTTTTATCCATCTGATTTTACATACTCCCAGCTGATTCTACATTAGAGAAAAACTATGATACATATTGACTTTTAAGCTAAAAGCACTCGGTTAACCTGAGCCACATGACACATTATAGACCTATGGTGCGACCGGGTTTTTAAAGGCGGCCTACGGCGGTGTAAAAGCTTTTCTCGTATGTTATCAAGAAGATCAAGTAGCAAGTGAAATATAAAGACGAGCAAGAAATTCTCTAGAGCAAGCAACAATCAAAATAAAAAAACGTTTAAAACATTTTTTTGTCATCAGTCATCTTGAAATCAATTTCAACAACACTTCCCGGGTTCCTGTCGTTTAGTTCCTGTTAGCATTAAAGAAAAGTGGCGGTTATTCTAGTCATAGAAACTTTGTAAACGTGTTATAGAAAATATAGTAGAATAGTCAAAGGGCTTAACAGCCAATGTAATCCAAGTCCAAACCAAGCCCATGAAAAGCCCATAAGGCTCGTTTGTATTGTACTATAAAAGGCACTCTCCACCTCATTTGGAGGGTGTGCTTGAGTTTGTAGTGTGTGTGTTTCATTAATAAAAGTTATCTTCTAGTTTCTCTCTCTAGTTTAACGCTATACATATCAAGTCACCACCACCATACGAGCTTATTGTTTTGTGTGATAAGTTAGATCTAAGGTGCTACAAGTGGTATCAATCGCCTAACAATGATCTAGGAGTGTGTTGTGTGTTAACGTGTTCATTTCTTCGAGTTAGAAGAATTTCTTTAAGCAAGGATTTGAATTTCTTCAAGTAAGAAGAGTTTCTTCTAGCAAGGATTTGAATTTCTTCAAGTTAGAAGAGTTTCTTCTAGTAAGGATTTGAATTTCTTCAAGTTAGAAGAGTTTCTTCTAGTAAGGATTTGAATTTCTTCAAGTTAGAAGAATTTCTTCAAGTAAGGATTTGAATTTCTTCAAGTTAGAAGAATTTCTTCAAGTAAGGGTTGTTTTCTTCGAGTTAGAAGAGTTTCTTCAAGTAAGGATTTGAATTTTTTCAAGTTAGCAGAATTTCTTCAACTATGGGTTGTTTTCTTCGAGTTAGAAGAGTTTTTTCGAGTAAGGTTGAATTTCTTCAAGTTAGAATTCTTCAAGTAAGGGTTGTTTTCTTCGAGTTAGAAGAGTTTCTTCGAGTAAGGTTGTTTTCTTCGAGTTGAGTTTCTTCGAGTAAGGAAATCAGAACTTCTTCAACTTAGAATACTTCAACTAAGAATCCTTCAACTTAAAATCCTTCAACTTAGAATCCTTCAACTTAGAATACTTCAACCTAGAATCCTTCAACCTAGAATCCTTCAACTTAGAATCCTTCGAGTAAGCAAACTTTGAGTAAGGACAAAACTTCAAACGAACATAACTTTTGAACCATAACCAACAACAAACACAACTCCTACATCGTTGAACCGATCTAAGATCAACTTTATCATACACAACTTCATCAATGGCAACTCAGCAAGACATTCATGCAACCGGTGCGGAAAACCGTCCTCTTATGCTTGAAAATGGTAGGTATCTTCCATGGACAAGCCGCATGCTTCATTACATCAAAACCAAGCCTGATGGTAAACTCCTGCTCCAATCTATTAAGAATGGACCCTTCAAGCCTTGACAAATTCAAGACCATGGAGATCCAAATGGAACACCTCCTATTCTACCATTCTTTCGTGAACAAACAGAAGCAGAATACACAGAAGAAGACAGGAAGCAGAATACACAGAAGAAGCAGATCGCTACTGATGATATGGCAATGCACTTAATCCAACTAGGATTACCACGAGAGATCTTTGCTGCTGTTGACAGCTGTGAAACTGCCTATGACATGTGGGAACAAGTTAGAAGGCTATGTCATGGAACAGAAATTGAGCAACAAGATGTCGAAAACAAGCTACTAACTGAATGGGAGAAGTTTACATACACTCCTGGAGAATCCATTGAATTCTATTATACCAGGTTCTTCACTTTAATGAATGAGCTAATCAGAAATAAGTTGACACCAAGACCAATAGCGAGCAACATCAAGTTCATCAACAATCTTCAAGAAGAATGGGGACGATATGTCACTATTGTCAACCAAACCAAGGATCTACATCAGGTGAATTATGATCAGCTCTACGATTTTCTGAAGCAAAACCAAGTTGAGGCTAATGAAGTAAGAAAAGAAAGATTGGCAAAGAACCATGATCCTCTTGCATTCATTGCTCAAGCACCAACACCTTTACCAGTGAACACACAACATCAACAATCATCATCTTCCACTCACAACTACATGCAACAACAATACATTCCACAACAACAAACTGATGCAATCCCATAACAACAATTCTACCCACAACAACAACAACATGTTATTCCACAACAACAATATCCACAATTCCATGAACCAGAGTTCACTGACAATGATGAGTCTACTGCTGCTTTGACACAAGCATTTGCTTATTTTACAAAGGTATTCCAAGGACGCTATTCTACACCAACCAACAACAACCAAATGATTTCATCGAATACTCGCAACAGGCAGATTGCACAGCTGAATTTCAATATGGGACTAGGAGGACAAATGGTTGGAGTTATTGGGAATCAATAGGGATATGCTACTAGATTTTAGATGGGTAATCAGAATATGCAAAATGCAGGGCAGTATGCAGGAAATCAGTTGGGTCAGTATGCAGGGAATCAGATGGGTCAAGTTGTTGGAAATCAGAGGGGTCAGAATGTTGTGAATCAGACAGTGGGTAATCAGATTGGGAATGTTGCAGCTGCAGTTGCTGGGAATTATGGAAATATGAATTAGGGAAATCAGATAAAGTGTTTTAACGGTGAGGGTGTAGGTCATATGGCAAGAAATTGTCCTACTAAGCCGAAAAAGAAAGATCCAGCTTATCTGCAGAAAGCATTGCTGTTGGCACAGAAGGAAGTAGCAGGGTTTCAGTTGAATGCTGAAGAAAATGATTTTATGGATCTCATGGATGACATGGAAGACCGAGAGGACATCGATGTAAACTACATACTTATGGCAAATCTTCAGGAGGCTAAGTACGACACGGATTCTGACATACCTCCTGTTTATGACACCAATGCAGTATTTGAGGTACCATTATTCAATACATGCCACAATAATGATATATTTGAAATGTCTCCTCATGAGGAACAACATTCTGAGACTCCAGCAATCACTTATGATACATACCTGGACACGCCGAGTAGTAGCAATATTCATTCAGCAACTCCAGATATGAATCATAATGGAGGCTTAGTGTCACATCATGCTGAAAATGATGAGGAAACACGTGCTCTATTTGAATCATTATTGAACAACTGTAGTATTGCAATTGAGAAAGTAAAAAAGGTCAATCGCAATGTTAAGGCCGCGAATAAGAAAATGACCACTGAGCTTGAGAGGTATAAGGAAAACGAAAAAGCTTTTGAGTTTCATAAAAAACGACAGTCAGAATTAGAAACTGGTTATCAAAACTCCGTTTTAAGAGAAAAACAATTGCAAATCAAGTTTGACACACTTGATGTTAACTCATACATGAAAATAAAATCCTTAAACGCGGAAATTTCTGATTTGAAAAACCAACTTTCTAAACAAAAATCAACTTGTTCTGATCTTGAAAAAGAAAAGAAACAGTTGAAAGCAGATTTTTCAAAATGAGAAAATGATCTTCTCGATGAAATCATTAAGAAACAAGAAACAATCAAAAAGTTGGAAGATTTACTTGTTAAAACGGGTCATTTCACTCAAACTATGCATATGCTAATTAAAGATCCAAACCCACTTTTGTACACAATGAAGAAACTAGCTATCGGTTGCGAAAACCCTTATACTCTCAAGAAAGAACAGAATGTTTTGTACAATGGAAATATAATATATGCTAAACATGATCCTCCCGCAGTTCGGGATACTGACGAAACAATTGAGCTTGCTGAAGAGAGTCGAATTAAACTGAAACAAAAGAACCCAGAGATTAAACCAATTGATTACAATAAACTTAACAAACTTTCTGGAATTCCTTTTGTTTCACAAAAACAAACACCAATTTTTTCCAAAAAACCAGTTGTTACGACACCAGTTGCAAAACAAAAAGTTGTTTCTAAAACTCTTTCAAACTTGAAGCAAATGTCCTCAAACAATCCTTTTAACACAAGTGTTGCTAGAGGATATTTAGATGATGTTAAAACGAGAATTGAAACACTTCAAAAAATTGTTGCATCTAAAACAACTATAAGTATTAACAACTGGCATTCAAGTTTTCATGTAGAAATAAAAAAGGTGTTTGAAACAGAAATTACTACTCCACTGAATAACATCCATGCGAGAGCAATTCATTTTTAACAAGCATTTTTGAAAGAAACAACCAACTTTGTCAAGGACCACAAATCCCTGGTAAAGAAAGCTAATGAAAATATTGAAAACATCAAAGTTTTGGAAAACCTAAATGACTCTCTCTTCGAAGCAGTTATGACGACCGATATTATGTCCATCATTTTACAAACATATTCTGTTGAAGACGATGAAAAACTGCGAGCTGAGACCTCTGCAATTGTTTCAAAATATGAAAATGCTCTTACTAAACTTGAAAGAGAAAACGTATCATACTTTAAACAACTTGATCGAAAAACCGAGGAATGCAAGTATGACAAACTGTCGTATGAGCGTGCCTACAAGGACATGAAAGAGCAAAATGATCTTTTGAGGGCTTAGCTGGAAAGTCAAAAAGGGAAGGGTGTAGATACTAAGTTTGCAAAACCATCGACTTCGGAGAAACCAAATACTTCAAAACCGGTTGATAAACCAAAAATGTCGATTTCTCAATTTGTTCCAAAAGTCGATGTGAAAAATGATTTGACAAACCCAGTCACTCCAACACCCTTGCCCAAGCATAATGAAAATGAAAATATTGTTGATAAAGGAAAAGCGGTTGTCGAAACACCAAAAGTGATAGCACCTGGCCTTTATAGGATTAATTCCACTAATGCGTCTGCCTCCTCATCTAAATCATATGGGGCAAACAAGAAGAGTGTAAAAGTTAATCCACAAGAGTCTAGGAATGCTGAAACAACCTCTAAGGATAACAATATAAATCCGAATGCGTGTGCCTTATCTTCTACAGGATTAGCAAGCACCTCTAGGAGCAGCTGACTACAGCCTAGGAGTAATACAAGGAACAATAGAGTCTTGCATGTCACTAAGAGTAGATGCCAGAATAAAGTTGAAGAAGTAGAAGAACACCCTAGGAATTTATCGCTTTGTAATAAGAGACATATGTCATCTAAATGTAATGACAAAAGTACTATTTCTAATGCATGACTCTGTTTGTTTAATGTGCAAGAAATGTTTATCTAATGATGTTTGTGATGATTATGTTTCTAAAAATGTGAATGTTATGCCTGAACAGAAGAACGTTCCAAAAGGAACTAGTGCTAGATCTAGAGCTATAGGAAGACTAATTGCATGATGTAGGTCAACCACTAGTAGTCATATGCCTAGGAACTATCTTAAGTATTGTGTATAGAAACCAATGGGTAGAGAGTTCATACTCCAGAATGGCAACTTGACAGCTGTTCAAATTGAACCAGTAGTAACTTTCTATGAGTGTGATTCGGATGTTACCCCTAACCTCATGGAACCAAATGTTAAATGGTTTCCAAATACAAACTCTTCTGTTATTCGCAGGTTATCGAAATATGTCTTTGGATCGTCGACTCGGGTTGCTCCAAGCACATGACCGGGAATCTAAAGCTGCTGATCAATTTCGTCTCGAAATTCATGGGAACTGTACGTTTTAGAAATGATCATGTAGTAGCTATTCTGGGTTATGGAGATCTTCAATTTGGGAATTATTTAATCACTCGAGTTTAATACATCGAAGGGTTGGGACACAACTTGTTTTCAGTTGGGCAGTTTTGTGATGCAGATTTAGAGGTTGCATTTAGGAGAAACACGTGGTTTGTTAGAAATTTGGTTGACGATGATCTCTTAACTGGGAATCGTGGCACCAACCTATATGCTATCGACATCAACCAAATGGCCTTTTTATCACCAATTTGTCTTATGACAAGAGCATGCGGAACAAAGTCCTTGTTGTGGCATAGAAGATTATCCCATCTCAATTTCGACACCATTAACAAATTAGCCAAAGACAACATCGTCAACGGACTTCCTAAGTTCAAATACACCAAGGATCACTTATGTACATCATGCGAACAAGGTAAAAGCAAAAGGGCATCATATAAACCTAAAACCGTACCCAGTTCGGAAGCAAAGTTACATATGTTGCACATGGACTTATGTGGCCCAATGAGAGTTGAAGGCATAAATGGGAAAAAGTATATCCTTGTTATTGTCGATGACTATTCGAGATATACTTGGATAAGGTTTCTGAGGTCAAAAGACGAAGCACCAGGCATCATCATCACCTTTCTGAAGCGTATTCAAGTCCTACTTCAAGCTCCAGTAAGGATTGTAAGAATAGACAATGGTGTTGATATAAATAATGCCTAAAAACATTATTAATACTTCTTGATATCTCTTTATTTTGATAATCATAAAATGTAAACTCATTAAACATAAACTTATTAAATAAACAAGCATTTAGTTGTAAATATTCATTTCTACAACTCAATCACTTAAGGTATGAATAAACAAATGCCTAATGCATTATATGATCAAAGGAACATTTTCTTAATCACTTGTTTTTTTATAAAATGACACAAACATTTTATATCTTTTAGAAAATCATTTTTGGTATTAAATAAAAATGTTAAATCCATTATAAATTTATTTATAAATTTATGAATTCAAATTTTCAACCAAAAATGGCAAAAATGTTCCAGAAAAACCTTCCCCACAAAAAGACAGAACTGAGCAACGTTCGGGTAGGGCGGCCCCCTTAATTTTACTAGGCAGCCCCCTTAATTTTAAGGGGACCGGCCACCTATTTAAGGGGACCGCCCCGCTCCTCCAGCTGTCAATTTTTGCCTATAAATACTGGACTAATCCTGGACTTTTTCCTCACCTTTTGCACCCCAAACCTTCTGTTCTAAATCTCTTCTAATCTTTCTATATCCTTTCTAAATCCTTTGATCATATATTCTTAAGCATTGGTTTCTAAGTGATCCAAGCTTCTACCATCCAAGTGCAAAAGAAGAATACTCCTTCATCAACTAGAGAAGAAGTATTGCAACTTAGTATCATCTTGCTACCTAAGTTGTTTGTATAATCATTCATTCATTTGTGTATAAGTTGTGCATATTTGTTAGATAAGTGTGAGCATAATTGTTTAGGCTAGATTAGTGTGTTAGTAGTGAAGTTGTGAAGAAGTTAAGGTGTGTAAGTAGTGAAGGTCTAAGGAAGTAGAAGAGTATATAAGTAGTGCCAGGTTGTGAAGCCGTAGTGTAGAAGTTGTGAAGTCGTTGTGTAGAAGTTGTGAAGCCGTTGTGTAGAAGTTGTGAAGCCGTTGTGAAGCCGTCGTGAAGAAGGTGTGAATAAGTTGTGAAGAAGTCGTGTAGAAGTTGTGAGATTGGTTCTAGCTACGATTAGGACCCGACATCTAGCTTTGTGTCGTTAAACCGGTGTAAGCAAAAGTTGTGTAAGGTTTTCTCCGCCATAAAAGAGCTTGTTGACATAGTGAAGAAAACTCTCGAGTTAGGTGCTTGAGGAGTGGAGTAGGGCAAGGAAGGTGTCCTTGTAGCCGAACCACTATAAATCCTTTGTCTCGCGGTTCGATCTTTCCATCTCTATCTTTCATTTCATTTCATTACTTTATTTGCATTGTTAATTTAGATTTACTTATATTTGTTCATATTATTCAAGAGTTGAGTTCACATAAATTCGAATCTAAGTTTTTAAAAGTAAAAAAAGTCTTCATAATAAAATTAAAAAGACGTAAAACTATTCAACCCCCCTTCTAGTTTTCCACAATTGGTATCAAGAGCCACGTCAAACAAGATTTTTAAAATAAATTGTATTTTAAAACTTGAATCGATCTATGGAATCGGAAAAATATTTAGAAGGGCAATCTATGCAAAGACCAACGCTTTTTGAAAGTGATGGTTTTCTTTATTGGAAAAATAGATTCGAAACTTATGTGAAATCAAAAGATCTTGATCTTTGGCATGTTATTACCTATGGTGATTTTCCCCTTATTCAAAATAATCCTTTAACTAAAATAGATGAAATTGTACCTTTTGAAAAACAAAGTGATGATTTAAAAAGAAAACTTGCTAAAAATAATGAGGCAAAAATGGTTATTTATAATGCGTTACCACATAAAGAATACGAAAGGATCTTTATGTGTGAAACCGCAAAAGAAATTTGGAACTCCTTACTAATAACTCACCAAGGCAATAGTCAAGTCAAAGATAATAAAATAGATCTTCTTGTTCAACAATATGAACAATTTACGATTCCGGAAGAGGAATCAATAGATAATGCTTTTGCTAGGTTTAACACTATCATCACAAGTTTAAAAGCACTTGATGAGAGTTTTTCTAGTAAGAATTTTGTTAGGAAATTTCTTGGGGTTCTTCATCCAAAATGGCGGGCTAAAGTTACGGCGATTGAAGAATCGAAGAACTTGTCAACTCTTCAACTTGACGAGTTGATCGGCAACTTGAAAGTCTACGAAGCAATAATAAAGAAAGACTCCGAGATGGTCAAAGGAAAAAGAGAGCAAAGCAAGTCAATTGCATTGAAAGCTAGGAAGGAATCTACTGACGAGGATAGCTCAACCTCCGAAAGTGATGACGAAGAATATGCCATGGCCGTAAGAGACTTCAAGAAATTCTTCAAAAGACGAGGAAGATTCGTTAGACAACCACATGATGAAAGAAAGGCATTCCAAAGAAACAAAGACGACAAAAGTAGCAAGAGCGAAAGGAAGTGCTTCAAATGCGGTGATCCAAATCATCTCATCGGAAAATGTCCAATGTTGTCAAGGGATCAAAATCAAAAGGCGTTCGTTGGAGGAGCATGGAGTGATAGCGATGAAGATGAGAAAGAAATAAAAAAGGATGAAAAATGTCTTATAGCCAAGGCATCCAATGAGGTACTTTCCGAAACCAAATACTTTAGTGACAAAAATCAATCATTAGACGAAAAAGACCTAGATAATGAATATAATAGGTTATGCAAATTAGGTCAAAAAGTCATGGCTAAAAATAAATCACTAAAACATATTAATAATCGATTAGAAAATGAAGTACTTGAATTAAAAATTAAACTACAACATTTAGAAAAAGGAAAAGAAGTTTTTATAGAATGTAAAATATGTCTTGAGGTCAAAAATGAAAACGAAAAACTTAAAGATGAAATTTCTAAACTTGACAAGTTTAAAAATAGCAGTAACTCACTTAAGAAAATAATAAGTGTTCAAGGAACTTCGAGAGATAAAACCGGTCTAGGATTCAACTCAAATAATGTTTCAACTAGTTAAAATTAAAATGTAAAGTTTGAATGTCAATCTAGTAAACAAAAACCATTAGAGTCAAAACCTAAGTATATACTTATAAAAGATAGAAAAATACCTATTGCGAGTGATGAGGAAGTAAAAAGTTTTTATAAACCATCATTAAAAGCCAAAACCAGATTTTCTAAACCGAAATTAAGATCTAAAACTCCACCTCCAAATAGACCAAATAATCCTCATCCTCGGTCTAAACCCCTCAACCTAGAAGAAATCAAGGTAGACAAAACTTTCCTAATAATAATAATCACCCAATATGGAATTATTCACTTCAACCAAGTTTCAACCCTTGGGGAATACTTTCACCATACATGCAAATGCAAACCACATTTGGTTCAAACAATTTTGGACAAATGGGACAATGGGGACCAAGTGGCTAAATCGTCACTCATTGAATAATTCGGAAACTCATCTATGTTTGGCTTCCATAAGTCAATATGACACCTTGAAGCGTTTGAAGAAAAATCTACTGAAGACTAAAAGGTACGATTTCCTTTTAAGTTTATTGTTATAATATATGCTTAGATTAATGACTAGTTATTTCATGCCTATTTAGCTCATAATGCCTAGTTATATATATACACATAATAACTTATATGAATCTACTTAGAACCTAGAATCACTTGTTCTTTTCCCTTTGGCCCTCTTAAGCTATAACGTTTAAAATGGAAATCTTCTATGTCCACTATTAGAAAACTCATGGTGATGAAGTTAAATGAGTTAAGTGGATTAATCATTAACATAGAAGTAAGATTAGATTTCTCGCGTTAGAAAACTATGGATGAAACAAGCTCTCGTAGACTATGGCATCAAGTTAGATAAGTGTGCGAAAACAAAGGAGCTATAGGTGTTAGGTTATAACCCATTCAACACTCTCGCATCAAACATATAGAATTTCGTTATCACTTCCTTATGACCATAGGATATGTAGAAAAGGGTAGCATGTGACAATAGCCTTAACCAATTCCCTTGAGCATGAGATCTTTAACAACCATTTTAAAAAAGAAAAAATCTAGGATAATGGTATTTGTTGTCAAAAATCTAGTATCTTTAAAAATATACAGAAACTTCACATTTTGAAAAAATGATTTTTTAGAAGACTATTTCACTTTTCTATTAACATGTTTTACTATCTCATTTTTCTTCTTAATCTATGTCCATAATTCTGTTTCGATCAAAGTCAAAGATTGGGAATTTTTTTTTCTTACCCATTCTTCATAAACACATTTTGAAATAAAATCCAATCTATTTTATTCAAATAACTTTCACATCTACATAAAAACTCACTTTCAAACATTGTTGAATAATGCTAAAAACATTTCTTTAAATCATGCATGGTGATCTCATATTTGTCATCTATATTTATGTACATGACATTTATAAGTGAACTAAGTCAAATCAAGCGGACCATGGTTTGTCTATTAAGATTTTGTTTGTAACAAGTCTAGAAGTCCATGCTATCTTAAGTTACCATTTATTGCACATAGGCACACATTAGAATCCATCAAATAGTTCATTAATCTTCCCATTTACATATAATTAAGAAAATACTTGGTGTAGTTTATTGTTTCCTAGTCCATATATATTACTTGCTTGATGAGTATGTTTACATGCTAGATGAAATTACTTGTTTGCTTAATCTCTTTAATTAACATGTTTTGCATAAATATCTATTAAATGCTTAATTGCCTCAAAGAGTTGGACTTGCTTGAAACTAAACCCAAAAACACAACCCTTTCTACAATTTTCTGCCAAAAACCCATTTCCAGTAATCTGGGAACCAACAGATGGGCGGACCCCTTAAATCATAAGGCAACCCCCTTAATGTTTAAGGGGACCGGCCATCTGATGGTCGAAGGTGTTGTTTCCTTTTCTACTTTTTAGCCCATTTCATCCTAAACCTTCCAAAATTCACAAACATATCTTATTCCAATCCATCCAACAAATTTTATCCATTCCTTACTCTCATCAATCCTACACTATAAACACTCCCTTTCCTCATAATCTTCCATCATCTCATCATGCCATCTCCCATCAAACCAAAGCCAAAAACCTCAAGGTTAGCAAGGATAACCGAAAAACCCGTTTGGAGAAGAAAACCTAACCCCCGAAACAATTCCATCTCAACAAATGATGTGGCTAAACAAACAACACCTCCACCCACATTTGTTCCCAACTATACTTCCAATCCTCAAGCTCATTCCAATGAACCCTTTCACAAACCTCATCATAATAACCAACCATCCATCTTTACTCCCAAAAATACACCTTTATCTCATCCATATGATTCACATGAAGAGCATGATAAATCCTAAAACAATAATCCCAATCTCATTCACAACACCTCACATCTTATTCAACCTACCAATGTACCATCCAAAACACTCACCACTCTTGGAATATCCTCTTCTTCCATATCTCCATCCCCATTCACTCATGATTACCCAAACTAAAAAATGTCTCCACCACCAAAAGTATAACCACCAGTTCCTACCAACTCACATGCTACTTCTATGTTGCATATCCAAACATCCATCCAAAATAACAACCACACTCCATCATCATCACCTTCTTCCGAACACTTGAAGTTCATTGAAGAACTTAATGAAGCCCATGAGCTTAGTGCTCTTCTTGCCTTACACCTTGCTGGATCAACTTCCTTCTAGCACTTCTTCATCACAAACTAACCTCAACCTCCACCTTCGTTCCAAACTACAAATCTCAACCTTAAACTGACCTCATTGAAACCTTTCAAAACCCCCATCATATTGGTCAAACATCCAACTTTACTTCCAACTACACACCCCAATTTCATCCACTTCCACCAAATGACCAAATCCACATTCCCACGGAAAAGGAAAAGTTCCGTGAAGAGATAAACCAAATCCATGACCTCCTTGCTATGCACCTTGCACAACGTAACAAGGGCCAACCTCCATCCTCCATCCTCACCCTACTCAAATTGCTTACCTCACCCCCACAACTTGAATCAAGTTGATAATCATGTCAACTATTGTCCTTGTTGTGTCCTTCTCCAAAAACAAATCATTGCCTTAAATAAACATTTCACTTGGATTGAGTAACTTCTTACTAGTCTCATCCAACATCTCCACTAGCACAACACTCTAACCCTCAATCAACCGATTCCGCTCCAAACTCTCCACCTCCAAAAATATACCTCTATTAATCAGACATCCTTACCCTCACTCAACCACTTTCATCCCAAATACTCTACCATCAAATAAAATAATTCAAGCTCTTATGTTGTAAGCAAGTCCGATGGCTCTCTTTGGCAAATTAGGACCTTTTTACTTGTTGTATGTTTTAAACATAATAAATGCTTCACATAATCATTTTGATTTAATGAATGTCTTGCTATGTGTTTTTAATATTTGTTTGCCATGATTGTTGTTTTTATATTCCATATTTTGCTATGTATGCTTGTGCTTCTAATATTTTTCTTGCAAGTATTCCATATTTCGATTTCTTGATGCCCTCAAACGAGGGGGAGCACACATCAAGGGGGAGTTCTCGTTCCGACAAATTTTGTATCTAAAACTTGTCGGCATAACCTTTTTGATTCTACAAAAAGAGGGAGAAGTGAATATAAACTCACTAAATACTTGTCCAAAAATAATGTTTTGGATTTAATGAGTTTAAGTTTTGTAATCATAAAAAAGGGGGAGATTGTTGATATAAATAATGCTTAAAAACATTATTAATACTTCTTCATATCTCTATGTTTTGATAATCACAAAATGTAAACTCATTAAACATAAACTTATTAAATAAACAAGCATTTAGTTGTAAATATTCATTTCTACAACTCAATCACTTAAGGTATGAATAAACAAATGCCTAATGCATTATATGATCAAAGGAACATTTTCTTAATCACTTATTTTTTTATAAAATGACACAAACATTTTATATCTTTTAGAAAATCATTTTTGGTATTAAATAAAAATGTTTAATCCATTATAAACTTATGAATTCAAATTTTCAACCAAAAATGGCAAAAATGTTCCAGAAAAACCTTCCCCACAAAAAGACAGAATTGAGCAACGTTCGGGTAGGGCGGCCCCCTTAATTTTACTAGGCGGCCCCCTTAATTTTAAGGGGACCGGCCACCTATTTAAGGGGACCGCCCCGCTCCTCCAGCTGTCAGTTTTTGCCTATAAATACTGGACTAATCCTGGACTTTTTCCTCACCTTTTTCACCCCAAACCTTCTGTTCTAAATCTCTTCTAATCTTTCTAAATCCTTTCTAAATCCTTTGATCATATATTCTTAAGCATTGGTTTCTAAGTGATCCAAGCTTCTACCATCCAAGTGCAAAAGAAGAATACTCCTTCATCAACTAGAGAAGAAGTATTGCAACTTAGTATCATCTTGCTACCTAAGTTGTTTGTATAATCCTTTATTCATTTGTGTATAAGTTTTGTATATTTGTTAGATAAGTGTGAGCATAATTGTTTAGGC
Organism: Artemisia tridentata subsp. tridentata; assembly: GCA_021014915.2. Lineage (NCBI taxonomy): Eukaryota > Viridiplantae > Streptophyta > Magnoliopsida > Asterales > Asteraceae > Artemisia > Artemisia tridentata. The sequence goes on from CP139502.1 coordinate 40,578,897, forward strand.
TAGATTAGTGTGTTAGTAGTGAAGTTGTGAAGAAGTTAAGGTGTGTAAGTAGTGAAGGTGTAAGGAAGTAGAAGAGTATATAAGTAGTGCCAGGTTGTGAAGTAGTTGTGAAGCCGTAGTGTAGAAGTTGTGAAGCTGTTGTGTAGAAGTTGTGAAGCCGTTGTGAAGCCGTCGTGAAGAAGGTGTGAATAAGTTGTGAAGAAGTCGTGTAGAAGTTGTGAGATTGGTTCTAGCTACGATTAGGACCCGACATCTAGCTTTGTGTCGTTAAACCGGTGTAAGCAAAAGTTGTGTAAGGTTTTCTCCGCCATAAAGGAGCTTGTTGACATAGTGAAGAAAACTCTCGAGTTAGGTGCTCGAGGAGTGGAGTAGGGCAAGGAAGGTGTCCTTGTAGCTGAACCACTATAAATCCTTTGTCGCGCGGTTCGATCTTTCCATCTCTATCTTTCATTTCATTTCATTACTTTATTTGCATTGTTAATTTAGATTTACTTATATTTGTTCATATTGTTCAAGAGTTGAGTTCACATGAATTTGAATCTAAGTTTTTAAAAGTAAACAAAGTTTTTTTTTTAATCGATTAAAAAGACGTAAAACCATTCAACCCCCCCTTCTAGTTTTTCACAAATGGCACAGAATTCACAAATCAGGAGTTAAGAACTTATTTTGAAGATGCTGGAATCACACATCAGACATCTGTTGTTTGAACTCCACAGTAGAATGGGGTAGTTGAAAGAAGAAATCGAACTTTTGTGGAAGCTGCTCGCACAATGGTGATTTATTCTAGTGCACCGTTATTCTTATGGGCCGATGCTGTTGCCACTGCTTTTTTCACTCAGAACCGTTCCATAATCCATCTAAGATTCAATAAAACCCTATATGAACTAGTGAACAACAGAAAACCCGATATCTCTTACCTTCACGTGTTTGACGCTTTGTGCTATCCAACGAACGACAGAGAAGATCTAGGGAAGCTGAAAGCTAAGGGTGATATTGGAATCTTCATTGGATACTCAGAAAACTCGAGGGCATTCAGGGTGTATATTAGAAGGACAAAAAAGGTAATGGAGACGATGAATGTGAAGTTTGACGAAATTTCACAAATAGCTTCTGAGAGACTCGCTCTAGAACCCGCACTTAACCCGATGGCTTCTAATCAAAACAGATTAGGACCCGCACCAAACCCGCAGACTTCTGGACAGATTAGTTCAGGACTCGTACCTCAAGGATCTCAATCAACAACCACCGACAAACCTTCAGAACAAGAACTGGAAAATTTCTTCGAGTTAATGTTTGATGAATACTATGGTGGAACTTTGACAAATGCATCAAAACAACATTCTGCTGCACCCGCTCAAAACCATCAACCACAACCACCACCACAAGATGCATCTACAACAATCGAAGCTGAAACACCAACTCCCTCAACCTTATCTACATCGACTCCAGCAACTCCAATTCTTGAAATTGTTCTACCAAGAGTTGATGAGCAACATCAAAACACACCATTTCAAGAATAACAACCACAGAATCAAAACAATGCAGTGTTAGAAGAAGAAGTATTCAAAAACCCATTTGCAATGGACTCAGCTGAATCATCTTCAAGGTTACAAGAACCATCTAACACACATACGTTAAACCCAAGGTACCCTTCTACACTTCAATGGACAAAAGACCATCCAATTGAACAAGTTATTGGTGAACCTTCAAGGCCAGTTTAGACGAGAAGAAAACTCGCCACTGACCTCGATATGTGCATCTACATTTGCTCAATAAACCTAAAAGAACCAAAGAACATTCAGAGGCGATGTCAGACAATGCATGGATAGAAGCGATGCAGGAAGAACTTCTTCAATACAAGTTACATGATAGTTGGGAATTAGTTCCAAGACCAATTGAAAAACTTGTCATTGATCTCAAATGGTTATTGAAGAACAAAAAGGATGAAGAAATGTGTTGGGAATTAAATGTTTCTGACTTAGTACTGCTGGAAGAATACACTAACAGTACAAACTGCTGGTGTATAAGTGAAGACTGCTGAAGGATAACCAACAGTACAAACTATGAAGTTAGTACTGCTAGTATATAACAGAAGGTACTGCTGCATGAAAAGGTTCTAAAAGGACGTATCAAGGATAAGTATGGTATAGATTGTATATATATCTTAATTAGTTAGAAATATACGGGTAGATACTTATCTTATAAAGGAATCCTTATGTCTATAAAAGGAGGTCCTAGGTTAGATGTTATATATACTTTTTGATACAAGTCGTACGAGTCATAGAAGTTTTGTTAAGATTCAAGGCCGCTGTAGCCCTAGTGATATTGAGATCACTCATATTATTCTTGAATAATATTGAATCGTTTAGTGTTAATCATTGTGTTCATTGTTCATACTGCATTACTATTACATCAAACAAGTTCTTCTAAGTATTGTTAAGTTGATTCCGCATACTTAACAATATAACCTTATAGTATCCTCAACACATTATAAAGGAGTTAAATCCTAAGTGTTTAGATCCTCTCAAGTGGTATCAGAGCCAGGTTGATACTATTGATTTAGAAGAAAAGGTAATGGACATGGAAACTACACAGACTAACATGGCTGCTAAGTTGCCTATGCTGAAGCAAAACGAGTTTGAGATGTGGAGGCTGCGAATAGAACAGTACTTCAAAGTGCAGGACTAGGCACTATGGGAGATCATTGGAGAAGGAAACTCTTTTAAGCCTTCAACATCTGTAACAACAGTCGATGGTGAAGAAAAGACTGTTGTGAATACCTCTCCAGTGACTGCAGAAGAGAAGCTGCAAAAGAAAAATGATGTCAAGGCTAGGAGCTTGCTGATGATGACCATTCCTAATGATCAGCTCCTAAACTTCAGCAAGTACAAGGATGCAAAGTCCTTGTTTGAAGCAATCACTACAAGGTATAGTGGTAATGAAGCCACCAAGAAGACCCAAAAGACTATGTTGAAGCAGAACTTTAAAATTTTTAGTGCAACTAGTAATGAGTCTTTGGATCACATGTTCAATAGATTGCAGAAGATTGTTAGCCAACTGGCTGTTCTTGGTGTTGAAATTCCTCAGGAAGATCTGAACTCCAAGTTCTTGAGGAGTTTACCTGCTGAATGGGCTATGCATGTGGTAGTCTGGAAGAATAAGCCAGACATTGATACCATGAGCCTCAATGATCTTTACAACAACTTCAAGATTGTTGAGCAAGAAGTAAAGAAATCTGGAGGAACATGCTCAAGCTCAAGCACTGGTAATATGGATTTTGTGTCATCTCCCAGTAATTCAAGTCCAGGTGAAGTGAAAGTGGCTGTGGGAGTTAGTACTGCTAACCCTAGTGTTAGTACTGCTAGCTCATCTACCTGTACTACTGGTATTCTGAATGACACTACCTATTGTGCATTCCTGACCAGCCAGAATGATGGGTCAATGCTGACCCATGAAGATCTTTAGGATATTAATGATGATGACTTGGAAGAGATGAATCTCAAGTGGCATATTTCATTTCTAAGCATGAGGGCTAAGAAATTCTATCAAAGAACTGGCAAGAAGATCAACATCAGCAGCAATGATACTGCTGGTTTTGACAAATCTAAGGTAAAATGCTACAACTGTCACAAGTTGGGTCATTTTTCAAGGGAGTGTAGGAGGCCCAGGCAACAGGATGGCAGGAACAAGAGTTATGGAAGCAAGCCCAAGGCAGTGGAAGAAGCTGAGCCATCTTCAAAGGCTATGGTGGCTATTGATGGCCTAGGCTATGACTGGAGCTTCATGGCAGATGAAGAGGAAGCACCTACTGAGATGGCACTTATGGCCTTCTCTGACTCTGAGGTACTATCTGCTAAAATTTGTTCTAAAACATGTACTGCTCTTAAAGAATATGAAACTTTAAAGAAACATTATGATGAGCAGATGATTGAATTAAACCAAACAAATTATAATTTGTCTAATCACAAAAGAGGTTTAGCAGTCCTAGAAGAACAAATAGTACATTACAAGAACAATGAGTCTGTTTTTGCTGAGAATATAGCTGTTCTTAAGAGAGATTTGTCACTTAAGAATGCTGAGATTAACTTGCTAAAAGCTGAGTTAGAGAGAATCAAAAAGGCTAAAGAAAATATTCAATTGAGTGTAGATACTTTAGAGTTTGCTTCTAAAGGAGTAAACAAAATCATAGAATGTCAATTGATTAATAAGGCTAAGTCTGGGTTGGGGTATAAAAAATGTCCACCTCCTCATAGAGGAGTGCCTGCACCCCGTGAATTGACCTAGAGTATACAAGTTTACCTGAGTTTCAACAACCTAATTTTGAATATAGTTGTAAGCCAAAAGAGAATGTAATTGCTGATAAACCTGTGGAAACCAATGAGTCTTTTGAGAGTGCAAGTGACACCTCTCTTGCTGAGGGTAAGGTGTCAACTGATAGGAATTCAGATGCTCCCACAATTGAGGATTGGAAATCTGATGATGAAGATCAGGTTGTAGTTAAACCTGAAGTAGGGAAGCTAGAAGGAACCAATGTTCCTAAGGTGGTTAGTGATAAAACTGTTAAGCCTACAACAAATGTAAAACCAGTTAGGAAAATAGTTAGATACTCTGAAATGTATAGGTCCACAAGCAAGTCAAGAGGTAACCAGAGGAACTGGAATAACCTCAAGTCTCAACAACTAGGTGATGACTTTGTCATGTATAACAAGGCTTGTTTTACTTGTGGTAGTTTTGACCACCTAGAGGCTTTTTGTCATAACCATCATGCAAGAAAGATGGTTACATGGAACAATAGGGTAACTGGGAACACATATCATAGGGTGAACTCATACAGGTCTCAAACTCACCCTAATGCTAAAAGAATGACTCCCAGGGCACTTTTATTGAAGTCTGGCCTCAAACCAATTAGTAAAGCTCGACCAGCAGTTAGTACTGCCAGACCCTTTAAAACTGTTTACCTTAGACTAGCAGTTTCAAGTGCAAAACCAACTTTCAAATATGCACAATAAACTGTTAAAAGGCCTTTTCATAAGAAAGTAGTGGCTCAAAAACAATTTTGAAAACCAAAGGCTAAAACTACAAGACCAGCAGTTAGTACTGCTAGCCAAGCAGTTAGTACTGGTATCTCTAAAAACACTGCTAGGGATAAAAGGGCAAATGTTGTTAAGGCCTCATGATCCGTTGTAAAGTATACGTATAAATATCATCAGACGGATATGCATGATACGCGGGAAATGACAAATCAACCTTTTAGGAAAAAGGTTAACTCACAAAACCCGTGAATACGATAAGAGATACCGGGCAAGTGATCACCCGAGTCGTGTCCCTGCGAGGTGTGAATCGAGGATTTCGTTTTCGGTTTGGAATTAAAGTGCTTGAAGTGAGGATTTTGGATTTTTGTGTTTTTACTATTCTAATGAGATATGGAAAGTGAATTTACAAATACAATAAAGCAAACATCAAAATTACACTAAAAACGCAAATCAGGAATTCTAAAAACGAGCCTAAAAACTAAAATCTTTAAAAATTAACCCTACGAGTGAAAATCTATTTTTTCTAAGTGCTAAATGATAAAAGAAAATTTTAGGAAAAAGAATTATATTTTTTTGACTTTTATATTTTTTATTATGAATTAAAAACTAAATTTTAAAGAAAAATTAATTAAAAATACTAAAACTATTCTGAAAATTATGAATTTTTTTGTGAAATTACTTAATGCTAAAACAATCCTAGGAAAAATACTACAATGGTCCCAGCTTATCCCAATAAGCTGGAAATAAGCTAAAAAGCTCGGATAGCTTTGAATGGAAAAGTGAGTTAAGAATTAACTTGTGCAAACACTAACTGAAAAAGTCCCAAGGGCGGATGGTTAGTGTGTTGGTGTGTGAGGCTGAGGTCCCAGGTTCGAATCCTGGCCTCAGTTTTTTTTGCTTTTATTTTATTTTTGAATTTTTCTTTTTGCTAATTAAAAAGCACTAGGAAATAAGCAATTACTATAACTACAACTATTTATAAATACGACAAATAAGCTCAGAATAAGCCAAGGTTCAGATCAGTGGGCTTTAAAAGAGAAAATGAGCTAAGCTTATGGACCAAAGGACTGTTAAGCTATAAATAAGCTAAAAGGCAACTGAATTAAGCTAAGTTAAGCAAAGTGTGATCTAACTACAACAACAAACTGGGAATAAGCTATAATTACAACAAATAAGCTCTGAATCAAGCCCAAATAAGCAGACTGAGGTCTGCACTTGTGCACAGGGCAAAAATGGGACTTTTTAAGCTATTAAAAAGCTAATAAAAAGCTGATATAAAGATTCACAAAAATATGGGACAACTAGATGAGCAGCCCAATAATATCAGTGCCGATTTTCAGCTTATTCTAACTTATATTGAGCTAATTAAAAATCAAAGAAAATCAGCCGAATTGGCCAAAATTTCAAAATGTGCAGACTTGACCAAAATGGGTCAAAACCTGTTCAAATCTTACTGAGATGGTTTCAACTTTTGAATACTGAATTAATGCACTAATTTGGACTTAGGAATAGCACAAAATGGAACTACAACCGCTTATCTCAATGATAAGCAGTTATGAGCAGTGATGAACCTAGAAACTAGCAATTTCCACTCAAAATCTCAAAAGGCTTCAAATTAGATAAAAACAACCTATAAACAGTTTCTATAGGCAAAATTAAGCTAGCTTAGAGTTTCTCAACATGAAAATGAACAGTAACCTATGGTTTGACCCGTTTGACTGCATAACCCAAACAGCCCTTAAAGGATTTGATTTTAAGATTTTAACAAGGAAAAGCCAGATTAAGCCAAGACTTGGAAAGACAGAAGTTAAACTAGGTGTAATAAGCACTATTGAACAGGTTTAAACAGAAATAAGCACAACATAAGCACTAACTAGATTTTAGCTATTTTTGGACTTTTTTAGATTTTTAAGTAAAAACAAAATTGAACTAATAATACCTAACAAATTATACTCAAATAACAATTTAAAGAACAAATAAGCACAGAAAAATAAGTAAACACACAAATAAGCAGTTGAACAGTGAAATTAAAGAAAATACAAAAAAAAAAAATTAGAAATTTCTTACTTGAGACCCTAGCTAAACAAGGGCTCTCAATCAAGAGCAGCTACAAGCTCCTAGCTTATCTCAGATAAGCTAGGTAAAGTCCATCTTGCCCCTCCATTGCAGGCAACTTCCATAATTGCTTATTTTGACCTATTGCTGACTTTCATTGACTTTTCTTGACTTTTTTTAATTAAACTGATTCTAAACTATTATAAGCTTACAAAAAGCTATCATGAGCTTGTATAAGCTTATAAGAAAGGTGAGGAAAGCTGGTGAGTGATTTTCAACAACAATGTAACTTAATTCGATTTATGAGAAAAATTTGAACTTTCATTAATTTCAAAAATGAGTACAATGCTGAGTAACTTGGAGATAACTAGGCTTAAACAAACTTAAATTGATACAAGAAACTTAAAATTATACTGATTAAACATTAAAATTAAAATACGACTTAAACTAAATTTCTACATGCCATTTAAGGCTACAAGATGTCCTATTTATACTACTTTTGAGCTAGGTTCTTCCTTGTCTTCTTTGTTGAACCAAGTCTAGCTCTTCTAGGATTATAGAAACAATGATTGTTGCACAGCGGAATGGTAATAAGAACACAATCAATGTAACTAACAAGGTTATCTTTAACGACAGAATTGAAAGAAGAATAACTAAAAACTCTTGATCCTCTATGGATCTTTTATTAATCACTAATGAAATTGTTTTTCAATAACCTATTACAATGTGTAAGCCGTATGTTTCTTTTATAACATAAGAAACCCTAATACGACCCATTACTAAGAAGATATGCCATATCACTTCCTAATATAACTCATGCATATCCTCACCATCTAATAATACGGAAACAAAATTCGACACTACAAGACTTAACATTTACACTACAAGACTTAATAATAACTACCAGACCTAACTTTTACATTACAAGACCTAACTCAAACCAGACTTAATATCAACACTACAAGACTTAAGTCTGTCTTCACTTGTACCATGTGATAATTCCCAACAATCCTCCCCTAACTTGATATTCATGTTCCACGATTTTCAAGTTCCTTCTTTGTAAGCTTTTGAGGATTGATCTTTGAATACTAGGAATTATCTAGATCTTCAAAACACACTGATTCTGCAAATCTGAATGTTTATGAAGCAACTTGATATTATCACCATCTCACTTGGCCTTTCCATCAACCTGACATTTTGTACATCAATTCCTGTTAAGTTTCATATCTATTCTCATCACTTCAGGTGTGTTAACACCTGTGAGAGGTGAATCATTGAAAATTTAATGGATTTGATGTCTCTTTACCAATAGCCATCACTACTGGAGTAGCCAAATGTTTTGGTGTTTAAGACCATGGTACACTGATAACCATATGATTTTTTAAGTAAATCATCAACTATTAACGGATTTGAGTTGTCTTTACCTGTAGCCGTTTGCTCAGGACTAGCCAATTCTTGGTTTCAGATGAACCTTGGTGAATTGAGTACCAAATATGGTGTTCCAACTGCCTTTACCACAAGCCATATACATGTGGGCTAGCCAATTCTTTGGAAACCCCAAAAGGAGTAAAATCCATTGCGAATTGAAAACCATTCAAATCTTAGTAATGAAACATCGGTGAGTTGAGAACCCTATAGTTTTAAGCAAACTATTACAGCTGTCAACGGATTTGATAATCACACCAGAGTCGTACCCTCATGGTGAGTCAACTCTTTCTTGTCGGTTAGACATGGTGAGTTGATTACCATTTATTGTGTGGTTAAAAAAACCAACACTGGACCTGCACAAAAGTTAGTAGACAAACTATGCTATTTTTATTTTATTTTATTTTATTTTATTTTTACTAATAGCAGCAGAATCCGAAGCAACCAGCAGAAATGATGTTACCAGCAGCAATGGATGCAGCAGCAGAATCAACTTTAGTAGCAGCATATCAGTAACCCATATCATCAGCAACAAATAATATGTAGCAGCAGACTTAATATCACATGCGAGTCTGGTTGACCAATAGTACACGACAACCACAACTTGCGCCTGACATTAACTAAGGCAGCCCCACTTTATGAATCAATTAACCATAGTACCAGAATCGCATGAGCAGACTTAATCGAGTAGGAGACCAGAATTAATTCTCTTTGACCAATCAAATCACATGTACCAATAATCAAACAGTACAAGAATAATTACTTGCTCCATGTACTGATGCTATGACTACTGACCCACGTCTGGTCTTTACCCAATCACAATTCCTCAAACAAATTATTCTTTAAAATAATCGACCCACTTGATCTCATGTAAGAATAATCAAATCCATATACTGACACAAAAGGAATCAACCACAGCAGCATCCAATCACGAATTAATTTTTCATTCGACAATTCAGCCCCATTAATTAGACCAAAAAAAATATATATTCGATTGACCAAAATAATATTCAACAGCAGCATTATTTAAGATAGAGAACACAAAACAAAAAATGTTAGTTAGCACAAAATATACAACAATAAGCCTCCCCTTAGGCTTATACCTCCCTTTAATTCCAGCAAGATTTAGACCATGTAGATTGATGAGATCCACCATTGTCCTTGGACCCCATTCTCATATAGTGACCATTGTGTCTCCAAGACCAACCTCCTGTGTACTGAACATCATGATCCCATCTTTGCCCCCCACATACATTGGGTCATAATAATCAAACCTATAATCATTTTGAAAGAAAGCACTTGTAGGTCTGTTAAATGGTCGAGCAGCATTGCTTTTCCAACTAGCAGAAACTGGTATACCAGCAGGAACAGCTGCTGGTCTAAAAGGCCTACCAGCAGGAAATGCATTTGCTCTAGGGACAAATGGGGGAATATTCTCTACATTTCTCCATACTGATATGGGTTTTCGTTGTTCAGCACACACACTCATTTTACACTCATAATAATTACAATCCTTAATGAGATGAGAGTAACTACCACAAACAAAACATGATTTCTTTTTAATCTTTTTGTTCTTTCCATGTCTTGTTTTATTACACACAAAAGTCTCACTACCAGAACTTGAAGGTGAACTGACTTTAACAAAATTAAGTGAACTATTTTCAGAAGGAACTGTTTTAGAAAAAGATTCATCATTAGTCACTTTTGTGGGTATGTCACTAGGCCTGGGTGTGGCAGACTTATCACTTGAATCACATGTGATATAGTCATCAGACTTGGGCTGAGAGGATTTTTCACTGTTAGAACAAGAGACAAAGTCTTTAGTTTTACAGTCTGAAGTAGGCAAGTCAATGGACTTTTTGCCATAGGACATATGTGATTGATCTAAGTCTATGTCAAGGTCTGAGTGAAAAGGGACAGGTTTAAACACTCCTCTTATAGGAGGAGGAACAACATTCATTCCTCCTTCTTTGACAAACTTAACAGGAATTTGATAGTCTACAGGTTCAGGGTCAAAAACACTATACTCATTAGGGTCATAAACTTGATCTGGCCCTATATAGTCTCCAAACCCTAAACCAATTTTAGATTTTATAGACATAGAACTATCAATTAAATTGTTTAGGTTTTTAGATGTTTCTTTCCATTTATCAAACCTAGCCAAGGAATTGTCAAGCTTAGTCTGTAAGTCCTGTTTTTCTAAAACCATCTTAGCATTTTGAGACTCAGAATATTTAAGCTCATCAGTGGTGATTTGTAAATCTCTTTCCAACACCCTAATTTTCTCATCATATGCTAGCTGATTTGCTTCGTGCCAGGCCTTTTGTTTTTCCAAAGTTTTAAGACCATTTTTATAAGCTTTAACCTCAACAAACAGTTTATTATATTCAGGCTCTATTTCATCATATTCTTTCTTAAGTAGAGCATATAAATCATGGCAACCAAAAAGACACTTTTGTACCTGAGATGGGAAACCCATCAAACCAGATTCCTCAGCCATAGAGATCTTGACCTCCTGGAACTCCTGCTTGAGCATGGACTTCCTCTTCTTCTTGGACTCATCATTCCCTCCAAATTTAGCTTTTACAGCAAGCCAGATTTCCCTAGCATCATACAGGTGATAAAAGTCACCCATGTGATCTTCTTGGATAGCCTGAAGCAAAAGAATTCTTGCCTTCTTCTCCCTTTGTACAGCAACATGCTCCTCAGTAGATACAGGTGGAAGTATGAAGATGTTCCCCTTCTGATCTTTTCCAATATTCTTCTTGCTGTTCCTATTAAGAATAACATTCCACAGGTTATGATCTCTGTTGGAGATCCATTTTTCCACCTTCATAGCCCATTTCCTATAATCATCTGTTCCGAATGAAGTCATTGTTTTATTATGGTTTAAGAGAATGGTATGAAAAAGGTTCCTTCTTTGACACTACTGATTCCACGTGACTTAACAAATGTCAGACCAATTAATGCACCAATCTCAATTGTATCAAACCAGTGTACGCCTAAGACACTACTGAGTCCACGTGACTGATCAATTAAAAACACCAATAGAACTAGGATGCTTTAATGATCGTACCCCACAATCATATGAGATTCAAGTAATTCAATATGACAGTAAGCGACAAAGTAATGTCCCCACAATCACTTGCGTGTGATATACCAGTATGACCCACAAATAATAATCGCAGATATCACAATTTCAAAAATCACAAGAGACAAACGAAAGCCACACCTTTTGACCACCGACCACAATTAATTATAGTACCGGATCAGTACGAGAATCAACCAATTACTTTTATAAATGAGTACGAGGTTTTTATCTGATGAAAAAGATCGTTACCCTTTTAATTAAAACAACGATTGATTTTGAATAAAAATATTACCGATCACAGTACTTCTTCAGATCTGCTTCCTATCGAACTGCTCTTCTTTCACAGATAAACACCTTGTTGAAACCCTAGATATCGAGAGCAACCCGCTCTGATACCACTTGTTGAACCAAGATCTAGCTCTTCTAGGATTATAGAAACAATGATTGTTGCACAGCGGAATGGTAATAAGAACACAATCAATGTAACTAACAAGGTTATCTTTAACGACAGAATTGAAAGAAGAATAACTAAAAACTCTTGATCCTCTATGGATCTTTTATTAATCACTAATGAAATTGTTTTTCAATAACCTATTACAATGTGTAAGCCGTATGTTTCTTTTATAACATAAGAAACCCTAATACGGCCCATTACTAAGAAGATATGCCATATCACTTCCTAATATAACTCATGCTTATCCTCACCATCTAATAATACGGAAACAAAATTCGACACTACAAGACTTAACATTTACACTACAAGACTTAATAATAACTACCAGACCTAACTTTTACATTACAAGACCTAACTCAAACCAGACTTAATATCAACACTACAAGACTTAAGTCTGTCTTCACTTGTACCATGTGATAATTCCCAACATTCTTCTCTGATCCTTTTCTGACCCTTAGATAAGCTTGAATTGATCTCAGCCCTTAAAACCAATTTTGGCTCCAAAAAGGGTGATAGAGGATACCAACTTGTGTATTGGTTATCTTGTGATGTTGGGGAAGCATTAAATGCTTTTGGACTGGGGTAGGTTGGGTGGAGTAGGAGGAGGAGTGTGGTGATGGTGGATGTCAGGGATAGGCATAGGGGGTGGTGGTTTCTGGTTTTGTTTTGGCGGCAAAGGGTGGGTTTGACCACATTGTTTGACCCTGGTTTAGCTAAAGGGATAAACGGGTTGGGGATGATTGGGCTTGGGTTTATTATTCAAAGTGGGCCTGGTTGGGTTAAAGGGTCCGGATTTTGGGTTTATAAGGTTTTAAGGATTTAAAGTGTAAAAGTGTAAACTTTTAGGACCATTTGTGTAATAATCTGAAAATCCAAGGACCAAGGCTGCCAAAAAAATAAAAATTATTTCCAAGGACCATTTGTGTCATTTTGGTATTTTTGGGGGTTGACTTTTGACGACTCAAGCATAAATGTGATCCAAACTAGAGATTCCTTTCCCGGCCTCAGCTTTTCTTGATCTTCCTATCTCGTGCTCAGTTTTGTCTGTTTTTGCCCTGTTTTCAACCTTTTTGTACCTGAAACACATAAAAACACAAACCAAGGATATCTGCAGTATAAATTGGATGTTTTTGGTCATTTTTGTGTCTTTTGTGGGTATAAAATGATGAGTATTTACACACTCATCAATCCCCCACACTAAACTATTGCTAGTCCCTAGCAATCCGATCATATAAAGTAATGAAAGGATCAAAAGAATACCAAGCATACCCCGTCTTGATTTTTTATACAATGCCAGAAATTTAAACTAGAACAAAATAGATAACATGTTTGATTTTCAAAAATGGTATCATGGAACGGGATTCACACAAAATGGGTGTCTCCAGGGAATTGTAATCGTCATCCTCTTTTTAATACTCCCAACTAAGCTTAAACTCAATGTGCAAATATTTTTGTAAAATGCTAACACTACTTATACTAATAATCTATGTAAGCCGAGACTTAACTTTTCACTCCCACAATTTATTCAAGTTAGGTGACTGTGCTCATTTTCAAAATTTTGATCACAAAAATCGACGTTTTTATAAGATTTTGACTAACACTAGTTGAAAGATAGATTTAAAATTTAAAACAAGCAATTTTCAAAACTTTATTCAACACATCAAAACTTATTGCATTTTGCAATATCATTCCATTTTTTTTTTATTTTTTTTTTTCATTTTTTATTTATTTATTTATTTATTTTTACTTGTGCAACATAAACTAACGGAGTTTCACGGGAACCAAGACCTTACACCTTTCGGAATAAAGGATCCAAGGGCCGTTACAACGGAGAGTTCCAAGACTCTAAACATTCCTGAAATGAGGATCCAAGGGTGTTAGACCAAGACCTCACACATTCCTGAATTAGAGGTCCAAGGGCCGGTGTAAGAGGGTAGCCAAGACCTAAACGCCTTCCAAAAATAAGGATCCAAGGGCCGATCTTGAACCATAGCTTTTTTAGCACATACATTTATTACTTAAGTTTTGCAACTTTCAAGCAACTTCTCACTTTCATTTTGCATTATTATAACATATGCTTGTTCCGAAGTTTAAATAAAGCTTTGAACTAGTATTTTTCAAAATTGTATAAAAAAATGATTTAGTGTGTTCAACTGTTTGAAAATAAGCACTTATTAAGTCAGATTAGTTATCTCCTGGGAGGAAAAGCCCTAGATTACTTATATAAGCTCTAAAGAAAACCAACTATTCTACGCTCTGCATTTTCATTTGCACATATCGTAAAACCTTAGTCTAATCGTTAAGGGAGCAGCCAGATCAATACTCTGGTAGAGTCGGGATTCCCTTTGTTCTAACCTAATCAAGACTAAACACTTCTTTTTTATTTATTTTTTTTATTGTGCAAAGCACTTCTTTTTCATGCAATTTCTTATTTAAAAACGAAAAAAATTTTAAAAATTTTGGCCAAAACGGGGGTACTAGGGCACTAGAAGGTACAAATGTGACAAAATTCGCAAGAATTCCCCCCCACACTTAGAATTGAATATTGCCCTCAATATTCAAAGTACCGGCTATTATGCCGACACTTAGAACGTAAAAAGGTAATACTAATAGCCAAGTGTGGAACAGAAATCTCTCTATTTCACAAACAGGATTAAAAAGATATCCCTAGATAAACGTTAGCAAAAAGATCGGATATTGGGCGGCTGGATTGAAAACAGGCGCATCAATCATCACGATCTAAGGGAAACCTGCAAACAAGAGCAAACAACACACAAAACAAAGCACAACAGAGGAATCCCCCCACACTTAGTGTTAGAAAATAGAAAGAAGTCAGAAACATGGGTTGTCACCCATGTGGTGCTAATGTTTTTGTTAACCGAGTCACTAGCTTGACTCGACCCCGAATTCATTGGTTCATGGGGAAGCAAGTGGAAGAAACAATCTCCATCGGACTTTCATTCAATGTGTTTGGATAAACATTTGAACATCAGAAAGTTCCACACCGACGAGATACCCACGGTATTTTAATAGTAGAAACTATAAGGGATGATACCGGGGTCAAAGATAGTGTCCTCATTCCCGTAGGAGAAAAGGGAAAAAGAAATCACACCATATGTGAGGAATGGAAGAAAGATTTTTATAACAATTAAGATCGATTCTTCATCCTCAAAACCAGATTGTTCAAAAGTCTCGGGAGGGAGGGCTGGGGTGATTTTATCAACAAGCACATTCTTATGATTACGTACACCTCCCCCCAGACTAAAATCTTTCTCATGATTGAAATAAAAATGATCAAATTGCGGCTGAGAGAGTTCACCGGAGAACTCTTCGAAGATAACCGGATCATTTTTATCAAAGAGAAATGAGTCGTACTCGGGAAGAGAGATATAAGCATGAGAAGTGGTACTGCCACTACTCGTCTCTTCCAAAAGATTGATATCAAAAGAAACGGCTTCATAAGCCGGGAGAGAAAAATCAGAATGAGAAGTGGGATTGCCACTACTCTCTTTAGCCGTATCAAAGATAAAACTCTCATATTCGGGAACAAAATCCTTGAGCTCGAGCTCCAGAAGATCTGACGGCTTATTTTCAAAAATAACTTGCTTCGGGGGGGAGGTAAAATAACGGTTCATCAAATATCATCTTTTCTAATAACGGAGCATCTCCCCCCGGATCACCATCTGGCTCAACAATTTCCAGTGAAATTGGAGCATCAATAAAGAAAACCTCGAGCTCTTCCTTAGAGATATAACTTCCCTCAATCGGAGGAGAAGGATGGGAAGAGTCGGAAATGATTGGTGCAGAATAAGGAGTGGGATTTTTAGTTCCATGCACAGAATCAACAATCTCAATACGATAAACCGATTCTGAAGGTGGGACAAGTGGTGTGCTCTTGGAGCTAGCAATTTTCACCACTTCCGTTGAGATCTCCGATTCTTGTTCATCATAATCAAAAATACTCTTAACTTCCGCAACACAACTCTCAAACCATTTGCTTGAACCAAGGGTAATTTTCATTGTTTTGAGCTCATCACGTTTTTTTGAAGTACTCTTAACCGTGAATCTTGAAAGTGTCGAATCACTTCTTTTGGAAGCAATTACGAGATCAGATTTTTGATTAACCGTAGCAACGTTGCATTTGATGGTTAGAGATTTAGAGCCCTGATTAATGTTAAACGTGACTTCTTCATTATCAACTCGTATGGTTAATTCTTCGGCATATACATCGATGAGAGTACGAATCGTTCTTAAGAAAGCTCTCCCCAGTATGAGTGGAACTCGAGGATCGACATCAAAGTCTACCACAACGAAATCAGTGGGAAAGTGGAACTTTCCTACTTTCACAACGACATCCTCAGCTATTCCAAGTGGACGAGTTATAGTACGGTCCGCTAGCTCTAGTGTCATGCAAGTAGATGTAAGCTCCGGAAGAGATAATTTCTTCCATACCGAGAGTGGCATAAGGTTAATGCTTGCGCCAAGATCGGCCAAGGCTGAGCACTGAACCATCCCCGAGAAATCACATGGGATTAAAAACTTGCCGGGGTCTCCGAGCTTTTCGGGAAGCTTCTTAAGGAGAACCGCCGATCACTGCTCGTTAAGTGGGGTCTTTGCTTTCTCAGACAACTTATCCTTGTTGCTTAGTAAACTTTTGAGTGTAGATGCAAATTTGGGCATAATGACGAGAGCATCTGCGAAGCTTATGTCAAAGTGCAATTCATTGAAGATTTTAAAGAATTTCTCCATTTGTTGATTGGTTTTATCTCGAAGCTTCTGATCGTTAAGCCTCGAAGGATTTAGAATCGAAGGCTTAGGATTGGTCTTTGGAACATCGGGTTCCGGAACTTGAATTTGAACATCTGGAGGTTGGACGTGTGTGGTACTTCGTGGGCTTGAGAAATGCACCTTGTCCGTTGTCACCTCGGTATCTCGATTCACTTCCCTCGGTGGAGGGGGCATAGGAGTCGAGGGTCCATTATGCGTCTTACCACTTTGAGTGGTGACGGCTTTCAACTCACCCTTCGGGTTTGGAATGGTATTACCCGAAAGAGTTCCCGAAGTTGAAGGTTGATTCAATTGACACATGAGGCTAGCAAACATGTTCTCAATTTTATTTTGAGATTGATCAATTTTGTGATTTGTATTCCTAAGTTCACTTTTAAGCTCTTGACCTTGTTTTGACATTGAGGTTTGAAAATCATTTTTCAAAGTGGTGATTTGATTTTGCATTGACCTCATGTTAGCCTCATTTGACTTGATGTAGTTAGAAAGTTTATTTGAGGGAGCAACGGGGGGTTTGGTAATTAGAAGCATGAAATCCTTGATTGAAATTACCCCCTTGAGTTGGGTATTGATTTACCGGGGCTTGAAATTGGTTTCGAACATCTTGCCCTCTCGGTTGATTTTGATTGAATCTATTTGGATTGTTGGGTTGAGAAAATCCGGGTGGTCCACTTTGATTACTAACACGATAGTTCGAGTCAACTTGAGGACGGTATTGGTTACCTCCTTGGTTGTAAGCCCCGGCTACCGCATTAACTTCAAATCGACTACCATCGGTGGCAGTACAATTGTAGTATGCATGAGGACCACCACAAGTGACACAAGTTTCTTCCACCGCTTTGACTTGAGTCGGTGAAGAAGTTTGTGGGGAAGAAAGTTTCTTTTACTTGGAAAGAACCAAAGCTTGAATAGCATCCGTGAGCTTTTCAATCTTAGCATCGGTGCTAGAAGTACTCACGTGAGAAGAAGAAGAAGTGGAGGCACTAACTTGGGAAACAACCGGTTTGCTTCGTGTAGTGCGGACCTTGGACTTATTCTCAATGATGGCTAAAGCGTCTTTCGGAGTCCGATTCAAGAGATTGCCACCGGCGGCGGCATTAAGAGAATCTTGGTCTGTTTGGTTCAAACCATTATAGAAGGTATCGAGTTGATGTAACTCGGAGAAACCGTGGTGTGGACATTTGCGAAGTAATTCTTTAAAACGATCCCACGCTTCACTAAAGGATTCATCAAATTTTTGAGTGAATTTGGTGATTTCATTTTTAAGGCTTGTGGTTTTAGACGGGGGAAAGAATTCGTTCACAAATTTCGACACTAAATCTTCCCATGTTTCAATAGAACGAGGGGGTTTTTTTTCGAGCCAAATTTGGGCTGCCCCCTCGAGAGAAAAAGGAAAAAGAAGAAGTTTGATAGCTTCTTGAGGAATATTTCGGTTTTTGATGGCAGAGGTGATCTTGTTAAACCATCGAATGTGGGAATGAGGATCGTCCCTCTCAAATCCGAAATATTGACTTGAAGTTACTAAGGATAGCAACCCCGTTTTAAGTTCAAAGCTATCGGCAACGATTGCCGGAACAACGATAGCATCTCCGTAACCCTCGGTGGGTGCTTGGAGAAGCTCAGACATGGTACGTTCATCCGCCATTG
This sequence comes from Artemisia tridentata subsp. tridentata, assembly GCA_021014915.2. Taxonomy (NCBI): domain Eukaryota; kingdom Viridiplantae; phylum Streptophyta; class Magnoliopsida; order Asterales; family Asteraceae; genus Artemisia; species Artemisia tridentata. The sequence goes on from CP139502.1 coordinate 40,597,387, forward strand.
TGACAATGGGAGGAACGGGAATAGCACGAATCTCGGGTTCGGCTATTGAGGCGGAATGCCTACGATTACGTCTCCGATTACGTCTTCTCGGAGTATGTACGAGTTCACGTAAAGGACTTGTTGACGGAGAAGAACGAGTGCGCATGCACTAAAAAACAATTCAATTAAAACGAGACCGATGCAAAATACAAGTGAACTTAAACCAATAATCAACAAGCGTACGGTAGCTCTTTAAAAGATAAACGCACAAAGGAGCGGAAGAGAAGAATGGATCTCTTTTCGAGGCGAAGTTCGTTGGATCACCTCTCCTTATACCCCTCTTATAGTTTATTTATCAATCAAAGGTGAGCCGATATTCGCAAGTGATACAAAGGCAAGTTTTAATCTTTTGTTTGGGAACTTATTATGATAATACTCAAAGTTAATGAGTATTATATTGAGATTGCTTTTATCTTTTCTTTTTCACAACACCCGTGAATACGATAAGAGATACCGGGCAAGTGATCACCCGGGTCGTGTCCCAGCGAGGTGTGAATCGAGGATTTCGTTATCGGTTAGGAATTAAAGTGCTTGAAGTGTGGATTTTGGATTTTTGTGTTTTTTAATATTCTAATGAGATATAGAAAGTGAATTTACAAAGAGAATAAAGCAAACATCAAAATTACACTAAAAACGCAAATCGGGAATTCCAAAAACGAGCCTAAAAACTAAAATCTTTAAAAATTAACCCTACGAGTGCAAATCTATTTTTTCTAAGTCCTAAATGATAAAAGAAAATTTTAGAAAAAAGAATTATATTTTTTTGACTTTTATATTTTTTATCATGAATTAAAAACTAAATTTAAAAGAAAAATTAATTAAAAATACTAAAACTATTCTGAAAATTCTGAAATTTTTTGTGAAATTACTTAATGCTAAAACAATCCTAGGAAAAATACTACAATGGTCCCAGCTTATCCCAATAAGCAGGAAATAAGCTAAAAAGCTCGGATAGCTTTGAATGGAAAAGTGAGTTAAGAATTAACTTGTGCAAACACGAACTGAAAAAGAACCAAGGGCATATGGTTAGTGTGTTGGTGTGTGAGGCTGAGGTCCCAGGTTCGAATCCTGGCCTCAGTTTTTTTTTGCTTTTATTTTATTTTGAATTTTTCTTTTTGCTACTTAAAAGGCACTAGGAAATAAGCAATTACTATAACTACAACTATTTATAAATACCACAAATAAGCTCAGAATAAGCCCAGGTTCAGATCAGTGGGCTTTAAAAGAGAAAATGAGCTAAGCTTATGGACCAAAGGACTGTTAAGCTATAAATAAGCTAAAAGGCAACTGAATTAAGCTAAGTTAAGCAAAGTGTGATCCAACTACTACAACAAAATGGGAATAAGCTATAATTACAACAAATAAGCTCTGAATCAAGCCCAAATAAGCAGACTGAGGTCTGCACTTGTGCACAGGGCAAAAATGGGACTTTTTAAGTTATTAAAAAGCTAATAAAAAGCTGATATAAATATTCACAAAAATATGGGACAACTAGATGAGCAGCCCAATAATATCAGTGCAGATTTTCAGCTTATTCTAACTTATATTGAGCTAATTAAAAATCAAAGAAAATCAGCCGAATTGGCCAAAATTTCAAAATGTGCAGACTTGACCAAAATGGGTAAAAACCTGTTCAAATCTTACTGAGATGGTTTCAACTTTTGAATACTGACTTAATGCACTAATTTGGACTTAGGAATAGTACAAAATGGAACCACAACTGCTTATCTCAATGATAAGCAGTTTTGAGCAGTGATGAACCTAGAAACTAGCAATTTCCACTCAAAATCTCAAAAGGCTTCAAATTAGCTAAAAACAACCTATAAACAGTTTCTATAGGCAAAATTAAGCTAGCTTAGAGTTTCTCAACATGCAAATGAATAGTAACCTATGGTTTGACCCGTTTGACTGCATAACCCAAACAGCCCTTAAAGGATTTGATTTTAAGATTTTAACTAGGATAAGCCAGATTAAGCCAAGACTTGGAAAGACAGAAGTTAACCTAGGTGTAATAAGCACTATTGAACAGGTTTTGTAAAACCCTAAATTCTGACTACCAAATTTTACGTCTAATTTGAAATTTTCCTAAGTTATGGATACGATTTGTTATAAAACCGAAAGCAACTGAACGAATTCACCGTTAAACCAAATAATTAGAACAAAACATCGTTATGAAACTTTTGAACATATTTGAAATCCAAAAATATTTTGTAAACATAAATAAATACGAGGCACCAATTTTATTACATGAATTATTGTTTCGGGCTATATATAAATTTTGTTAGGCTACAACAACCCAACCCAAGCCTATAATCACAATTGATCTTTACCTATTATAACCCAATCAAAAATCACGGTTCATTCACAAATCCACAAACCGAAAATTACAAAAACCCTAGCTCTCTCTCTCTAAAAAAATTCGACACTCTCTCCTCTCCCTATCATCTTGTCGATCCAAAGAAATTCCAAGGAAGAAGTTTTGGTGATCTTGGTGTATTCTTGTTCTAATTTTATTCAAGGTAATCTCTTTTCCTTCATGTTTGACCCATTCGAATTGTAGAGCAAAAACCCTAAAAGATTACATGAAATTATGAAACAGTTTCTGATCAAAAAGTTTAGTCCGACTTTAACCAATTGGATCTTGATGATAACGAGGGGTATTTGGGTATTTCTTGAGTCTAAAATTAAATTCAAATAAAGAGCTATCTGTAGAAATTAGCCGTGTAATTTTTAGAGGCCTGGAAGACCACTTTTTGATTTTTAGAAAATTAAGTGTCAAATCGAATTCGTATGTCTGGAAAAACAGTCCGTGTTTTTCATTTATCATTTTGAAACCATGTCGAATTAGAAGCTTTCCTTTGAACTAGCTAATATCTGTTATGTCTACTAGTTTCTGGAATTTTTGTAGAATTTTATAAATTTTCTAGATGGAGTAGTGAATTAATTACTTTTCGGGTGTTTCATCAGATCCGATTATGGAACATGTTAGGGAAATGGATTTTTAAGTCATAACTATACTAGTTAATAAAATCTAGAAAAATTAGGTATATTACTAGGGACATATAGGGTTCTCTGGGAATTTTTTGGAATTTTATTTCGGAGTTCTAATATGATTCATAAATTATTTAAAACAGGTCCAGTGCATACGAAAAATCTGTTAAAGTGTAAAGATATTAAAAAGGTGTTATTTGTTTATTTTCCAAAACTAAAGGGTTTAAATTGTTATTTTCTAATACTAAAGGACTTAACTTGTAAAAAAACCTGTAAGTTTATAATAATTACATCTTATACCCTAATTTTTTGATAATTGCATAATAGTTCTTAAACTTATCATAATTACATAATAAACCCTAAAAAAATTTGTAAACCTACCATAATAACCTTAACTTTATATAAATACTATTATGAACCCTAAGCTATTAATATTGTCACTTTAAACTTATTAAATGATAACTTTGAATGCTTCTTAAAAATGGAAACTTACTAATTGAGGAAACCTGCTATAAATCGAAAGTTACTAAAAAATGGAAAACCGACTAAAATGAGAAATCTGATTTAAATAAGGTATTAATAATAAGACGACCATGCATTCGTGTAGATTCGCTGAAAATGGAGTTTGTTTCTGATCTTTATATTTCTAGATGTGTTTTCACTTGCGATATAAGGTACAGATATTCTACCCTTTCTCAGTAAGGGTGTTTTCGTTCTCTTGACTTCTGATCTTGATTCATTAGGATTCCCCAAGCCATTGCTATGTTTCCCCTTGTATTGTGAACCTTTGATATGATCCACTTGATTTGAACCTTGCTTTGAGCCCTTGCCTTGATTTCTTGTTTTGAACCTTGCCATGTTCCCTTGATACTTGACATACTTCGTTCATCACCTTTGACCTGAATATTCAAATCCTTGGACACCTAGAAGATTTACTTTATATTAAAACTAGATGTGGAAACTTTCTTAATTATATATGAAAATGTTTTGAGAAAATCTATTTTAAAACGATGCGATACCACTTTTAAATGTAATTCTACTAAAGTTTTATGAAAATAACTTTTAAGGACTATCTTTATAAAAAACTGTTTTGAAATACCATTGTTGTGAAAACTATTTTGAAAGATCATTTTTACTAAAACCATTATTAAAGGATTTCTTTTAAATGAACTTTTAAATTGAACCTTTGCTATGATCTCTTGTCTTGAACCTTGACTTGAACCTTGGTATACTTTAATTGGAAACTTAACTTGAACCTTGATACACTTGACTTGAATCACTTGAAATGGGAAACTTGACTTGAACAACTTGATATGGAACTTGAACTTGAACTTGATACTTGATACTTGATACTTGACCCTTGACCCACAGTTTGAGATTACGAGCCATAACTAGGCATGAGGGTTTCATGTCCATGTCATTGATGCACCGATGGCATGACTCTAGGGCAGGAGAGTGATGACCTGTCCCGTCCCTGACTTGATACTTGACTTGTTACGTAGAGGAAGACATTGTGGCCTTCTGGGGCGTATGGATGCATCCTAGATTTTACTTGACTTGACTTGTTACTTGTTATACTTGGTTACTGATGGGTGTGTGTGATACACGTATTTCACATCTTGGGAGCTAGCTACTCCACCCCTTGGAGGTATCCCCTCACCTTGTACTTGGTACCGAGGACTCCCCTCCGTACACCTTGCTATTTGATATTTGATTTGGGCTCGTAGTGGATTACTGTTTCTGTTACTTTATAACCTTGTACTTAGTATTCCGAGGTCACCCCTCCGGATACATACTTGACCTGACACTTGACTTAATACTTGACTTGAGTTGATTTGACTTGGGCTCGGGTTGGGATTACTTTTCCCTTTACTCTTATCTATTGTAACTATTCCTTAACTCTTGGTATATCTGCATAACCTTTTATAATTCTTTCTTTCCTAACTCGTGTTATACCTTGCATTGTTTCGCTTACTTCACTATCCCATTTCTACTGCTTTGTTACCTTTATATCTGTTAACTGAGCTTTCGTAGCTCAGCCGCATTTCTTTTCCTGCGGCAGGTTTTAGTTTGGAAGCTGGGTATGAGTGGAGAGTGCCTTGGGCTTAGAAGATCCTGATAGATATTTTTGATTAGAGATGACTAGAAGAGCATATATTCAGACTTAGTGACTATTGTATTTTCATTGTAACCTTGTAGTTTCAGGTTTTCCATTGTAACCTTTGAAATAAAATTGTATTATGTATGTAAAATGCTTGTGTTTATTCTGATATGAAACCATTATTGTGACATCTTTACCCTTGTCGGGTTGGGGTGTTACAATTTATGGTATCAGAGACCAGGCTGCGACTTGTAATACATTTACCCTTGACCTGTGCGTTTCGGACCATTAGGCTTCCACTGTAAGAACATAGGAGAACACCTTGAGAACTTGCTTTAGGATTTCTTGATATGAACTTAAGTTTTGACCAGTGAGGAATGGGTAGACTATAAGGCATTTGTTTAAGTATCTTTGCTTCCGCATCACTCTGATTCGTGCCTTGACTATGACATTGATTTTGTTGACCTTTAAGACTGTAGAAGTACTAGGTGGATTAAGATAGGTTGTTTTGCTTACGACTCGAGATAAAGTATGATCATCATGAAGGCATATTTATGTGGTGCTAGTATTATGACGCCTGGCCAACGTGATAATACTTACACCATATAACGTGCCCTCATTGTGGCCATAGGATATCTTGGGAAGTACCTAAGAAGTTTAGAATTTTATCTCCGTTGGTTTATCCGTAATTAGTGAGACCTTAGGTTCGTTCTACCTATGCGTATACTTTGCCTTCGTTCATTAGATATCCGGATGAGTTCGGACTCTCGTTTTGCATTCTGTTGACCTCAGTCATAAATCTTGAACTCTTGTAGAGCCCTCTACTGTTGGTACAGTTAATTTGACCTGAAATCTTGATTCGTATTTCCATATGAGCTTTCCTTTTTGGAAGAACCTCCCCGGGCGTGAGAATGTTTGTGACGACTAACTTTGCGACTTCAAATTTCTAGGACTAAAATTTTCTTTTAGAGGGGAAGAGTTGTAAAACCCTAAATTCTGACTACCAAATTTTACGTCTAATTTGAAATTTTCCTAAGTTATGGATACGATTTGTTATAAAACCGAAAGCAACTGAACGAATTCACCGTTAATCCAAATAATTAGAACAAAACATCGTTATGAAACTTTTGAACATATTTGAAATCCAAAAACATTTCGTAAACATAAATAAATACGAGGCACCAATTTTATTACATGAATTATTGTTTCGGGCTATATATAAATTTTGTTAGGCTACAACAACCCAACCCAAGCCTATAATCACAATTGATCTTTACCTATTATAACCCAATCAAAAATCACGGTTCATTCACAAATCCACAAACCGAAAATTACAAAAACCCTAGCTCTCTCTCTCTAAAAAAATTCGACACTCTCTCCTCTCCCTCTCATCTTGTCGATCCAAAGAAATTCCAAGCAATAAGTTTTGGTGATCTTGGTGTGTTCTTGTTCTAATTGTATCCAAGGTAATCTCTTTTCCTTCATGTTTGACCCATTCGAATTGTAGAGCAAAAACCCTAAAAGATTACATGAAATTATGAAACAGTTTCTGATAAGAAAGTTTAGTCCGACTTTAACCAATTGGATCTTGATGATAACGAGGGGTATTTGGGTGTTTCTTGAGTCTAAAATTAAACTCAAAGAAAGAGATTTCTGTAGAAATTAACCTTGTAATTTTTAGAGGCCTGGAAGACCACTTTTTAATTTTTAGAAAATTAAGTGTCAAATCGAATTCGTATGTCTGGAAAAACAGTCCGTGTTTTTCATTTATCATTTTCAAACCATGTCGAATTAGAAGCTTTCCTTTGAACTGGGTAATATTTGATATGTCTACTAGTTATGGGAATTTGTTTCGAATTTTATAAATTTTCTAGATGGAGTAGTGAATTAATTACTTTTCGGGTGTTTCATCAGATCCGATTATGGAACATGTTAGGGAAACAGATTTTTCAGTCATAACTATACTAGTTAATAAAATATGTAAAAATTAGGTATATTACTAGGGACATATAGAGTTCTCTGGGAATTTTGGGGAATTTTATTTCGGAGTACTAATATGATTCATAAATTATTTAAAACAGGTCCAGTGCATACGAAAAATCTGTTATAGTGTAAAGATATTAAAAAGGTGTTATTTGTTTATTTTCCAAAACTAAAGGGTTTAAATTGTTATTTTCTAATACTAAAGGACTTAACTTGTAAAAGACCTGTAACTTTATAATAATTACATCTTATACCCTAATTTTTTGATAATTGCATAATAGTCCTTAAACTTATCATAATTACATAATAAACCCTAAAAAAATTTGTAAACCTACCATAATAACCTTAACTTTATATAAATACTATTATGAACCCTAAGCTTTTAATATTGTCACTTTAAACTTATTAAATGATAACTTTGAATGCTTCTTAAAAATGGAAACTTACTAATTGAGGAAACCTGCTATAAATGGAAAGTTACTAAAAAATGGAAAGCCGACTAAAATGAGAAATCTGATTTAAATAAGGTATTAATAATAAGACGACCATGCATTCGTGTAGATTCGCTGAAGATGGAGTTTGTTTCCTATCTTTATATTTCTAGATGTGTTTTCACTTGCGATATAAGGTACAGATATTCTACCCTTTCTCAGTAAGGGTATTTTCGTTCTCTTGACTTCTGATCTTGATTCATTAGGATTCCCCAAGCCATTGCTATGTTTCCCCTTGTATTGTGAACCTTTGATATGATCCACTTGATTTGAACCTTGCTTTGAACCCTTGCCTTGATTTCTTGTTTTGAACCTTGCCATGTTCCCTTGATACTTGACATACTTCGTTCATCACCTTTGACCTGAATATTCAAATCCTTGGACACCTAGAAGATTTACTTTATATTAAAAAGGGATGTGGAAACTTTCTTAATTATGTATGAAAATGTTTTGAGAAAAGCTATTTTAAAACGAAGCGATACCACTTTTAAATGTAATTCTACTAAAGTTTTATGAAAATAACTTTTAAGGACTATCTTTATAAAAAACTGTTTTGAAAGACCATTGTTGTGAAAACTATTTTGAAAGATCATTTTTACTAAAACCATTATTAAAGGATTTCTTTTAAATTGAACCTTTGCTATAATCTCTTGTCTTGAACCTTGACTTGAACCTTGGAATACTTGAATTGGAAACTTGACTTGAACCTTGATACACTTGAATTGGAAACTTGACTTGAACCACTTGAAATGGGAAACTTGACTTGAACAACTTGATATGGAACTTGAACTTGAACTTGGAACTTGAACTTGATACTTGATACTTGACCCTTGACCCACAGTTTGAGATTACGAGCCATAACTAGGCATGAGGGTTTCATGTCTATGTCATTGATGCACCGATGGCATGACTCTAGGGCAGGAGAGTGATGACCTGTCCCGTCCCTGACTTGATACTTGACTTGTTACGTAGAGGAAGACATTGTGGCCTTCTGGGGCGTATGGATGCATCCTAGATTTGACTTGACTTGACTTGTTACTTGTTATACTTGGTGACTGATGGGTGTGTACGATACACGTCTTTCACATCTTGGGAGCTAACTACTCCACCCCTTGGAGGTATCCCCTCACCTTGTACTTGGTACCGAGGACTCCCCTCCGTACACCTTGCTATTTGATATTTGATTTGGGCTCGTAGTGGATTACTGTATCTGTTACTTTATAACCTTGTACTTAGTATTCCGAGGTCACCCCTCCGGATACATACTTGACCTGACACTTGACTTAATACTTGACTTGAGTTGATTTGACTTGGGCTCGGGTTGGGATTACTTTTCCCTTTACTCTTATCTATTGTAACTATTCCTTAACTCTTGGTATATCTGCATAACCTTTTATAATTCTTTCTTTCCTAACTCTTGTTATACCTTGCATTGTTTCGCTTACTTCACTATCCCATTTCTACTGCTTTGTTACCTTTATATCTGTTCACTGAGCTTTCGTAGCTCAGCCGCATTTCTTTTCCTGCGGCAGGTTTTAGTTTGGAAGCTGGATATGAGTGGAGAGTGCCTTGGACTTAGAAGATCCTGATAGATATTTTGGATTAGAGATGTAACCACTCGAAAAATTTCCTATTTACTTTACAGAATTATTATCCTTTTTCCACGGGTAATTTTTTTTTTGAATGTATCTATCATCTTATGTGACGTAGATCACATCATTGATAAACGTGCTCCCACAGACCCGCCTAATGAACCTAATGTTTATTTCATAAACATAACGATATCAAAACATTACAGAATACCATTTACCATTTTACGATAAATCCTTAACGAACTTATAAAACAAAACATTCATTATCTGAATAGAGTTTCTATGAAACCCTAAAGTCACCACAACATCAAATATGAACAACTAAACATCAAAACATAAAAATATAACATATCTGAGTTAATGTACAAGTTATTAAAGCACCAGAAACTCTAAATCTATTTCAGCTCCCGATAAAACCCTAATTTCATAAAACTGTGATTTTATGCATACATTTCACAAACTCTAATTTATTTATACAATATTTTTACAAAATATTAAGTTTACAAATTATTTAAGCTAGAGTACAAGTCCTTTATGAATAAAATCATTTATTTACAAAATCTTTATTAAAATCATATTTATATTATTTTTAGAGCATAAATTACAACCCATACATGCATAACTCTTAAAAATTATTTTTCCTAAACTCCTTAAATATTTTTTCAAGTCTCTTAACCCAAAGTACATGTGACTATTGCACGTGAACCAAAAATCTTATTTAATTACTTTTATACATAATAAACATTAACAAATAATTATTATAACTAAATAAATTATTAAAACCATATTTTTCTTAAATTCTAAATATTAGTACAACTCCATTAAAGCATGTTTTACAACCTTCTTAAGCTTGACATATTTTCCTTTCATTTCTTAATTACTTCGATTCATATGAATATGTACAAAACCATAAATATTTTTCCAAATAACAAAACACTTGAACTAAATTAGTTCCCTCCCCTAGACTTTAAATACAACCCACAAAAGCTCAATGTACAATACCCTCAAGCCTCATTCGATCCCCCTCCTAAGACCTGGTTTGAATATAACCAAATTCCAACTAATATGACTTGCACAAATACATTGTACTTAGTCCCAAAACACACTTTCCTCTCTTCCCTTCAAAGAAGGTATCCACATGTCCTCCTTCTTGAGCCAAAACCCTCCTTATTAAGAGTTAGAAACCATGGTTATTAACCGGCCACATCGCCCCTCTTCTCTACCCCTCCAAGTGGCACCATTTTCTGATTTCTTTCCTTACCTTGTCTCCTTGTCTCATGTTCCACAAAACCCTAACTCCCTCCTATAAATAACAACACAACTTCCCTACTTCTCTTCACACCAATTTTGACCAAACATCAATACAACACCATCCCCATTTTCTTTCTGATCACAACCCAAGTATATACTCAACAAAGGTCTAGGAAGCCAGGAGAAAGGAGGATAACAAGTGTCGAATCCATCATAGCCACAAAACCCTACCAGAATCTCATAAACTCTATTCGAGCCATAACCCTAAGTAAGTATTTCTAGCTCTTTTAAATTCAGTTACATATGTTAGTTATTCTTAAAAACATATAAAAACCATAATACATAATACCTAGAATGAAACCAGATAAAAACTTAAAGTTTCATTTTTCTTTTTCTTGTGTCTGTTCGAAACAGAAACCCAAACGCACCTTAAGTATTCGAATTATTAAAAACAAATCAAAGGTACAAGAAACATGTTAAAACATATTAAATACAATCATATTATACATAAAAAGTAAGTTACAAATGATTAAAAACCTTAAAACTCAATCTAGCCTTTTGTCTGTGTTCTTGTCGAGTCAAAAACCTTCCCAGACGCCCAACTTTTGACCTCGAAATCAACCCTCAAATGATGTTTATAAAATCTCATTTTCGGTATTTCTTGAGTTCACCCAACAAACAAAATATAGGAAAAAGAATTAGGGAAAATGATCCATTTTTCATCAAGTTATCGAGTCTTAAATATTTGTGTATATCGCTAAAAATAGAAACTAATTACCAGTTATTTATTTTTCTATTTGCACTCGACCAGTAGCCCAACTTGTGACTTGTAAATCGACCACCTAGAGACTATAAAAAAATCTGATTTTTGGCTTAAATAAAGACCACCTAGCTACCTTAATTTAGGAACAAGAATCATCTAAATTGATCAAACGAGTTAAAAGTTATTAGTGTCCAAAGTTTGCCCCAAATCGTTAAAATTGAACTTGGGATTTTCAGTTATTTACTTTTAGTTTACTCGACCAACTGCCTGACTTTAGACCTATTTTTCGACCATCAAATGAACTTCAAAAATTACGAAACTTGGTATGTTTTAAGATCACCCAGTAAACTTTAAATAGGAGGAAGAATCATGTAATATGGTTAGTCGAGTCAAAAGATATCCATGTCCAAAGTTCGGCCTATCGCAAGTTTTAAAACCCACTTATTCAGATTTTTATTGAAACAAGATTCACCTAGTCGACTTTGGTCAAATATTTCGAGTAGCAAATGACTTTCAAAAATAACGAGACTTGGTATACTTAGAGAAGACCTAGCTAACTTTTATTAGAAACAAAGAGCTCGTAAAACGATTTGGTATTCACTTAGCAAATCGAGTCCAAAACTCTAGCCAAATCCTGTATTTCATAAGTGTGATTTTTATTAAATTAAGGTTTTCATCTACTGATTTTGTAAACTTTTATAATCAAGGGTTATTTTCTGTCAATAACAAATAAAAAGGGGTGAAATTGTCATTTCTGAAACTTGAGGGTAGAAACTGTCATTTTCCAAAAGTCCGGGGTATAAACTGTCATTTGGCCAAACCTTAGGGATTAAAGCGTAACTTTTCATAACCATTATTTTTATCATTTCTATTTTATTTTCCGACTCAATATTAACATAACATGTTTATTTTATTGACGAACGAACGAAAGATATATATTTAACAAAACTTATAGATAAAAGATAAGATAAAATCTTACTTTTGAAACTACATATTGGCTCAGTTAAGCATTTAACCATCAACCAAAGTATTTCAGAACAAAACAAAATAAACATATAATCATCAGAAACGATTACTAAATATTGACATAACAACCCAGGTTCATTGTCCGGAGACGTTTATCAACTTTCTTTCATTTGTTTTCCATCCAGACTGATCAGGTGAGTTCATAACCCCTACTTTTACATGTTTTGAATTATTTTTGGGGGAGATACATGCTCATAACATTTATAAACATTGTTTGCGTTTATATGACTTATGAATCACTAATGGACTTTTTCCCGTATTAAACACAAGTATTATCCCAACGTTATTCTTATTTTATTGCCTTAAGCTAAGTTAACCTGAAATATAAGTCCTCCCATCATGAACCTCTAATCACCCTCAAACGAGGGTGAGCGCGAATATTGTGGATAGATCTATTGGGCTGACAACCCCTTTGTGTTACCGTAACGTAACCCAAAGCATTATATTTGAGATGAATAAAGAGATATGACTATCTCCTACCCGGGGGCAAGGTTACCTACATTTAATTATGGGGTAATTATTACATCATTAGCTCATGACTGTTGATGTTCTGTTAATGTTTTGCGATTCATGAGACTTAGTGCAATAAAATACATCTTTTCTTGATAATAATTGTGTGTGTGGCAATTATTATATTTAATCTTGTGTTTAAATGATTTCCAACTGAACTGAACGATATATTTCTGAATAACTGGACAAACGTATTTCTGAACCATTAAACAGCGTATTTTTGACAACAGAAACTGGCTTATTTCTGAATAACTGGAACCAACATATTTCTGAATAAATGAAACATTTTCATTTACGAAACTTTATGAATTCACTCAACCTTTGTGTTGACGTTTTAGCATGTATTCTCAGGTTATTGGAAGCATGGATTGGCACGGGATTGGCTATGGACTATGTTATCATTCAAACCAATAATATACTTTTATTAATGTATTTTGGAATCTCCTGCTGGGACCTGCATATTGTAACTCTCATATAAATGAATGATAACAATTTTATCTAAAACGTCTCACTTTCGAGTCGTTTTCTATCATCATGACTGTGAACTGTTTAGTAACACCCCAACTTATATTTCCGCTGCGAATATCGAAAACGGGGGTGTTACAAGAGATGACTAGAAGGGCATATATTCAGACTTAGTGACTATTGTATTTTCACTATAACCTTGTAGTTTCAGGTTTTCCATTGTAACCTTTGAAATAAAATTGTATTATGTATGTCATATGTTTGTGTTTGTTCTGATATGAAACCATTATTGTGACATCTTTACCCTTGTCGGGTTGGGGTGTTACAAGTTTAAACAGAAATAAGCACTACATAAGCACTAACTAGATTTTAGCTATTTTTGGATTTTTTTTAGATTTTTGAGTAAAAACAGAATTGAACTAATAATACCTAACAAATTATACTCAAATAACAATTTAAAGAACAAATAAGCACAGAAAACTAAGTAAACACACAAATAAGCAATTGAACAGTGAAATTAAAGAAAATACAAAAAAAAAATTAGAAATTTCTTACTTGAGACCCTAGCTAAACAAGGGCTCTCAATCAAGAGCAGCTACAAGCTCCTAGCTTATCTCAGATAAGCTAGGTAAAGTCCATCTTGCCCCTCCATTGCAGGCAACTTCCATAATTGCTTATTTTGACCTATTGCTGACTTTCATTGACTTTTCTTGACTTTTTTGAATTAAACAGATTCTAAACTATTATAAGCTTAAAAAAAGCTATCATGAGCTTGTATACGCTTATAAGAAAGGTGAGGAAAGCTGGTGAGTGATTTTCAACAACAATGTAACTTAATTCGATTTATGAGAAAAATTTGAACTTTCATTAATTTCAAAAATGAGTACAATGCTGAGTAACTTGGAGATAACTAGGCTTAAACAAACTTAAATTGATACAAGAAACTTAAAATTATACTGATTAAACATTAAAATTAAAATACGACTTAAACTAAATTTCTACATGCCATTTAAGGCTACAAGATGTCCTATTTATACTACTTTTGAGCTGGGTTCTTCCTTGTCTTCTTCTCTGATCCTTTTCTGACCCTTAGATAAGCTTGAATTGATCTCAGCCCTTAAAACCAATTTTGGCGCCAAAAAGGGTGATAGAGGATACCAACTTGTGTACTGGTTATCTTGTGATGTTGGGGAAGCATTAAATGCTTTTGGACTGGGGTAGGTTGGGTGGAGTAGGAGGAGGAGTGTGGTGATGGTGGATGTCAGGGATAGGCATGGGGGTGGTGGTTTCTGGTTTTGATTTGGCGGAAAAGGGTGGGTTTGACCACATTGTTTGACCCTGGTTTAGCTAAAGGGATAAACGGGTTGGGGATGATTGGGCTTGGGTTTATTATTCAAAGTGGGCCTGGTTGGGTTAAAGGGTCCGGATTTTGGGTTTATAAGGTTTTAAGGATTTAAAGTTTAAAAGTGTAAACTTTTAGGACCATTTGTGTAATAATCTGAAAATCCAAGGACCAAGGCTGCCAAAAATATAAAAATTATTTCCAAGGACCATTTGTGTCATTTTGGTATTTTTGGGGGTTGACTTTTGACAACTCAAGCATAAATGTGATCCAAACTAGAGATTCCTTTCCCGGCCTCAGCTTTTCTTGATCTTCCAATCTCGTTCTTGGTTTTGTCTGTTTTTGCCCTATTTTCAACCTTTTTGTACCTGAAACACATAAAAACACAAACCAAGGATATCTGCAGTATAAATTGGATGTTTTTGGTCATTTTTGTGTCTTTTGTGGGTATAAAATGATGAGTATTTACACACTCATCACCTCAACATGTTGGGTTTGGAGACCAATCAAACCCAATGGTGCATCAACTGTTTTAAAGAGATTTGACTATATTGATGCACGAGGTAAACCCAAGTCAGTGATGGCTTGGGTATCCCAAGGAAATTAATTTCCTTATTTTATGTACAGGGACATTCACAAGGTGATGATGAAGATCAAGGTTATGCAGACAGTGGATTTTCCAGGCACATGACAGGCAACATGTCCTATCTTTCAGACTTTCAACCAATGGATGGAGGATATGTTACCTTTGGGGGAGGAATAGGAGGAAGGATTACTGGTAAAGGCACATTGAAAACCGGTAAATTGGAATTTGAGGATGTGTACTTTGTGCAAGAGCTTAAGTTAAACATGTTTAGTGTCTCACAAATGTGTGACAAAAAGAACAAGGTTCTTTTTACTGATACCGAATGTCTTGTGCTTTCCCCAGACATTAAGCTGCCTGATGAAAGTCAGGTGCTTCTTAAAGTTCCAAGAAAGGGCAACATGTACAATGTTGATATGAAGAAGATTGTTCCTAAAGAGGATCTTACTTGTCTTGTTGCAAAAGCCACATTGGATGAGTCCATGTTATGGCATAGAAGACTTGGTCATATAAATTTTAAAACCATTAATAAAATTATAAAAGATGGTTTGGTAAGAGGCTTGCCTCATAAACGTTTTGAAAATGACCAGACTTGTGTTGCCTGTCTCAAGGGAAAACAACACAAGGCTTCTTGTAAGCCCAAGACCCACAACTCTATTAATCAACCTCTGTTTATGCTACATATGGATTTGTTTGGCCCTACATCTGTGAGTAGTATTATGCATAAAAGGTACTGTCTTGTAGTTACTAATGACTATAGTAGATTCACATGGGTTTTCTTTTTATGTTCTAAGGATGAGACACATAGCATTCTTAAAACATTCATTACTGAGATAGAAAACTTAGTGGATAAGAAAGTAAAAGTCATTAGGTGTGACAATGGGACAGAGTTCAAGAATAGAGTTATGGATGAGTTCTGTAAGGAAAAAGGTATTAGAAGAGAGTTTAGTGTTGCTAGAACTCCTCAGCAGAATGGGGTTGCTGAAAGGAGGAATAGAACATTAATAGAAGCTGCTAGAACCATGTTAGCTGACTCTAAGCTGCCTATCACTTTTTGGGCTCAAAAAGTTAATACTGCTTGTTATGTGCAGAACAGGGTTTGGTAGTTATACCTCACAACAAGACACCATATGAGCTTTTTAGGGGTAGAACTCCTGTATTAGGATTTCTAAGACCATTTGGGTGTCATGTAACTATTCTAAATACCTTAGACCATCTAGGCAAATTTGATGGCAAATCTGATGAAGGTTTCTTGGTTGGGTACTCTCTAAATAGCAAAGCCTTTAGAGTATACAACACAAGAGCAAGGAAAGCAGAGGAGAACCTGCATGTTCAGTTTCTAGAAAATAAATCTAATGTTGCAGGTGAAGGTCCAAAATGGCTATTTGACCTTGATTCTCTAACCCAATCAACGAATTATGTGCCAGTTGTTGCAGGAACCTTTTCTAATGATTTTGCAGGTTCTGAAGATGATATTGCAACAAATGAAGCAAGCTTGGGAAAGGAAAAAAGATCAAGATCATGTGTTGATGCCAATATGGAACAGTGTGGATTCATCCTAAAAAAATGGTGAATCTTCTATTGATGATGCCAAAGAAGGTATTAAAGGTGGAAACAATGTAGATGGAGCTGAAGATAAAGAGAATCAAGATAACAGTACAAATGAGGATTGTACTGTTGAGCCCCAAGTTAGTACTGCTGGCAAAATGTTCATACTGCTGGCCCATCAGATACTAATACTACTGATTTCTCAGAAGATGAGGTGGATATCAACAATCTACCACCTCCCTATCCAGTTCTCTCTACTCCACACACAAGGATACACAGAGATCACTCCCTAGACAATGTGATTGGGGACATACAGCCTGGTGTGAAGACAAGAAGACAGACTATGACTTTAGACCAACAAGGGTTTTTTAGTGTTGTTTATGAAGGAAAGAAGCATGAAGATGCCAACATATGTTTGTTTGTGTGTTTCCTCTCACAATCAGAACCCAAAAATGTTCTCAAAGCATTAGAAGACTCCAGATGGGTAGAAGCAATGCAAGAGGTGTTGGAGTTTTGGATAAATATTAATAGTTGTATGACATCGAACTTGAGACCTCGGGATTGCACACGTTACGAATGAGTATCAAGAAGTAAATAATTAATGTATATTAAATGTTATGTATATATATTTATTATTTGAACACAAGAAAAGGACTAATGATCGTTAGTTATTAATAGTATGGACTAATTATCATTAAACGTAAAGGAAAAGGACTAGATTGTAATTAAGATGACGAGAAGGTTCCGAAACACCCTCTAGGGTGCAAAACCGGTCGATCCAAGGGAAGGGTAATCCCTTGCCCTAGCTTGTCCTCCAAGATTACTTCTAGTATAAATATAAACACAAGGGTTTATTGTTTGGGTAATCTTTTGTACACACACTAAACCCTAAAGTGTTTTCTTCTCCTTCTTTCCTCCTAAATCCGATCGTACAAACCCTAAGGGTTCTAGGATCGGTTTTTTTGCTTGTAATAAATATAGTTCTTGTGGTTTTACTAGCATAAACTTGATATGGTTTAATTCGTGTGTACAAGAACGAAGTAACAACTCACTATAGTTGTTATCAAGGAATCGATCAATAAAAGGGTAAGGGATTGATCATTGATTCACATAAACCCTAATTAGGGTTCTTCATATTGTTCAAGACAATTGCTTTTGATTCTTGTTCGGGCTAGAATCAATACGGTACGTTTTTTTTATGTTTATGTTAATCCTTTACGTGTTATAATTGTTCCTACGCTTCCGCATATGTGACTACTTGATTTACTTTATAATATGATAGTCTTGATTATTAAATTCCAACAGTGGTATCACGAGCTTGCTATAGCATGTAATTGATTACATAAAACACATAAAAATCGGATCTTTAATGTTTTAGATACATGTTAAGATTGTTTTGAGATCTAGGGCTTGTTAAATTTTGAAACCCTTAATTTTGGGGGGGTCGATCAATCCTTTATCCAAATTAGGGTTTGTGGATTCAATATTAAGTGAATTAGTGTTGGGAATTATGATACGAATCAAGAGCAGACAACTTAGGTCTGGTAGTTTATCTAAGTTAGGTCTGTTTGTGTTATTAGGTCTGGTAATGTTATGTTAAGTCTGGTAGCATGTTTAAGTCTGGTTGACTTGTAAAGTTAAGTCTGGTCGTGAAGTTAGGAAAGTTTGTTAGAGTTATGTTAGGAAAAGATACAATGCGTGTATGTATCTTTATAGAAGATTTGTGTATATCTTCTGAGTCGGTTAGGGTTTCCTTGTGTTATAAAAGGATCCCTAAAGATTGTTAGTTCGTGTGTGAGTTGTAAGAGTTCACGATTGTGATTATAATCAATATACGAAGTTAGTGATATCTCTGCTTGTGTTCTTAATTGTTCTTGTTAAGATTCCGCATTAACAATAACAATCACCTAGGGTTTCTCACTTAGATTGGTTCGGATTTATCCTAATCATCTACTAGGTATTCAAGACTACTTAGTGATCCATATACAATTTGTGGACCAACAAGTGGTATCAGAGCAAGGAGAGAGACTCTGAATACGAAGAACACTAAATCTCAAAAACCTAATTCTTACTCAAATAACCCTTCACAATGTCTGATTTTGATAAGCCTGTTAACACTGAAACTTTCTCAATCCATAACAGTGAGGATGAGAAGTCAAACCATGAAGATGAAGGTAAAACCGAAACCAGTAACTCCCAAACACAACAACAACCCATCCCTTCCACAACCACAATCTCAAACATAAAACTTCCATTACTGAAGAGAGAAGAGTATGATATATGGGCCATAGAGATGGAACATTATCTGGAATACATTGATAGCGATGTATGGAAGGTGATTCAAAAGGGAAATTCTAAGAAGAGAATTTCACAAGGGAATGATGGGCATATCAGAATAATGCCACCAGTATCTGCTGAGGAGATTAGAGCTGTGGAGAAAGAAAAGAAGGCCAGAACCTTGCTTCTTATGGCTATTCCTAAGGAGCATCTACAAAGGTTTCATGGCATTCTTGATGCAAAGGAGATGTGGGAGGCTATCAAGAAATGATTTGGAGGTAATGCTAACTCCAAGAAGATGCAAAAGGCTGTTCTTAAACAGCAATTTGAGACATTCAGTGTCTCAAAGACTGAAGGTTTGGAGAAGGGCTATGACAGATTTCAACATCATTTAACACAACTGGAAGTTCATGGTGCAGCAGTCTCAAATGAGGATGCAAATCACAAATTCCTTAGATCTTTACCATCAGAATGGGGCAATGTATCTGTGGCGATGAGGATTAAGGAGGAAGTAGATTCTATGACACCTGATGACCTATACAATAATCTCAGGATGTTTGAAAGGGACATCAGTAACAATACTCAGGCTTTAACCAGTTCATCAAATGTTGCTTTTGTGTCACAAAACAAAAGTAGTACTTACAAGGTTAAATCTGGTGTTGTTAGGTCTGGTAACTATGAAACTCCTTCAAGTGAAAGGTCTGCTTCAAGTTTTACTGATGAGGTGATACATTCCTTCTTTGCCGATCAAACGGAGGATGAGAGCTTTATTAGTGAAGACCTAGAACAGATTAATGATGCTGAAGTTGAGGAGATGGACATAAAATGGCACATTGCCATGGTTGCTTTAAGGGTCAAACGATTTCAGAAGCAATATGGAAGGACTATCAACTTCAACAACAAATCACCAGTGGGATACACAAAGAGGACTGTTGAATGCTACAACTGTCACAAGCATGGACATTTTTCAAGAGATTGTCCAGAGAAGAAGCCTGCTGATGGGAAAAGAGATGATGATGGGAAGATGGAAAAGAATCAGATGAGCCTGCTGACAATGGAAGCTGGAGGAGTCAACTGGGGTGAGCATCCAAGAGTAAATGAGGAGTCTGATCATGCTCTCATGGCCATTGGTAATGAGGTATCATTATGCTCTAAATTATGTACTGACTCATATAATCATGTTAAGGCTTTGTGTGATGAGCATTAAGAACAAATAGGTGATCTAGAAGTAAATTTATTAGCACATAAAAATGCTGTAAAAACTTTAGAAGCACAAAAGGTCACCCTTCAAAACCAACATGCTGCTTTAAATGAAAAACTATACTTTCAAGCTAATAAAATATATGAACAAGATGAAAAGCTTAAAAGGTATAGACAATTAGGGCTTAAAATTCAGAAGGAAAGGGATGAGCTGAGAAAAAGGGTAGATCAGTGGAACAGTTCAAATAATATCCTGTTTAAGTGTTGGGATTCTCAAATTAAGTCAAATAAAAAATGTGGCTTAAGATATGAGGAAAATAAGAATAGGGCTATATTTAAGAATAAAGAAGAGGACTATGCTGATAAGCCTTTGTATAATAGGTTTGTTAAGACTGGTGACTTTAAGGGAGTACCACCACCTTTGAGTGATGACTATACTCCTCTTGAAAAAGAAGAGTTGGATGATTCACTCTTTGTGTATGGTAAGAAAGGTCCTCAAGTACCTGAACCAGCCACCTCAGAGGACAAATCCAGTAGGTATTCTTCTTGTCAATCCATTGACTCTGAAGGATCTATTGATGGTTCCTCTGATCACTCTAAGTCTGAGTTAAATAATGAGGAAAAAGAGAATCCTGAACCTAAGGTTGTTGAGAAGTGTGAACCTGTTGTTACTAAACCTGTAGTGACTGAACAAAAGGCTGAGACAGTTAAACCTAGTTGTGTCAATCACATAAAATCTCCTAGGGAATCTGTTAAAATGAGTGAGTCACCTAGAAGCAATAGTGTTCACAGAGAAAGTAGGAGTAGTTATACTTATGCTCCTAAAAGATGCTTTGTGTGTGGAAGTTTGAGTCATTTAATAAGAGATTGTGACTTCCATGAAAAGAGAATGAAAAGAGAGGCTGAGCAAAAGAGAATGAATGTTAATAAGGTTCATGGTTCAAATAAACCAGTTTGGAATAATGCTAGTAGAGTTAATCATGCCAACCAGTTTGTTCCCAGACCTGTACAACTAAATAACACTACCAGACCTAACTCTTATGTTAGTTCTGGTAGACAAAATTTTAGGTCTGGCTACAGAAACTTTGATATGAATAGGCAAAATGTTAATTCTATGAGGCCTAATGTGAACTCTGGTTTTGTGAGACCCAAACAACCTTTTCAAAAACCTCAGGTGAATGCAAATTTTCAAAGAAATAATTTTTATAAAGCTCATTCACCTGTAAGGAGACAAACAAATTCAAATGGGGGTTCTGCTGATAATTTCTCTGATTGTTGGGCTTGGAATCCATTTAAAAATGAATTTACCTATAAGTCCAAACATGGTTTCACTGGAGCAAGTTCATACAAGACCTATAAGTATGTTGCTCCACAGAAAGGACTCAAGCCCACTCAGGCCTGGGTTGTTAAGAAAAACTGATCTTCTTTCTTAACTTTGTATAGTTTGTATATTTGTTTGTTCT
This sequence comes from Artemisia tridentata subsp. tridentata, assembly GCA_021014915.2. Classification (NCBI taxonomy): domain Eukaryota; kingdom Viridiplantae; phylum Streptophyta; class Magnoliopsida; order Asterales; family Asteraceae; genus Artemisia; species Artemisia tridentata. The sequence continues at coordinate 40,619,012 of CP139502.1, forward strand.
TAATCTTGCTACTCTTCTTGGTTATTCTTATTTTCAGTAGTTAATTTGTTTTCTGCTTTCTATAGTATGTGTGTTTTTGGTATTTTGTGCTTAACTTTGTTTTGCAGTTGTTAGCTCTTCTCTATTGCAAGTAATTCATATGTGGAAAATTAAAACATCAGAACCAAAGAGCTTTTTATTTATTAACATGAAATTGCATTCTAGGATGCAAGTTACAATGCTTCATAAGACAAAAGCTTTAACGCAAACCAGCTAAACATCACCACCTACACTTTCTGTTTCCCTTTGCCCATGAAGTCAGGAATGGTCTTCTTGGCTCCTCTGCCACCAAACTGATTCCACGCTTTTGGGCATGGAAGTCCAAGAATCAAGCTGCTTGGTGGTGGACGAGGGATAGAACCACTTCTCAGGGATGGCACAACCTTCGAAGGAAAGGTCTCTTCATCATCTTTGGAGGGGTCTTCTTCTTCAGCACTTTTATCATCTACATCAGAAGGGGGAATTGGTCTTGAAGTCTTTGGTGCTTCATTGTCTGGTTCCTTTTCAGTAAGATCATAAGCAGCTAGCCATTGTTTCAGAGTTGATTCTCTTAATGTCTTGTTTCTTGTGATTGATGAATACCCTGGTGGGAAGTATCCACCCCATCCTCCTGATGATGTATCAGAAGATGAGCCATTCGGATCCCAAGAAGAATCGGATGAAATCTCTATGGTTTCTGCGTTGGATGGATCCATTATGCTTATAAGGTTTTCTTTTGGTTTGTGATGGTTTTTGTGATAAAACAATGGGTGGTTTTATAGGGAAAATCAAGGTTTAAATGTCTTTTAATGCTCGGTTGGTGTATGAGTTAATACTTGCAGAGAAAGAGTTATTAATTGTATTTTTGGAAAGTTGACCACAGGTTTTATTTTGATTTAGTGATAAAAAAAAATAAAAAAATAAATAAAAAAAAATAAATAAAAAAAGGGAAGATTTACACTTAAGGGGAGGTAATGTACATTTAAGGGGAGGCAAATGTACAAGTTTTAAATCAGGTAAACTTAAGTGTTAAATCTGGTAGCTCATATGTCTTGCAAAAATTGGTTTTTGTCTCTTCTTTCTTGTTGTTTCAACTAATTCTTGCAGAAAAGATTGGAATGAGGTGATGCAAAGCCTTGCATTCGCTATATTCAGTGTGTAAGTCCACTCTCTTGGTTAGGTCTGGTAAGTTTATGATTTGGCCTGGTTGACCATTTTAGGTCGGGTAGTGTTAATTTTATGACCGTTAGATCTGGTCAGAGTAAATAAAGATTTTACTAATATATTACCGTTGCACTATTCTCGGTAAAACAAGATATTTATGAAGTATATAAGATTAAAATTTGATATTATTTATCTTCTTTTATTCTTTATTTGCTTCCAAATTTAAATCATCTTTATTTTTCACGACTCTGTTTCTACGCAAATATTTTTCAAAACCCTACCTTTCTTATCAACCAGACCTAAATCATTAACTCATCCATGGCTAATCTCAAGTTTGTGGACAAGCATAATCAAGTTGGTTTCTTGAAGAAGCCAGATCAAAGTGCAGGTTTCGAGCAGATTGTGGATTTCCTAAAAGGTTCTTACATTTGTTATTCATTAACTCATAATCCTACTATTTATCAGTCCCTTGTCAAGCAGTTCTGGAGGTCGGTTACCTCTGAGACTCTTGATGATGGGACACCATGTTTAAGGGCAATCATAGATAAAAATGGTTTTACCATTACTGAAGCCTCAATTAGGGACAGTCTCCAATTGGATGATGCTTTAGGAGAATTTGATTTGCCTAGTGATGATATTTTGGAGGGATTGAATAGCATTAGGTACCCCACAGATGGAAGTTTTACCTTTTGGAAAAGTCATTTTTCACCTCAGTGGAGGTTTTTAGTACATCATTTACTTCAGAGCTTAAGTCCCAAGAGTGGTGGATGGGATCAATTTGGAAGCAGAATTGCTTCTGCATTGGTCTGTTTATCATTTGGAAGGAAATTTAACTTTTCAAAACTAATTTTTGAAGGAATGGTGAAAAATGCTAAGGACCCAAAATTTTTAATGTATCCACGATTTTTGCAAATGATCTTGAATTATGAAACTAAGGATAAAGTGCCTTACATCAGTGTGGCCTTTACTCCCAAACTTTTTGCAAATTTAAAAAGGAGTTTTCAAGGGACAGACAAACCTTTGCTTGCTGCTATGCTTGGTACTAACAATGCAGGTACTTCTGGAGCTGCACAAGTGCACCCTGATGAAGCACAAGACCAAGCATCATCTAGGTCTGCTACACCTACATCTTCTCCAGTTCCATCACCTCAACCAGGTCACTCACCATCTGCTGAAAGATCATCTACACCTATCCAACAATCTTCACCTCCACAACCAAATGTTCCAAGTCCTGCAAGGGAGGAGGAACATGATCCCATAACTGTGGAAAATCTTCTTATCATTGTTCCTCAACTACAAAAGAAGATTGCTATTTTGGAAAAGTCTAATGAGGCACTGAGAAAAGCTTATGTGACTTTGGTAAAGTAAGTAAAGAAAATGGGAGTAGTAATGAAGAAAAAGGGTGTTTCTTTTGATGATGAGGAAGATGAAGCTGAAAATTCTTCCAAACAGGGGAGGAATTTGGAGCAAGAACAGGAAAATATTCTTCAAACACCAGTTCAAGAACCACCTGTTCAAGATAATGTCACCACAATTAGTCCAGAGACACTGGAAGTAGCAGAGACTTTGGATCAATCAATGGGCAAAATTAAACAGGATAGGAAAAGAAGAAGGTTAATTTTGTCTGTTGAGGAAGAGGTTGAAAAGTTTGGGACAATATCTGATGAAAAGTCTGGTGAAGGAAAGTCTGGTAATGAACTTAGTTCTGGTAATGAAGAGCAACAATCTGTTGTGGGTGAAACTTCAAAGTCAAAGAAGTCTAAGAACAAAACAAGAGAAGAAATAGCATCTGAGGCTGAGATTGAAAGGATTATGGCACAAGATATTGCTGAAGAAGAAAGACAAAAGATGCTAGATGCAGTTTATGCAAGACAATTGGCTGAAGAATCTGATGATTTTACAAAGCTGCTCAATGTTGATGATGAAGTGAGAGCAAAGTATGAAGAGCTGCTAACTATTGAAGGTTTAACTGCTGATGAATGAGCCAAACAGTTAGCTAACTTCATAAATGCAAGAAATAATGATGATACATTGGGTGGATTCTTAGAAAAATTCAAGCTTTAGAAGAAATCAAAGATTCCCAAGAAGATGTCTATGGCAGAAAAGAAATATGATATGAAGATGTATCTTAAGAATCAAATGCATCTTTCTTTGGAACAGATGAAAAGGAAGTCATATGAAGAAATACAAGTAGCATATCTCAAGGCATTTGAGAGAGAGATCAAGGCTACAAGGCTATTGATTATAATGATGTGCAGAAATATTGCTTTCAAGGTAGAAAGGCTAAAGAGACTGAACTGGTCATTGAACCTGATAAAGTGATTGATATACAACCTGAAGCTGGAAAGTCAACAGAAGAAGTGCAAGATGAAGTAATAAAGCCTATTGTGTTTCAAAGAAGAAAAGGTTTGGAAAGGAAAAGTAAATCCAAGAAAGTGATTGTTGAAGAGGAATTAGATGAAGAACCTTCATCTGAAGGAGCCACAATGGGGACTATTGAAAGCACTAAGGAACCTACTAAGGTTGTCAAGTATCAACTAATCATGACTGGTGAGAGGGCTGCATATCAAATAATAAGGGAAGATAATTCTGACATTGTTTATATGAATTTTGCTGGAATTTTAAATGATGTGAATAGGGAGGATCTTCAAGAACTTTATCAGTTGGTGAACATTAAATATGGAGATCATCCACCTGAAGATAAATTTGAAAGAGTCTTTTGGGGCAATTTGAAGGTAATGTTTGAGCCACCAACTGAGTCTGATATAGTGTGGAAACTTCCTGAAGAGCAAAACATTGTCAGCTGGAGATATTTTCATACCTGCAAGGTACATTGTGTTTCATTAAAGAATGTTGATATTTATATGCTTGCAGAGGTGGAATATCCTTTATCATCAAGTGTTTGCAAGGAAATGATGAGCAAAAAGTTGTATACTAGTAAAAAGGATGAAGGATATGAGATGTTATTGGATTTGATTAAGAAGCAGTCTTTGAAGGATGTAGCCTAAGGGTGTTTGAAAGAATTTTCACAAGTTGTTGAGTGAGATTATTGGAACTTCTCACTTGGTGGAGGTGCTTTGCACTAACACATCAAAAGGTTATCAGTCCACCTTGTCTCATCAACATAAGGACTGGCTAATCCTGAGCAAACGGCTAACAGGTAAAGATTGCTCAAATCCGTTTATGGCTGACAATTTGCCAAAAATTGTATGGTATTCAACTCACCATATCTAAGATAAGTGAAGAGTTGGCTAGCCCACAAGGTTATGGCTTGTGGTAAAGGCTGTGGAAAACCATAAATGGTAATCAATTCACCATGATGAGGTGCTTTTCCATCAAAGAATTGACTAGTCCAGAAGCAAACGGCTTTTGGTAAAGACTTAACAAATCCGTTGATAAGCTGATGATTTGCTAAAAATCATATGGTTATCAATGTACCATGGTCTTACACACCAAAACATTTGGCTACTCCAGTAGTGATGGCTATTGGTAAAGAGACATCAAATCCATTAAATTTCAATGATTCACCTCTCACAGGAGTTAACACACCTGGAAGTGATGAGAATAGATATGAAACTTAATATGAATTGATGTACATATAGTCAATGTTGCTGTAAAGACCATATCAGAAGAGCCTATCAAGATTCAAGCTGCTAGAAAGGAACAAGACCTAAATACAGTTCAAAATGTTCAAGATTCAATCCTCAGAAGGCTTAATCAGAAGAACTTGAAGTTCATGGAGCATGAAGATCAAGTTAGGGGAGGATTGTTGGGAATTATGATACGAATCAAGAGCAGACAACTTAGGTCTGGTAGTTTATCTAAGTTAGGTCTGTTTGTGTTATTAGGTCTGGTAATGTTATGTTAAGTCTGGTAGCATGTTTAAGTCTGGTTGACTTGTAAAGTTAAGTCTGGTCGTGAAGTTAGGAAAGTTTGTTAGAGTTATGTTAGGAAAAGATACAATGCGTGTATGTATCTTTATAGAAGATTTGTGTATATCTTCTGAGTCGGTTAGGGTTTCCTTGTGTTATAAAAGGATCCCTAAAGATTGTTAGTTCGTGTGTGAGTTGTAAGAGTTCACGATTGTGATTATAATCAATATACGAAGTTAGTGATATCTCTGCTTGTGTTCTTAATTGTTCTTGTTAAGATTCCGCATTAACAATAACAATCACCTAGGGTTTCTCACTTAGATTGGTTCGGATTTATCCTAATCATCTACTAGGTATTCAAGACTACTTAGTGATCCATATACAATTTGTGGACCAACAATTAGTAACCCTAAGTTGTTAACAAGATTTATGTGTTAATTGAACGTATCTTGTGACCTAATTGACAATTGTTTGTGATAGACGGTTCCATGGATCTAGGTTTAAAAAAAAAAAAAAATCGAAACCCTAAACCTATATTTGGGGGGTACGATTTCCATAAACCCTAATTAGGGTTTGTGGTTTAATTTTTTTAATTAATTGGATTAGAAACCCTAGGTTTGCAACGTGTTTATGTGAACTATGTGGTAATTGTTATGCATGAATCCATGACGAAACATGCATGTTAGTCATGGATTGGATTAATTGTTTAATTGTTAGAACTTGTTTTACACATGTAATAATTAGATAATTCTAAAATTGGGGAAGACTCCAATTATATATTAAAATCAATTAATGTGCAATTTGGTATATGTTTACTATGACTTATGCAATTGACTTTGTCAATGCATGTGGCTCACCTGTGCAAGGTGAAAGTCTTAGTTAAAACATATGCATAATTGACATCTAGATATTGATTTTATGTAGGACTGTTTAAAAGGTTGCATGTGGCTAGATGTTTCACTAACAATTAATTGTTTTTCTTATTAGTTGATTGTTGTTTTTCTTTTAAATTACTTGTTTATTGTTTTTATATATATATGTGATATGTTAAAGTAAGCAATAAAAGGGTAATTTTCAAAGAAAATTGAAGTGGACTAATAACGGTGAAACATAAAGTAATAAAATAAGGATCTTGCAAAGTCTTATGTGCCGCTAGTGGTCCGATTCGCACGGTAATCAGCTCCCAGGCGAGACTAGCAAGATCTAAACTTTGTCACTTAATTTTTAAGATTAAGATCATAAACTTTTGCTTGATTGATGTTTTTGTACAATAGTGTGTGAAAGGCGGACCAAAGTTGACAAACTGTGTGGTGGGTTTATCTGGAGAGGGGTTTTTTAAGAGATCCGCTCCTACCGGCTCTCTGGGCCCGCTTGTGCGTCAACTGCGACTTACCTATATCACTATTTACGTACACTATCATCTTAAGGGTGATTTACCTCAATTCCACGCGCCACTTTTGTGGCAAATATCCGAATAACATGTAAGAGTAGGATATGTGGGCGATAATTGTTGGTACTTCTTTAATTGGTGAACCCAATACCTCAAGTACATAGTTTTTGGCTTACTTTTAACTAATTGGTTAATAAAAATTGTTTTGAAAACTAATGATACAAAGATGAGTGCATGCATCTTTGTACATGTTTTTGTCACACCAAAAACTAAATACCCTAAAATTTAAGTTACATGCCATCCAACTATAAGGAACACTTGGAATTAACTTTGGGTATGCGTGAGACCTGGACCAAAGCTAATGACAAGGTAAATTTCCGAGTGTGCGTGACACCACACATGGATAATTTACAGTTTCTAAGTTAGACGACTTAATTAAGCTGATGCGTGAGACCTAGAGCTTAAGGCATGAGATGGGATGAAACATGCTTACATGACATATTGATGAATCAATATGATGTAAATCCCATAATGATCTAGGAATTGGAAAATTGTTTGCCAATTATTGTTCGACAATTACCTAGTTGAACACTATCATTACTAGCAGATCAACTGATGTAATGGTACTATGACAATTAGGATCCTAGCTTTAAGAAAATACTATGGTTAATATGAATATTTACCAATGGGTATTTTATTTTCTTAAAGAGCTATTATCGAAAATACTAAACTGAATTTTGTAAATTCTTTTAATTGTATTAATGCAACGATAAACCGTAAACATGGGTTATTCTTTATTAGTAAATTGATCTACACCCGTAGGGGTTTTGGTTAGAGTCAATTTCATTAAAAGAATAAACCAAGTCTCCTTTCATATGAGAAGCGTGAGACTAAATCCTATTCCTTTTCATGAATGAGAAAGGTATGATGGGAAAATTAGAATTGTCTAAATTCTAAATACATAACTCATAGCAAGTTTTAATCGTTAAGGTTATTGCGAATTTATGAGTTATTAAATTAGAAGCTAGACTAATTACCGCATAATGGTAAAAGACAAGCTAGTATATCTGTTTGTTTTGTTTTAACCATTTGAAGGTACTACATACAATTGTTGGAATTGTAGACCTATTAAGGAAGAAATTGCATGTCAATTTTTCAAGTTAATAGTAAGCAATGTGATGAATCACATTTGGCGTAAATGTGGATAGTCCATCAGTTACGTAGTAGAATACAATCTTTTAGAACCTAAGTAATTGTTACGAATAGGTTTTGTCAAAGATGTAGGAAAGTAACAAGGACACTCTTTCCTTTCACTGGTTTATGAAACACTTATTATGGTGTCGAATTCAGTGGGAGTAATGTGTTCTTAGAACTGAATAAGGGATTATTGTAAGTTCTCTAATTCAGTGGGAGTTACAAGATTTATGTGTCTTGATTGTAACTCGGATTATCTTTTGAATGCCTCAAGATAATTACTTTCCAAATATAGATACTAATATTTTCAAGGATAGTCATGTGCGTTTCCTTGATTAATTGAGTAATTCTATATCTACTAGTTATGCTAATGACACAAATCATATTGATCACATTAACAAACACGTGTAGTGTTGTCTATGTGGTACATGATGTTGGTCCATGCACAAGTGGGAGAAATCTTTATTGTGTGCAAGGTACAACATATAAGAATATGATTTAGTAGATTCTCTTAACCGCAAGGTAAGAGATTCTTGTCCTAATATGATTATACATATCTATTCTTAAAAACACTTGGAGTTAATTTTGGGTATGCGTGAGACCTAGACCAAAATTAATGACAAGGTAAATTTTCAAGTGTGCGTGAGACCACACATGAAAAAATTTACAGTTTCTAAATTAGATACTTATTAGAACTTGTGTCAATGTGATAACAAGATTACTTCAACTTTAATATTTATGTATTATTGGAATGACATAAATGCATGAAGTAATATAATACTACTTCAATAATTATGTATTCTTTGAATGACATAAATAAATGAAGTAATAAGTTAACTTGAAAATACTATTGAAACCAAATGATGGTGTTCATGATTACTTTAGTTATAAATATTTATACTTTATTGTAAAGTTATAAATATGAAGTCTTTAAGACTTAGTATAATCTAAAGTAAGACGTTAACTTGTTATGTCTTCTTTATTAAAGACATATACAAGAAGTCATTGAGTTGATCAATGATTTATAACGTGTAGTGCGATTATAACGGTTTATGTCTTCTTGATTGAGACATGAACATGAAGTGACTTATTTAATAAGTACTTGAGTTATAATGCATGCAAGAGGCTTGAAATTCTATTTCACCATTAAGATGACTTAGTTGGGAAATAGGTAAGCCAAAAGGAATACAAAGTTATCTTTCATATTGTTAGATTATCTCACAATATGAGTTCTAATGAAATACCACATATTTGTGGTGTGTTCAGTTAGGAAAATCAAACTTTATTTGTATTGTTTGGTTAAAGATAACTATAACTTCTTTTCTTACAAAAGTTATCAAGGTTTGGAAATTGAGTATGGATTGAATATACTCAATTAGACTCCTAGAAGATTTATAAGACATTATTTATTATGGAATGTGATGAATCACATTAAGTCTTAAAATGAAGTTCTGAATTTGTTAAACTTCTGATGAAGCTGGATTTTAACAAACGAATGTCAGGAACTATCATGTGTATTTGTAATATCCCAAAAGAGAACAATATGGTGTTGCTTTAATTGCTAATTATTTATAGATAATCTATAAATTACAAAAAGCAAGTGGGAATTTTATCTTGTAGAGATAAAGTTACAAGATACATAATCTTCTAAAATACACTAGCAAATATCATGATGAGATTAGACATGTAAATGTTGGATCTCAAATGATGGAATTCTCATTCATAGATCCACTTGGATATCTCAGATATTTGATTAATATGTTGAGGATTATATGATGAAGTATTACCAAATAATGAATTGGGTAAATTACTCATACTATGAATGTTATAGATGCTGTTCATAAAGATATTCAAATTTTACAAATTTGGTTTATCTTAATTCTTAATAGTTAGAGAATGATGATGAGTTTATTTAAAGATAGAAAACCCTAGTGGTTTAAATCTTTATGTAGAAATCATATGGACAATATTGTACACATATTTAATGTATGTCTTGTGACAAGATTATTAATCATACTTAAGTAATTAACTATGATTGAATACTCTTTCATAAGCACATTAAATATATAAAGATAATAATTGTCATATCTATTTTCATTTATATGAAGGATGACAATGGAATATCAAAACTCTTTCTTGAGTGATTACTTGAGCGAGGACGGTAAGTAATCGAAAGGATTTTTGAATTCATAATTATTTTGGAAGTGTACAAAGTGTAATAATCCATGAATGGATTAATGCATGCATCTATGAAATATTCTTATGTTTAATTATTAAATCCATTGTTTGATTTATAATTGAAATAAGACAATTTCTAAGTATTCCTAAAAGCTAGTGGGAGTATTATGTTTAATTTCTTAAATAATGTATGTTGTATAACATATGGGAAGTAACATTCCATGTAAGTTAAAATGTTAAGTCTTAACTTGGAATGAAACTTTACTTGAAGAATTTAAGAAGTAAAACATACAACCTTGAGATATATGTTTATTATTATAAACATGTGCGGTAATTAAATCTAATAAGACATAACATATCATTTAGAAAGTCTAAATGAAAATATATCTTTTGATAAGTTAGAACATGAATAAAATCTATGATTGATTCTAGGATTTTCATGTATATCATTGTTGTATCATGTTTGAATGTAAAATGATTTGACAACATTTGATATCTAATAAAAGATATTTGATAAATTGTGTAATGGATATTCTAATCGAATATGTTTGGACTTAGAATAATGATCCTCAACCTGGAATTGCTCCTAAATTCTAAGTATAAACAATATGGCAAGTTGTTGCGTAATTGTTATAGCCAACAAATCTTGAAAGATTATATGGCATCCAAATTACACAATTGATATTAAGTTTACGGAATAGTTAAAAGGCATATTGTAGTTTTATACAATAGTGTTTGTTTGATTGAGATGACACTCAATACTAGTCATGGTAGGATTTTATCCTTGATAATGGCCATGTAAACTAGTTATGCTTAACTAAGAAGCATAGTTGCATTATACATTAAAAGGTTAGAATACTTTAAACTTTAAAATGTTTGAAAGTTTGATTGTCATAAATTGATGGTTGAGGATATCACATCATTTATGAAAGATTGTGTGACTATATCAAGATAGTTGGATACACACATACAAGAATTTTTATAATTCTTGAAATAAGTATTCTCAAAATTATTATAGATCAAAGTTAGTTGAAATTTAATGCCTTGTCAACAAGTATGATTGTCAGTACTTGAGGCATAGTTGTCAACAAGTCATTACTTGAGACAAAATTCATTAACTAGAGTTATCATGCATTGATCTATTTAGTGTTTGGATAAAGGACATTAAGCAATTATTATTTATAATGAATTAAAGTACTTAGTACGTTTGTTTTCATTAATAATAAATTGTGTCCTATATTTGCATGTTTAAATCCATGAATAACTTATGTTATTCTAAATTGTCCATTGTCAATTGATGATATGGGAATATCATTAAACTAAGACAAATTTGAGTATTGGTTAGAATATACTTGAAAGTATATTGATGCGTAGACATACCAATTTCACATGATATTCAATGAATTGAATATAGGACTTATCCCAACTACATGATTTTACTTTGTGGATCTTTTCAGTAAGTAAATCATGAATTTAGTTATCCTCAGACTTGAGATACCAGATAAGTGTCATGGATGTAGTGCATTTCTGTGAAGCAATTTACCGCTTACCGTAACTGGGAGTCATAAGGATTGTTTTCAGAAATGTTGCAAAGTCTATGGGTTATTCTTGTAGTTAAGAAAGAATTTGTTCCTTCAAATTTGTTTTGAAGTTTAATACTGTTGGGCCCCTCGTAGGGTTGACAAGGTGTTTGCGTGCGCACGCTCAAAGTCTATCTGGAATACGTACAAATGTTTTGGTAATCTTGCTCAATCATAAACAACGAGAAACATAATTGTTAATTAAAGAATGACTGAGATCCATATCTTTATTAACGTGGTATTAGTAACAAAAGGATAATAATAATGATGAATCATTAAAGGTTTTCCAGGAAACCTAGCTCGAGTTGTACTAGGGGCATTGGCGTGTTGCTAGACGCTAACCAATGTCATTACACTATTAATAGATATCTAAGTGGGAGCTGTTGGAGTTTTGGATAAATATTAATACTTGTATGACTAGAATCGAACTTGAGACCTCGGGATTGCACACGTTACGAATGAGTATCAAGAAGTAAATAATTAATGTATATTAAATGTTATGTATATATATATTTATTATTTGAACACAAGAAAAGGACTAATGATCGTTAGTTATTAACAGTATGGACCAACTATCATTAAACGTAAAGGAAAAGGACTAGATTGTAATTAAGATGACGAGAAGGTTCCGAAACACCCTCTAGGGTGCAAAACCGGTCGATCCAAGGGAAGGGTAATCCCTTGCCCTAGCTTGTCCTCCAAGATTACTTCTAGTATAAATATAAACACAAGGGTTTATTGTTTGGGTAATCTTTTGTACACACCCTAAACCCTAAAGTGTTTTCTTCGTTTCTTTCTCACTAAAATCGACTCTAGTTTAGGATCGTTTCATTTTAACTGTGTTCTAGGATTCGTTGTGTTTTAGCTTGTAATTATAGTTTATTGTTGTTACGCATAATAGTTGGTTAATTTTAATAGACGAATAAAAGTCTTGATATTAGACATATGGTATTTGTTAGTCAAACAAGTTTAACAGAATTGGTTTTATACAATAATGTTGTTACTATGATTCAGTAAGGTGTTGTATCAAATAAACTACTTTATTGTTCAAGGGTACTATGTAATGTTTCTGTTTAGATCATATAGAGGTTTTTATTTTTCACAAGAGTCCCAAGTATAAGTGTTTGATGATTTAAGCTTTCTATGGTACTTACAGTTGTCAATCTACAAGGTTGTCATGGTATGAAGACTTTGGCTTTCATATTGATGCTGTTGATAATATCGATGATTCCAAAAGGGCAAGATTGATCAGAATCTCTTTATCAAGAAGAATAAGAAGGATATCTTGCTGGTACAAGTTTATGTGGATGATATCATCTTTGGATCCACAAGGAAGGAGATGTGTGTAGAATTTGAGAAACTTATGCATGATAAGTTTCAGATGAGTTCCATAGGGGAACTTACCTTCTTTTTGGGGTTGCAAATGAAGCAATCAACTGAAGGCATATTTATCAGTCAGGATAAATATGTGACTGAGATACTAAGGAAGTTTCAGTTTACTGATTCTAAAGTGGCAAGCACACCAGTTGATCCAGAGAAACCTTTACTTAAAGATGCTGATGGAGAATGTGTTGATGTACACATCTACAGATCAATGATAGGGTCCTTGATGTATCTTACCTCATCAAGACCAGATATCATGTTTTCTGTATATTCCTGTGCAAGGTTTCAAGTCACTCCCAAGGTTTCTCATTTAACTGCTGTCAAGAGGATCTTTAGATACCTTAAGGGTCAATCTAGGTTGGGTCTGTGGTATCCTAGGGAATCACCATTTGACATGGTAGCATATTCAGACAGTGATTATGCTGGTGCAAGCCTGGATAGGAAATCAACAACTGGTGGATGTCAGTTCCTTGGTTGCAGACTTATATCATGGCAATGTAAGAAGCAGACAATTGTGGCAACTTCTACAACTGAAGCTGAGTATGTACCTGCTGCAAGTTGTTGTGGTCAAGTGCTATGGATTCAGAATCAACTGCTTGACTATGGGTATAATTTTATGAATACCATGATATATATTGACAATAGCAGTACAATATGCATAATTAAAAATCCAGTGCAATATTCTAAAACAAAACACATAGAAATTAGGCATCACTTTATAAGAGACTACAATGAGAAAAAGTTGATTCAAGTTGTCAAAATTCATTGTAGGACCTATGATCAATCTTATCACACTATCTAATAATCATTAAAGCACAAGAGAGAAGAGAGATATATGACTTCTAGAGAGAGAAAGTAGAGAGATAAACATTCATTCAATAAACACACACTACTTCACACACATCTCTAATGGCCACACTTCCAAATGAGGAGGTTGTGAGCTATTTATAGTGCAAGGCTAATGAGCCACTTGGGCTTTCCATGGGCTTTTCTATGGACTATCTTTTAACCTAAAAGCCCATTAACTATTCTAAATAATTACACAACGACACATTACAAAACATATAAAAAGTAAATGACCATCACTTTTATAAAAGCTAACAATCTCCCCCTAAGGGATGGTCATTCAAATGATGCTCTGTGTGATGAGGTCTTTCATCTTCATAGTCTTGTGCTTTGTGTGTCGTTGTAAAATAGTCTTTGTTCTTCATTCCTTCATGCTATGTGATCTTCAAAGTAATCATCTTTTGGTAGTTCTTGCCTTGATCATTGTCTTCATTCATTTATAGCGTCAACATACTCATATATCTTGAACTTCATATTTATGTCTTCCTCACTTGATACATGTAAGGATCGAACTTCCTTTTCTTTATCACACAAACACAACCCAATATGATGACACTCACAAGATCTATGTATATAACAAGAAGAGAAGTATTATGTGGATCGTATGGTAAAACTTCTAGTCGAATGATTATCACTTGTGGAAGAAATAATACAAAGACTCTATGGGAACACACACACACTCTTTCTTGATACAATAATGAGGCATACACTTGTGAGACACACTTAGGAATGTGAGTGTGTGTGTTAATATAGCGACACAGCCAACACCAAAGGGCTTTGGTGGGCTTTACTTGGGCTTGGTGTGGGCTAGTGTAAGTATTACACTTATACATTTAACTTATACACATATCTAATACCACTAGCCCACTTTCTAAACTATTTAATACATTTGACACTTAGGTTCAATTCTAGCAAATGACCATCACTTCCACATTTAATAAAATAAATGCTAACAATCTCCCCCTAAGGGATGGTCATTTCAATGATGCTCCCGTGATTGGTCTTTTGCCTTCCATGTCTTGAACTTTGTGTGTCGATGTATAATAGTCTTCAATCAATGTTCCTTCATGCACTGTGATCTTCAAAGAATCGTCTTTTGGTCGTTCTTGCCTTGATCTACTTCTTCTATCCAGATGCGTCGTCGTAGTAGATGATGATGGTGAATGGACTTTCGTCGGTACCTGTATAAGACAGTTAGCAATAAATAGTCCAGCGCTTATAGGTTCAGATTTCGAGATCGTTATCAGCATAGTGTGAGAACTTTCTCTAATCTGTACCAAGGCCGTTGAGAGCCTCTGAAGTATCACTTCGAGACTGTAGACCGTTTGAAGCACGTAACCATCATGACATAAGGCAAGATCCTTAGATCTCATTAAGAATCATACAACCTGTATCCTTTTTTATGAACACAAGTGTATTGCATAGGAAGTGTTCCTAAGAGATCTTTAATAAATCTCATGTCTCTAGACTCAATTATGTGCGTTTTGGTTTTAGACGTCGGAGGCATGGAGCAGAGTGCCACCTTTTCAATATCAACACATCTCGGAGTGAGAGGTCGATAGATTATGTAGTGTTCTCCGTGAGAAATGAAACAAATATCTTTTAAGAGATATCTGAGTGGTAAGGAGGGGTGGTGCAATGCGTCACTGGGTCCATGACGTCTTGTCTTCAATATCAGTATCACCTTAGTGAGTACCGATAGCAGATGTATTGACCCGGTTTCTGACCTAAGTTTTCATGAAGGGCTATTTCTTTTCACCCTTTCATTAAACTTTTCTTTTTCATTCTTCAACCCGTTCTTTCTCCTTTCTCATTATACTCCTTTTTTCAATATTACCTAAGGACTTCTAATTCTAAGCTATTGGAATTGTCCTTGGGTAGATCCCTCCGGCTCTGGCGGATCATTGGACATAACCTAACCATAATCACCTTATTACTCCATGATTATCCTAGATTATCGATCACATGCCATTAAACCTTGTGAAAATCTCTCAACGTGTTTATGAGAAAACACATTTTGTTAACACATTGAGAGTTTTGTATTTTTGAAATACTCCCCCTTCACATGTGCTCATGCATTTTTAAGAAATCTACACATGTTGGGTAGAGTTCGCACCTTTGAAATGATTGATTTTCGATGAACATGACCTTCGCGAGACACGCTTACATCACTAGTTGGACTAGCTTGAAATTATTACCCGTCCCGGCCATATTCAAAGATCATCTCTCGAATTGGTACATTCTACTCAGACAAGTCCTTTGCGAGACACGCTTACATCACTGGAAAACCAGTTTGAAATTATTACCCGTCCCGGACATGTCTTTTCGATAACGGACATTTAGTTTCGTCAATTCGAGGGTTGTTCTGAGTCTTTTTGAAGAGCTCGTTTGAGATTCAAATCACAAAAACTTTTTGATCACATTTTAATCACGTCCTCTCCTTCTTATACCAAATTGCCACTTAATCTCCCCCTCAAAAATAGCAGAGTGATATTTTTTATATCAACGGATGAAAAGCAAAACATTTTGGAGAAAAAGACGGATTTGAGCATGAAACTTGGAACATTTTCTTTTTGAACTCCCCCTTAAACAAGGCGTATGTTTAAACATTTGAATTTAAAAGCATTTAAGGATTTAACCGGGGGCGAATCGAGGTTTTTGTGAGCACAAAATTTATAGAAAGACTTTGAAAAATCTTTTTGAAACAATCTTGATTAAGTGCTCATGGTTTTTGCTTTTTCCCATTAACATTGCGAGTCCTGATCGGAAATAATCAGAAGTCATCAATGTAGCCTTTATATGAAATCTTTTCGAGTTGGAGTACCCGAGCTACAATAAAAGATTTCATGATAAAGCACGGGTTTCGTACTGATATATACGAAAGCCTTAATGAAGAAAATTTTGAGAAACGACATGTTTTTGAAAAAATTTAAATGAACTCTCGCTCAAGCATCTGTACATGCCCATATCATTGTTGAATGACATTTTTAGATACGTACAGAATATCGATTATACGAGAGACATGTCGTGAGAAGAATATTTTTGGTTTTTTTTTTTTTTTTTTTTTTTTTTTTTTTTTTTTTTATTGTTTTTGTATTTTTGAAACTTTTCTATTTTTATATTTTGCTTTTGTTGGTTTTTCAAATTTTGTATTTTGTTTTTCAAAAATATTTACAACAAAGCTTTTTGAGATAACTCAATAAGATTCAAGAAGACTTTCTAACTCTTAGGGAGTTAGGCTTCGCATTCCAATTCGACGAACTAAGTTTTCAAACCGCTCTTTTGGGAGGGCTTTAGTAAATAGATCAACGAGTTGGTATTCAGTCTTCACGAAAAATAATTCAACAGTACCCTCTTCAACGTGTTCCTTTATGAAGTGATAGCGGACTCTAATATGCTTGGTCTACGAGTGTTGCACTGGATTGCACGAGATGGCTATGGCACTTTTCAAGTCACAATACAAAGGTATGCGGTCGAAAGAGAAACCATAATCTGTTAGTTGTGTCCTCATCCATAGAACTTGGGCACAACACGCAGATAGAGACACATACTCGGCTTCTGCTATTGATAGTGCAGTGCAGTCTTGTTTTCTTGATGACCAGCCTACTAGCTTTTCTCCCAAAAATTGTGCTCCGCCTGATGTACTCTTTGCTGTAACTTGGCAACCGGCATGGTCTGCATCTGAAAATGCTATTAGTGTAAACTCCGAATCCTTCGGATACCAAAGTCCCATGTTAATGGTTCTTCGTAGGTACCGAAAGATCCGTTTAACCTCTTGGAGGTGAAGTTCGGTAGGCCTTGCCTGAAACCGTGCTAATAAACAAACAGCAAAATGTATATCTGGTCGGCTAGCAGTTAAGTACATGAGAGAACCTCCATGGGTTTCCCATATAAATCAGCACCTATTTTTGGTGAGGTGACCATTGGTGTACCAACAGAGTCACAATTCTCCATTCCATGTTTTTTTCAAAATCTCAATTGTATATTTAGCTTGATTTAGAAAAATTCCACTTGGGGATTGATGAATTGGTAAACCTAAAAAGAATTTTAATTCACCCATCATGGACATTTCAAATTTGCTTTTCATGAGATTTTCAAAATGTTTTGAATGTTGCGGATTAGTGGACCCAAATATTATGTCGTCCACGTAAATCTGAACAATCAAAATGTCATTTTTGAATTTTCTGGTAAACAAGGTCAGATCAATTGTTCCTTTGGTGAAATTATTATGAAGTAGGAAAGATGATAATTCGTCATACCACGCCCGTTGGGCTTGTTTCAAACCATAGATTGCTTTCTTTAGCTTGTAGACGTATTTTTGATGATCTTTGTCAACGAATCCGTCTGGCTGACTCACATACACTTCTTCTTTCAGAGTTTCATTCAAGAAAGCGGTCTTAATGTCCATCTGATAAACTGTGATGTTCTTGTGAGCGGCATATGCTAAGAAAATCCTGACTGCTTCAAGCCTTGCAATTGGCGCGAATGACTCTTCAAAATCAATCCCTTCTTCCTGTCTGTATCCCTTGGCCATGAGACGAGCTTTGTTACGAATGACAGTCATTTCTTCATCCTTTTTGTTTTTCCATAACCACTTAAGATCAATGACAAGTTTAT
This sequence comes from Artemisia tridentata subsp. tridentata, assembly GCA_021014915.2. Classification (NCBI taxonomy): domain Eukaryota; kingdom Viridiplantae; phylum Streptophyta; class Magnoliopsida; order Asterales; family Asteraceae; genus Artemisia; species Artemisia tridentata. The sequence goes on from CP139502.1 coordinate 40,637,254, forward strand.
CAATTGGTCTTGGAACTAAATCCCAGGTGTCATGGATTTGAAATTGAAGAAGTTCTTCCTGCATCGCTACAATCCTGGCATTGTCTGCCATTGCTTCCTGAATGTTCTTAGGTTCTATGAGACTGACTGAGCAGACATAGATGCACATGTCACAATCGGTGTTTAGTTGTTTTCTCGTCTGAATTGGCCTTAAAGGTTCACCAATAACTTGTTCTATTGGATGGTCTTTTGTCCATTGTAACGTAGAAGGGTACCTTGGACTGGACGAATGCGTGTTAGATGGTTCATGTAATCTAGAAGATGATTCAGCAGATTCCGTTCCAAAAGGGTTTTCGAATGGTTCTTCGTCTAACACCGCATTATTTGGTTCTTGCTCATCAATTCTTGGTAGAACAATTTCAATTACTGGAGTTGCTAGAGTAGATGTTGATGACGTGGAGGGAGTTGGTGCGTCAGCTTCGAATGTTGTGGATGCATCTTGATTTGGTGGTGGTGGTGGTGGTTGTTGATTTTGAGCGGGTGCAGCGGAACGTTGGTTAGATGCATTTGCCGAAGCGCCACCATAGTATTCATCATACATAAACTCGAAGAAATTATCCAGTTCCTGATTTGTGGGTTGTTCGTTATGAATTGATTGAGCTCCTTGAGGTGCGAGTTCTGAACTGATATGTCCAGAAGTCATCGGGTTAAGCGCGGGTTCTAGAGCGAGTCTCTCAGAATCCATTTGTGAAATTTCATCAAACTTCACATTCATCGTCTCTATGATCTTTTTTGTTTTCATGTTATACACCCTGAATGCCCTCGAGTTTTCCAAATAACCAATGAAGATTCCAATATCACCCTTAGCTTTCAACTTCCCCAGATCTTCCCTGTCATTCGTTGGATAACACAAAGCGCCAAATACATGAAGATAAGAAATATCCGGTTTTCTGTTGTTTACTAGTTCATACGGGGTTTTATTGAATCTTGGATGAACTAGGGATCGGTTCTGAGTGAAACAAGCAGTGGCAACAGCATCAGCCCATAAGAATAACGGTGCACTAGAATAAATCAGCATTGTGCAAGCAGCCTCCACAAGAGTTCGATTTCTTCTTTCAACTACCTCATTCTGCTGTGGAGTTCTAACAGCTGATGTCTGGTGAGTAATACCAGTTTCTTCAAAAAATGATCTTAACTCCTGATTAACAAATTCCGTGCCATTTTCCGTTCTTACAATCCTAACTGGAGCTTGAAGTAGAACTTGAATACGCTTCAGAAAGGTGATGATGGTGCCTGGTGCTTCGTCTTTTGACCTCAAAAACTTTACCCATGTATATCTTTAATAGTCATCAACAATTACAAGAATATACTTCTTCCCGTTTATGCTTTGAACTCTCATTGGGCCACATAAGTCCATATGCAACAAATGTAACCTATCAACCGAACTAGGTACGGGTTTAGGTTTATATGCTGCCCTTTTGCTTTTGCCTTGCTCACAGGATGGACATAAGTTTTCTTTGGTGTATTTGAACTTTGGGAGACCGGTGACGATGTTGTCTTTGGCAAGCTTGTTGATCGTGTCAAAGTTAATATGGGACAAACGTCTATGCCACAACCAGGATTTTGTTTTGCCTGCCCTAGTCATGAGACAAATTGGTGATGAAGAGGCCATTTGGTTTATATCAATGGCATAGAGATTGGTGCCACGATTCCCAATTAAGAGATCATCCCCAACCAAATTCCTAACAAAGCAAGTGTTTCTCCTAAATGCAACCTCTAAATTTGCATCACAAAACTGCCCAACTGAGAACAGATTGTGTCCCAACCCTTCGACATAGTAAACCCGAGTGATCAAGTAGTTCCCAAACCGAAGATCTCCATAACCCATAATAGCTGCAACATGATCATTCCCAAACCGTACAGTCCCCATGAACTGCCATACAAAGTTGATCAGCAGCTTCAGATTCTCAGTCATGTGCTTGGAGCAACACGAGTCAACGATCCAAAGACAAATTTTAATGACCTGCAAAGAACAGATGATTTTGTATATGGAAACCGTTTAACATTTGGTCCCAAGGGGTTAGGTGTAACAGGTGAATCACACTTAGAGATGGTTTCCGTTGATGCATTGGGAACTATTTCTAATGTGCCATTCTTAAGTGTAAACATTCTACCCGTTGGTTTCCACGCACAAAACTTAATGTGATCCTTAGGTAATAGGCTACTAGTGGTTTTCCTAGCTTTTGCAATAAGTCTTCGAATATATCTAGACTTAGCCCTAGTTACTGAAGGAATCTTTTTCTGTTCAGGCATATCATTCTTATTCATTTTATCAGAAACATTATCATCACAAGCATTTTTAGACAAAGATTTCTTTTGCATTAAACAAACAGAGTCATTACATGCATTAGAAACAGGAGTCTTAACATTACAACTAGATGACATATGTTTCTTCTTGGAAAGCGGTAAATTCCTAGGGTGTTCTTCTACTTTCTAGCATTCACTCTCAGAGACAGGCGATACTCTAGTTTTCTTGTTAATGCTCCTAGGCTCTCGTCTGCTCCTAGTGGTGCTTTCTAATCCTATAGAAGGTAAGGCACACTCATTAGAATTTATGTTGTTGTCCTGAGATTTTGTTGTAGCATTCCTAGACTCGTTTGGATTATCCTTTTTACTTTTATCTATCGCCCTATATGTTTTAGATGTAGAGGCAGATGCAGTAGTAGAACTAATCCTATAAAGGCCAGGCACTATTACATTCGATGTTTCGACAACAGCTTTCCCTTTTTGTTTCTCACTAGGCAAGGGGGTTGATTGTGTTATACCCTTGGTTTCCTCACCCTTCCCGTTTTGACTTTCAAGCTGAGATTTCAAAAGATCAATTTGTTTTTGCATGTTGTGGTAGGAACGCTCATACGACAATTTGTCATACTTGCATTCTTCCTTTTTCTGATCAAGTTGTTTAAAATATGTGACATTTTGTTTTTCAATCTTGGCAAGTGCCTTATCATATTTTTCAACAATTTCAGAAGTCTCAACTCGAAGTGTTTCATCATCCTCTACAGAATATGTTTCATAAATAATGGACATAATATCAGTCGATAGAGCCACTTCAGAGATTATGTCATTATGTTGTTCCAAAACCTTTATTCGTTCCAAGTATTCATTAGCTTCCTTCACTAAGGATCTATGGTCCTTAACAAATTTTGTTGATTCTTTCAAAATATTATGTTCCACATTTTGAGCAACCGCATAGATTCCAGCAATATGTGGATTAATGTCATTTTCAAACATCTTTTTCAGTTCAGTATGAAAACATGAAAACCAGTCCAGCTATTGACTATTTGTTTTGGATGCCACAATACTTTGAAGTATTTCAATTCTCTGTTTAAGATCAACCAAATATAGTCTAGCTGCACTTGTGTCAAAAGTGTTTTTAGATGCCATTTGTTCGATGTTAGGCAGATGTTTTGAGACAACTATGCATTTTGCGACAGCCACTGGTCTTTTGAAAAACATTGGTGACTCTTTTTGAACCAGATGAACGCCAGAATCTGTATTAAGCTTATTATAATCAATTGGTTAAATTTCTGGGTGCATTTGTTTCATTTTAATTCTACTCTACTGAGCAAGCTCTATCGTTTCATCAGAATCATGAACCTCGGGAGGATCATGTGAAGCATTTAGCACACTACCATTATATAGCACATTCTGTTCTTTCCGAGCTTTCTTGAGATAATAAGGGTTTTCACAACCGAGAGCCATTTTCTTCATTGTATGTAAAATTGGGTTTGGATCGTTAATTAACATAATAGTTGTTAGTGCAGGATGACCCCTTTTTACAAGCAATACATCCAACTTTTTAATGGTTTCCTGTTTGTCAAGAATTTCATCAAGAAGTTCATTTTCTCTTTTGGAAAACCGTGCATGCAACTTTTTCTTTTCTTTTTCAAGATCAGAACAAGTTGCTTTTTGTTTTGAAAGTTGGTTGGTTAGTTCAGAAATTTCCTTATTTAAAGATTTAATTTGCACATTCAAATTAACATCTAATGTGTCAAATTTGATTTGCAAATGTTTTTCTCTTAACTCAGAATCTCTTAAACTGACCTCAAGTTCTGACTGTCGTTTGTTGATGAAGCGAAAAGTGTACCGCTTTTAAGGGGTCATTTAAGCCCTAAATCGTATTTATTTGATCAAATATTGCCCTAAATCGTTCCTTTTGTCATTTTAGGTACTTTTGAGAAGAAATCTGGAAAAGGAAGCATTTTGGACGTTTTTGGAGCATAAAAGTGAAGAAAACGACAAAGTCTCAAAATCGGCTAAAAGTTACCTTTGACGGCGTCAGGATTTACCCTGGACGGCGTCATGTCTTGGCAAGAAAAAGGTGGATGTGAAAATTACTCATGATAAGCCAGAGAAATTTGCATGGAATTCTGACGGCGTCACCCTTTGGAGTGATCAAGGGCGTCACGGCTTAATTCAAAGAGGGACGACGTCACGTTCAAGGTCTGACGGCGTCAAGCCTTGATAAGCCAGAACGGATTTTGGAGAGCTAAAGAGGGACGGCGTCAAGAAGGCCATCCGGGAACCCTAAAAGCGGCGAGGTGACGGCGTCACATTCCATAACGTGACGCCGTCAGATGTAAAAATCTATATATAGTTTTGCAATTCTTTGTCATTAGTGTGGAACTTATTGTGGAACTTATTGTGGAACTTAGTGTGGAATTTTTGGGAGAAAACCCTAAGACGAATTTAGCTTCTTTTTCAAGGCTTTTTGCCTTGAGATCTTCCATGTTACATTGAAGATAAGTTATCAATTAATCATTCAATATGTCTATGTGTTGTTTGATTCTATCTTGTTCTTGTCTTTTGTTTAACATGTTAGGCTAGATTTATCTTGTGTTTGCTTAGATCTAATGAAACCTAGCTATTGATTATTGGTTATTAGTGTGTTATTAGTTGTATTGGATGATTGTTTATCTATGTTAGGCTTAAGAAAACTGGCTAACTTCCTATTCGGTAACTTGCTTGAACGTCTTAAGAAACATGAACCAAATGCGTACTAAAGGTTTTTATGGTTGTATTTAATGCATGAGCGAATTCTAGTGATCCCATGTTAGGAGCTTCCTAGCCGGCTCGACATAGGAGTGAAGTAGGAGTTCATAGAGTTGGGGAAGTACGTACGCCACCCCACGATTGGTATTAAGGAATACACCCGTCATCCACGCAACTAATACACACTAATCAACCGGTAAAAGATAGTTAGGGAGTAAGGAAATCTAAGTAAACACATTTCTCTACACATAAGTTTTCACCACATTTTATTTTCAGTTATTTTATTTTATTTGCATTTGTAGTTGTTTGGGTTAGTTGACTAGCAACTAATTCCGCCCACTCCTTCAAACCTGAGATTTTAATTGCTTTCATAAAAACATAAAAATACAAAAAGAATCTTCCTCAACCCTTAGACCTAATTAGAGTAGTTTTTCATACCTAACGAACACTATTCCCTGTGGAGAACGATCAATCCCCCGTACTTACCACTACACTATACTACATCGGTCAGGTACACTGCCTGGTGGGGTTGTAAGCCTCTTGAGATCCCTCGAGAGGTAAAACCTGTTGTAAGGTTGCAAAACCACGCATCAAGTTTTTGGCGCCGCTGCCGGGGAATAGTTATTGTTTAGGTTGAATTGTTATTTCTATTAGGTCTACTCACTAGATTCCTTTCTAGTGAGATTTTTATTTTATTTTTCTAGGTTTTCTTTAGTCTATCTTTTTTCTTCGTTTCTTTGTTCGTAACCATTACCATCCGACATCATGGAAGGTGGTAATATCCTTGATCCCAACAACCCACCACAACAACCACCTCCTAGAGCCCGTACTTTAGGAGAGTACTCCCGTCCTAGCCACCATGGCTATCGAAACACCATTGAGCTCACTCAAGGAGCCAATGTCACACCCTTGCGATCCGACACCATCCGGTTGGTGCAAAGCGGATGCGCATTCCATGGACTTCGTTCCGAAGATCCTAATCAACACCTCAAGGACTTTCTTAAAATCGTTGATTCTATAGACCTTGATGTTGCCACTCGAGAGACGACCCGATTGCGTCTCTTTCAATTCTCTCTGCGGGACCAAGCTAGTCAATGGCTAGAACGTCTACCCGCAGGATCCATCACCTCTTGGGATGATCTCACCACTCGTTTCCTTGCTCAGTTTTTCCCACCGGGAAGAACTACCAAGCTAAGGAATGATATCTTGATGTTCCAACAACGTCAAGGCGAAACCCTCTACGAGGCATGGACTCGATTCAAGGACTTACTCCGAAAAGTCCCTCACCATGGCATGGATCCTTGGCTACAAATCCAAATCTTCTATGATGGTGTCAATCATCAAACTAGAAGAGCCATAGATTACGCCGCCAATGGGAGATTGAGCAGGCTCAGTGTCGATAAGTGCTGGGAAGTCATTGAGGACTTAGCACAGTACGAAGAAGAAGAATGGAATGACTCAACATTCTCGGAAGAAGGGATTTTAAATTGCGTGAGTGCAACCCAAGAACAGCTGTTCGAAAACATAAAAAGGTAGGTTGAGAGCTTAATGAAAGCTGAGACACCTACGGCTGATGAAAATCCCGATGAGTGCGTGAACACAATTGGTAAACATACGTTTCATCAATTCTCACGACAAGATGAGTTTGAAGGGATAATGCTAACTTTCGTGAACAACCAAGAAAGGCGGATCCAGGAATTAGAGACTCACTTGAAAAACACCCAAGATATGTTCATGGAACTAGCAGAAAAGTTTATTGTGAGAATAAAGGAGAAAATTAGGGAAGAAGCCTCACACAAAAAGATCGAGAAGATCTTTGAACTCCCGGTCCCTAATGAACCATACCACGAATGGGATGACGAAACCCCCCTCCCCGAGCCTTCACTTTCAAAACCCTCTTATCTATTTGGATCCTCTCGCGAGAAAAATTCTCAAGATCGTAGCATTTTCGTGGGGAGCATGGTTGTCACGCTCCCTAACTTTCATGAAGCTAGGAAACGATCTTTTGGCTTTAAGCCAGGTGTGAGAAGAACTCAATTAAAGCACACCATCATTTCGAAAACCCCCTGGGAAAGTTCCTCTCACTCCCTGAATACCTGCCTTGATGGAAATTGGAACCTGAATAAGACGTCAACCGGCCCTTTTCAACATTTTACTACACCCTGTGACAGTAACAAAACATTTGACCCAGGAGGAACTTGTTAACGAGACTAGCTATCAGCATTATTGACCCCGACTAGCTGCTCTCTTAAAGTACGAGGCGTTCATTTGTAAACTGGCACAAAGTAGTAAAATACGCTAATCTGACGGCGTCAGAATTTGAACGTGACGCCGTCACCCCGTCTGCACAGCAATAATAACTTTAATTCCATCACTTTCATCACAAACCCCACAAACCATATCCACTCCAACCCCACCTTCGAATTTCCAGGATCAAATTCACCGACTTTCGTCACCAATCTCCACGTGGTAAGTAATTTTTATTCATTCTTTTCGTTTCAATTACTCATAGGATTTGTCAATTTCGAAAGCCCTCTACTCATGATACCCTAGGGTTGATTCATGCTTAGAACTCATAATGTCCTTTAATTAGTGTTATTTTAGCAATGATTAAAAGCATGTGATTATTGGCAATCAAATGGGTCAATTCACTATTGGGTGGCCACGAATTTGAACCATAACCTATGATCCAATCACCTATTTTTCTGTAAAAAGTGGTGTGTGGTTATTGAGCCTGAAGTTTGAATATTGATTTTTCCCTCGTAATTATGGATTTGAACTTGGTCGAATCTGACGGCGTCACCTAGAAAAGGGTGACGGCGTCAGACCTGTCTGATGCTCCACCAAATCTTTAATTCACATATTAACACTTTTGTTCCTCCTTGCTTTGTTCCAGATAATGAGTAAGCGTCAAAGACCTAGCCGAGGAAGTTCTTCCCGATCTCAACTAGAGAACTTTGGGGATACGGTCCTCAGTTGGGGTGTCTTTGACAACGATGCTGCTACAAGCAAATACGCACAATTGCTACAACACAAGGTCGAAAATGGGGCCGTGGTTGATTGGAGCTTTCTGAGGAGAGAAGGTCTTGAGCAAACCTTTCTCCAAAGTTTTCAGACGGATGGGTTTACCGGCCCTCAGTGGGAAAGACTGTTTAGAATTCAAGAGCCGGTATATGAGGAATTGGTACGTGAATTCTTTGCCACTTTTCACTTTGACTTGGCTGAGGCAAGGACCGATGTGGGCAGTACCACGATCTATTTTAGGCTGGGGGTGAGCTAAGGACGTGTTCGGTTACTGAGTTTGGGTGGAGACTTGGGCTGTACGATCAGCATGATACCATTCAAGCAGGGTTCATGCATAGGTTGTTGCGTGGGGAGTCGATGAAGAATGATTTTAGATGTTCCATGTTCTGGCAAACTATTGGGGATGGGGTGTACACCTCGACTACTGTGGCATCCCAAATCAGGGAGCCTAGGGTTCGGTTGACTCATCGATGCCTCACCTACAGCTTGACAGGGCGTCACAGCTCTCACCACCGTGTCACTGCTTCTGATCTCTTCTACCTGTACACCATTTACTCTAATGATGTTTACTGCAACATCCCGTTTTGGGTTGCTAGCTTTCTGCATGGTGGAGTTGGGGAGAGGGAAGGAGACAGGATTTATGGTGGGATGTTTATCACCCGGCTGGCCCAATCTTATGGAGTCCTCAGGCCCGAGGTCATGAGGTATTTGAGTGGTGATGCATGCAGGACGGTGAAGGAGAGGTCCCTGAAGCAGATGGAGGTGATTATGGAGATGCATGATGGGTCCTTTATGTGGTATCATCCAGCCGGAGCTGAGGATGATGATGATGAGGATGATGAGGAGGAGGAGGAGCCCCCGCAGCAGCAGCATGAGGGTTATGAGGCCGGTACAGCTGATTACTACCGGCACATGAGCAGGGGGGATTGGCAGGCTCACCAGGGGACCTGGATGGGCCAGGTTGATACTTGGAGGACCAGGGTGGACGAGAGGTTCGACTGGATGTATGATCACACGGTTCGTCAGATGCAGCATCTATCTACACGTGATCAGTTGGACCCACATCTGCAGATTGACCCTTTCCCGGGTCGTGAGCAGGATTACCCACCATATGGGTACTACGGGCATCTTCCTCCTGACTATGACTATCGCCAGGGTCCCCCATCCCAGTGATGATCTTATTTGATGTTTTGATGTTTGAACAATTTCATCTATGATTATATGGTCTGTAATAATTTAGGGAAGGCATCTGTTTGCCTTAAAACATTTGTTACATTGATTTTATTTATCGCATGCTAGCCTTATTTGATTGCTTATTTATTTGCTTTGTGTGTTTATTTATTTGTTTGTTTGATTTTATTTGTTTCCGTATGTGTGTTTAAGTTCTATTATTATTGATTCATGTTCAAAACTAAATTGTGAAAATGCTTTATCTTGTTTTAACTTCGTCTTAATTACATATAAAGGTATTTTGCAAAAGATAAGTGTAAGGGAATTCCAAATCGGTTTATTAGAACACAAATGAGCATGAATCATAATAATATTAAATTAGCATACATATTAGTATTCGTTTGAGTCAAATGCTTGTATCGAGTCATAGTGATGTTTTGCAGGATTTCCAGGAAGTAAGGTAAAGGTTTTTCCAGAAATTTTCCGGAAACTTAACATGAAAATTTTTGTCAGGTCATTTCTAACGGCGTCAGGGTTTATAACCTGACGGCGTCAGATTTAATTTTCAGAAATTTTTGAAAGTTTTGTTTTCATAAAAAGTTTTTGTTAAATCTCCAACTTATAATCTCCAGGAATCTGCAAAATTATCATTCCACAAGCATTATATCCTTATATATAGATTTATCCCGCCGTTGTTATGCAGGTTTTCGTGTTTGTTTTCTCAGGTTTAACAGGTTATTTTGGACAAGGAGATGTTTATGGAATCAAGCTTATGGCGATGCATTAGTCATGGAGCTTCTACATTACCTTGGAAGAAGATTTAACCGTGTTATTTCATTATCCACCGAGCGAATCAGGGGAGTATTTGATTTCATTCTTTTACTTTTTGCTTTTACATCTTGTTATTTGAACATTGGGGACAATGTTCATCTTAAGTGTAAGGGGAGGGTAAAAGTACGATTTTAGAGAATACAATTGCGCTTGATTTTTGTTGGTTTGATGGTAGATGTGTAATAAAACTGAGAGAAATACCTGTTAGAGCAATTTTAGTGCCAAATTTAAAATTTTTTACAACATTTAGGAGTGAAACTTTGGTCTTAATGAGCGTCTCATGGATAGGAGTTATATGACTAGCACAAAACCGTACCACTAAAAAAATTTTCCACCCCCAAATATGTGAGGTTCGCCCCTAGAATTGGTAGGAAAAGCATTTATGCTATGATGTGTGTACTGGTAGCACTTAGATTCTAGAACTTGCGTTAGGACCATTCCGAGGCCACAAGTGAGACTACATTCGTGTAGTTAGATTTACTACATGATAAGAGGCATTAGGATTAACCCATTGTTTTACACCTGTGTTTTTGTTATAATTACGTTGGCTACATTGGTCAAGTAATTCTCCCATACCCTTTGCGTTGTACTCATTTTTAGTACACGATACCCCTAGTACACCCCTCAGAGCCTATCTTTTCGTTTCGACCTTTAAGCATTTTACTTAAAGGAAGAATTTGTTTACACCCCACTAAAATGTACACCCAAATCGCCTTAGCCTACCTTGTATGCACTCATTTTTAGTGCATTATTGTGACAACATTTGTTTAAACCCAAGTTAATTATCTAGTTGATTACATGGTTGCTAAGTCGAGTCATATCCTTGTACATATTGTTTTGGGACGATTGGGACTCATGGGTAAAGTACTAGTGTACTGGAGTAATGGGGATGAACAACATTTATTACCCCCATATGTGCTTAATATTTTAAAAGTACTCCAAGTGTTTTAATTATCTTAATTCGAGTCATTAGAATAGTTATTTGTAAAGTTATGTAAAAGTTCAAGTGTAAGGGGAATGCAATGCCCCTATGATGTATTATTTTGGATGGTAGGGCAAGAGTGTATGCAAAAAAAAAAAAAAAAAAAAAAAAAAATCAAGAAAAATACAAAAAAATGAGAAAAATGAAAAGTAGAAAAAACATACGGACTACCATCCCGTTTCATTTCATGTTTATTTTATGTTTTTGTTATTTTGTTATTTTGTTTTTAGCTTAAGATCGAGTCGAGTCTTGGCTTAGCAACATTGTATAGTACATGTAATTAATCAAGATCGTTAACTCGCCACCAGTAAAATATCCCGTATCCAACAAATCCGTGTTTTCCTTTTCCCTACACCTAACGTTATAACCCATGTAAAAGCCCTCTTTGATAGTTTATCTTTGGTGCTTACGCCTAGTGGAGGAGGTTTTCGATCCTTTCCCAAGCCTATGGTAATCTATTTGCTATGACAGGTAGTGAGAGATATTATCCGTTTTCATTTATGAGATTTATTTTGATGACACTTGAGAGACGTGAGTATCTAAACACTACTTGTGAGGTGCTAGTTTATAATCTCCGTGCCTATTATGATTAAAGTGGAACGAATATTTGTTGTAATTACTTTTATGTTTGCATTAAATGACCCCTAACTTGTATTTTGATTAGAATAAAAGCGCATTTGCTTGAGGACAAGCAAATCTCAAGTGTAAGGGTATTTGATGAAGCGAAAAGTGTACCGCTTTTAAGGGGTCATTTAAGCCCTAAATCGTATTTATTTGATCAAATATTGCCCTAAATCGTTCCTTTTGTCATTTTAGGTACTTTTGAGAAGAAATCTGGAAAAGGAAGCATTTTGGACGTTTTTGGAGCATAAAAGTGAAGAAAACGACAAAGTCTCAAAATCGGCTAAAAGTTACCTTTGACGGCGTCAGGATTTACCCTGGACGGCGTCATGTCTTGGCAAGAAAAAGGTGGATGTGAAAATTACTCATGATAAGCCAGAGAAATTTGCATGGAATTCTGACGGCGTCACCCTTTGGAGTGATCAAGGGCGTCACGGCTTAATTCAAAGAGGGACGGCGTCACGTTCAAGGTCTGACGGCGTCAAGCCTTGATAAGCCAGAACGGATTTTGGAGAGCTAAAGAGGGACGGCGTCAAGAAGGCCATCCGGGAACCCTAAAAGCGGCGAGGTGACGGCGTCACATTCCATAACGTGACGCCGTCAGATGTAAAAATCTATATATAGTTTTGCAATTCTTTGTCATTAGTGTGGAACTTATTGTGGAACTTATTGTGGAACTTAGTGTGGAATTTTTGGGAGAAAACCCTAAGACGAATTTAGCTTCTTTTTCAAGGATTTTTGCCTTGAGATCTTCCATGTTACATTGAAGATAAGTTATCAATTAATCATTCAATATGTCTATGTGTTGTTTGATTCTATCTTGTTCTTGTCTTTTGTTTAACATGTTAGGCTAGATTTATCTTGTGTTTGCTTAGATCTAATAAAACCTAGCTATTGATTATTGGTTATTAGTGTGTTATTAGTTGTATTGGATGATTGTTTATCTATGTTAGGCTTAAGAAAACTGGCTAACTTCCTATTCGGTAACTTGCTTGAACGTCTTAAGAAACATGAACCAAATGCGTACTAAAGGTTTTTATGGTTGTATTTAATGCATGAGCGAATTCTAGTGATCCCATGTTAGGAGCTTCCTAGCCGGCTCGACATAGGAGTGAAGTAGGAGTTCATAGAGTTGGGGAAGTACGTACGCCACCCCACGATTGGTATTAAGGAATACACCCGTCATCCACGCAACTAATACACACTAATCAACCGGTAAAAGATAGTTAGGGAGTAAGGAAATCTAAGTAAACACATTTCTCTACACATAAGTTTTCACCACATTTTATTTTCAGTTATTTTATTTTATTTGCATTTGTAGTTGTTTGGGTTAGTTGACTAGCAACTAATTCCGCCCACTCCTTCAAACCTGAGATTTTAATTGCTTTCATAAAAACATAAAAATACAAAAAGAATCTTCCTCAACCCTTAGACCTAATTAGAGTAGTTTTTCATACCTAACGAACACTATTCCCTGTGGAGAACGATCAATCCCCCGTACTTACCACTACACTATACTACATCAGTCAGGTACACTGCCTGGTGGGGTTGTAAGCCTCTTGAGATCCCTCGAGAGGTAAAACCTGTTGTAAGGTTGCAAAACCACGCATCATTTGTTATGAAAATCAAAAGCTCTTGCATTAACCTTATAACTCTCAAGCTCAGTGGTCAATTTTTTATTCGCGGCCTTAACATCGCGATTGATCTTTTTGACCTTTTCAATCTCAATACTACAATTTTGTAATAATGATTCAAATAAAGCACGTGTTTCCTCAGCATTCTCAGTATGCTGTGACTCGAAGTCTCCATTAGGATCCATGTCTGGAGTTACCAAATTAGTATTGCTACAACTTGGTTCATCCATGTATGTATCGTAAGTGAGATTAGGAGTCGCAGGATGCTGTTTATTTTGAGGTGACATATCAATCATTTCATTATTGTGACATGTAGCATATGGTTGTACCTCAGAAATCGCATTAATGTCATAAGCAGGAGGTGCTTCCAAATCCATGTCGTACTTAGCCTCCTGGAGATTTGCCATGAAAATGCAGTTTGCATCGATGTCCTCAAGATCTTCTGCATCATCCATAAGAGCCATGAAGTCATTCTCTTCAGCACTCAACTGTAACCCAGCCGTTTCCTTCTGTGCCAACAATAATGCTTTCTGCAAGTAAGCTGGATCCCTCTTTTTCGGCTTGTCAGGATAGTTCCTAGCTATGTGACCAATACCCTGACAGTTGAAGCACTTCATCAAATTACCCTGATTCACATTCCCAGCTCCCTGAGCACCAACATTCCCAAACTGATTCCCAGCATTCTGACCCCTGTGATTACCATCAGCTGTACCTATCTGATTCCCTGCATACTGACCCATCTGATTTCCAACATACTGCCCTGCATTCTGATTACCCTTTTGATATCGAGGAGCATATCCCTGCTGATTTCCATATCCCCCAACCATCTGTCCCTGTTGTCCCATGTTGAAACTCGGCCGTGCAATTTGCTTATTGCGAGTGTTTGATGAGATTCGTTGATTGTTGTTGGTGGGTGTGGAGTAGCGTCCTTGGAATGCTTTTTTTCGGTAAGCAAAAGCTTGAGTCAAAGCAGCAGTTGACTCATCCTGATCATCTTGATCTGGGTGTTGCGGGTATTGTTGTTGTGGGTAGAACGGTGTTTGTGGATTATGTTGTTGTGGCATGAATTATTGGGATGAAGATGAAGGTTGTTGTGTATTTACTGTTGCAGGTGTAGGTGTTTGGACAATGAGTGCAAGAGGATCATGTTGTTTTGCTGACTTCTCTTTTCTGACTTCATTTGCCTCTTCTTGGTTTTGCTTTAGGAAGTCATAGAGCTGATCATAGTTCACCTCGTGAAGGTTCTTTGTTTGGTTGACAATAGTGACATATCATCCCCATTCCTCTGGTAGATTGTTGATGAACTTGATGTTTTGAACAATTTGAACTGGTGTCAACTTGTTTCTGATCAACTCATTCATGAGAGTGCAAAACCTTGTGTAGTAAGATTTAATTTGTTCAGCTGGAGTGGATGTGAACTTCTCCCATTCAGTTAGAAGCTTGATTTCTATGTCTTGTTTACCAATTTCGGTGCCATGACAGAGTCGTCTAACTCGTTCCCACATATCATAGGCAGTTTCACAACTATCTACAGCACAAAATATTTGTTGTGGTAAACTGAGTTGGATTAAGTGCATTGCCAAGTCATCCGCTTCTATTTGCTTCCAATCTTCTGGTGTATATTCTGATTCCTCCTGAACCCGATAGGTTGCAGAAATGGGAGGTGTTGCATCTGGATTTCCAGCAGTTACTAGAATCTGACGAGGCTTGAATGGACCTTTCTCAATGGATTTAATCAAGAGTCTACCTTGTCCATTAGGCTTGGTTCTCATGTATCGAAGCATACGACTCGTTCATGGAAGATAAACACCTTTTTCTAACATTGGAGGACGGTTTTCTGCACCGGCGGCATGAAAATGTCTTGTTGAGTAGTCATCTTTGAAATTTTGTATGATAAAGTGGATTGAGGATCGTTTCAACAAAATAGGAGATGTTGTTGTTGAAGGTTAAACTTGGTTGTTGTTGTGAAGCCTTGGTTTGTTGTTGATGATTGTTGAAGTTATAAGTTAGGTAAACGAAACAAATTAAATAAAGTTACTAAATTTGATTAGAGTATAATTAAGACAAAGTCAAAAGTTTACAAATTCGACGAAGATTATGTAAATTATAATTTAGATAAAAAGACAATTTCTATAGAAATTTCTATTTGACCAAAATTTATGTAAATTATGGCAAAATGTCAATTTAGATAGAAATATATCTAATTTATATAAATTGGTAATTTATATAAAAAATCTAACACTCTTATACAAGAGGGTAGATATCCATTTGTCGAAGTATTTTACACACTTATACAAGCGCGAAAATACCGAGTTCACTTTTGAGTTGACGAGATTACGTTCGAATCAAATCCTTAAAAGTTATTTAACTTTGAAATCGTTTTACACAAGTGCGAGGGCCAAAACTGTCAATTCTGAAACTTCCCAAAAGCTGCTGGAAAAGACAAGGACTGAATCTGTCAAACTGCAAATCTAGTTCTGTCCGATATCGGAATTTGCTGTGGTGTCCGATATATGGTTTGCGATAAAGATCTCGGATAAGGCTGGTTTGCTGAATTGCGATAAAACAGTCAAAGCTCAATTGCGATAAACTCCTCAGGCTTGAATTGCGATAAACTATAGTTTTGAATTGTGATAAAAGCCAGCTTTTGAATTGCGATAGAAATGCAGATTTGCAATTGCGATAACAATAGCCAAGATCCAATTGCGATACTTATCGCAATCTTTACAAGATTGCGACAATTTTAGCGAATTGCGATAGACAGCAGACTCCTAAATTTCGATCAAAGGCAGTTCACCAACTTCTTGTCCTTTAGTCACTTGCCCACTGACTTGCCCATGCTGCTTGTAAGACTTTCTTTCACCAACTTTTACCAACTCAACTCAATTATTTTTGACCAATAATGATACGCATCAAACAAACAAAAAATGATTAGCCAAAAATAATTCGTGTACAATCTTTTAATCTTGAGTCGATCTAGAAACTTGGAACACCACAAGGATCCAATACTTTAACACAAAATTCGAGTGAAAGATACTCATTAGATAATAAACCAAGTCGATATAACACAAACAAACACAACTTTTGATCTTGATTTTGTGTATGATTCGAATAAAAGAAAAAACACAAAACGTAACTTATCTATTGAAAGAGAAGTAACAGTGGGTGTTTTAGCTTAGAGAATCGAACACAAAATACCTCCTACCTTGAAGATTGGCTCTCTGATACCACTTGTAAGGATCGAACTTCCGTTTCTTTATCACACAAACACAACCCAATATGGTGACACTCACAAGATCTATGTATATAACAAGAAGAGAAGTAGTATGTGGATCGTATGGTAAAACTTCTAGTCGAATGATT
This sequence comes from Artemisia tridentata subsp. tridentata, assembly GCA_021014915.2. Lineage (NCBI taxonomy): Eukaryota > Viridiplantae > Streptophyta > Magnoliopsida > Asterales > Asteraceae > Artemisia > Artemisia tridentata. The sequence continues at coordinate 40,653,913 of CP139502.1, forward strand.
ATCACTTGTGGAAGAAATAATACAAAGACTCTATGGGAACACACACACACTCTTTCTTGATACAATAATGAGGCATACACTTGTGAGACACACTTAGGAATGTGAGAGTGTATGTGTTAATATAGCGACACATCCAACACCAAAGGGCTTTAGAGGGCTTTACTTGGGCTTGGTGTGGGCTAGTGTAAGTATTACACTTATACATTTAACTTACACACATATCTAATACCACTAGCCCACTTTCTAAACTATTTAATACATTTGACACTTAGGTTCAATTCTAGCAAATGACCATCACTTCCACATTTAATAAAATAAATGCTAACAATACATAAACTTGTTCTTGACATCTTGATTAGCTTCTTGACTTTGTCTTTAACTTAATCTTTTTGTCTTGAACTTTTTACTTCGAGCTTCATTGAGGATGATATTCATAAGTATGAGTATGCGGAGGTGAAGATGTTGAGACATATGATGATGGTTGATGGACTTTCGTCAGTACCTGCATAAAACAGTTAGCAATAAATCATCCAACGCTTATAGGTTCAGACTTCGAGATCATCAATAGCATAATGTGAACACTTTCTCTAATCCTAGCCCAGGTCGTTTTGAATCGGATACCCCCGAAAGGGCTTACACAAACACACCGAAGTGCATCAACGATTCAGTGAGCCGCTAAGGATCACCCCACGACCGTAGACCGTTTGAAGCATGTAACCATCACGATATAAGGCAAGATCTGAAGATCTCATTAAGACTCTTACAACTTGTGTCCTTTTTGGTGAACACAAGTGTATTATATTGGAAGTGTTCCTAAGAGATCTTTGATGAATCTCATGGCTCTAGACTCGATAATGTGCTCTTTCATTTTAGTCGTCGGAGGCATGGAGCAGAGTTCCACCTTTTCAGTATCAACACATCTCGGAATGAGAGGCCGATAGATTATGCAGTGATCTCCGTGAGAAATGAAACAAATATCTTTTGAGAGATATCTGAGTGGCTAGGAGGGGTGGTGCAGCGCGTCACTGGGTCCATGACGTCTTGTCTTCAATATTAGTATCATCGTTGTGATAACCGATAGCAGATGTATTGACCCGGTTTCTGCCCTAAGTTTTCATGGAGGGATATTTCTTTTCACCCTTTCATTAAACTTTTCTTTTTAATTCTTCAACCCCTTCTTTCCCTTTCTCATTTACTGCTTTTTACAGTCATACCTAAGGACTTCTAATTCTAATCTATTGGAATTGTCCTTGGGTAGATCCCTCTGGCTCTGGCGGATCATAGGACATAACCTAACCATAATCACCTTATTACACCATGATTATCCTAGATTTGTTGATCACATGCCATAAAACCTTTTTGTGAAAATCTCTCAAAGTGTTTATGAGAAAAACACATTTAGATAACACTTCGAGAGTTTTGCATTTTCTGAAATACTCCCCCTTTACATGTGCTCATGCATTTTTAAGATAAATTGCACATGTTGGGTAGAGTTTGCACATTTTGAATTGATCGATTTTCAGTTAATATGACCATTGCGAGACACGTTTACATCACTAGTTAGACTAGCTTGAAATTATTACCCGTCCCGGTCATATTAAAAGAATATCTCTCGAATTGGTACATTCTACTCAGACAAGTCCTTTGCGAGACACGTTTACATCACTGGATAACCAGGTTGAAATTATTACCCGTCCCGGACAAGTCTTTTCGATTACTGACTTTTGATTTTCGTCAATTCGAGGGTTAAACTGAGTCGAGCTCTTTTGAGATTCAACTACGATCACATTTTAATCACATTTCTCCCCTTTAAAAATAGCATTTCGATGGTATTTTTGATACCGATTGATAAAAATCATTGTTTTTAGAAAGTTAATAGGGAGAAACGGATTTGCATGAACTTTCGGAACAAATTTGTTTTTAAGATACTCTCCCTCAAAATTTGCATAGTTTTGACTTTTTTTTTTAAACTTTGGAGCGAATGGGGAGTAAAGATTTGAAAATCTTAAGCAAAATTTTTGAAAAGTTTTGAAAAACCTTTTGAGGAATTTTGAATAAAATTTTGCTTAAGACTAAGAAGTTTGTTTTGATAAACGTTGCGTGATAACTTCTTTTCTTTTAGGATTGTTGCAATAAAGTGTACAACAGGGTCCTTTCTTTGAAAAACGGGTTATGCACTGTTATGTGTGCATAAGCCATAATGGTTAAGCGCGGGTTGTAAGCTGAAATACTTACTAGCCATAGAGATTTTTAGGATAAATGCTCAAAAAGTATTTAAAAACTTTTGTTTTGAATAAGCACTTTCCTTTTTTTGAAGCACGGGTCCTGAACTGATTTGTTCAGAAGCCATAAAATTAAGCTCGGGTCCGAAACTGAGTTGTTCCGAAGCCATAATGTTTTTAGGATTAGACAACAACCTTGGGAACCCATTTAAGCACGGCGCCAACGGGTTTACCATATTTTGAAATCCGTAAGCTGTGTCAATCCGATTCAAAGAAATTGAATTCCAACGAGGACTGAAAACCGGTGTTTCATTTTGAAATAAAACTCATGGAATCAACGGTGATTTAAAACTCTTTTTCTTGTGAAAGTTGTTCGAGAAACCCGGTGTCTCTCTTGGAGTTTTAAAATTTGAAGAAGAAGTTTTCCCTCCATTGTTGAAACCCGATGTTTCATTTTGAAAATTCATTTTTGAGATGAATGGAAACCTTCCCGAATTTGGAATTTTCAAAGCATAGTCATTCTTGTGTTGTAGCGGAAGCATATCAGAGTTTGAATATTTCAAAGGTTTTGAACGACTTTTCTTTGGTTTCCACACTTGCTTTACGGGTGTAAAGCGAGAGTATGGAGTTTGAAAACCTTTATTCTCTTCTTTTGAAGTATTTATCCTTGAAAGCTTTTGAGGAGTAAGTGTTTCAAAAAAACTTTGTTTCTTCTAAAACTTCCTTCCTTTTTGTGAAGAATATGTTGTAAACTAGGAAACCTTTTTCGAAAATGGTTTTGAAGATTCACCCGTGTTAACCTTCTTCGAAACACTCACTTTTGTTGATGAAAAATCTGAAATTTGAGCTTTTCCTTTTGATCGATTAAGAGCATCAAACTTTGTTTTTAAGGCATTGTATGATGTTCTCAAATCACTGTATTCTTTTTGAAGAGAAAGATGATCTTGAGATGCCAATTTAGATTCCAAAGAGGCAATTTGTTTCAAAAATTGATCTTTTTCAGCTTTTGAATCATCCGTTTTACGAGCCAATTTCCGTTCGAACTCAATATTTTCTTTTTCAAGTCTTTCAAAATATTTTTCGAATTTGGTCGTTTTGTTGAAAAGATCAGTTTTGGCATCCTCAAAATCGTTTGTTTGTTGAGCTAAAAGCGTTTCAAGCTCAATCACTTTTGTTTGAAGCACATGATTTTCATTTTCCGTTTCCTTTTCAAAATCTGGAGTATTAGAATCAAACAGGGGATTTGGAAAGGAAACTTTTGTGATTTGAGACTCAACCTTTTTCATCTTCATTGATTCAATCTTTTGCAAAACATTGTCAAACTTTTTATCAGCGAATTCAGACAATTGAGACTTCAAAGCTTCAGTCTCTTTTTGTTTCGTGTTTAAGTTTTGAGTCTGAACTCGTGAACGTTTGATTGAATCAAGCAGGTTTTTGTAAATCTGTTTCAAATGATCATTTTCTTTTTGTAATAATGCCACAGCATGTTCCAATTCAATATTTTTTGTATCAAGTTCGTCCAAATCAAACTTGATTTTGGTATCATCACAATTTTCTTCAAAAATCTTTTCCTTTTCTTTAAGCACTGTTGTCAAAGAGTTTTCAGAAGAAGCTTTCTGTTCCTGCAGTTTGAGTTGGAAAGAAATACTTTGTGCTTCGAGTTTTGTTAAATCTTTCTCAAACTGAGCAGTTCTTTTTGATAATTCTTCTTTAACTTCAGTTGCTTCTTTTGAAAGTTCTGTGATTTTCCTTTTGAGACAAAGATTTTTAGATTTCAAAGAAGACGTTTGTTCAAAATCCACATTCTCATACTCATGGCTGACAGACACTGACTTGAATGACTCTATTTGATTTGTGAAAAATTCTTTTTGAATATCAAGTGTTAAGCATTTTTCATCAAATTCGTCAGTTGATATCTTTCACACGAGGTTCAATCTCATCTTGTAAAATCTTACTGACTTCCATTTTTAGGCGAGTATCCGATGAATGAAGATTATAGAAACCATTATTGGTGTATTGTTGCTTAGACCAAATGACCTTTAACGTATGCTCAATGTGATGTTTAAGATTACAAAACTGTTTTCTTGCTTTATTTTGCCATAACTTAGCATCATAAGTAGCAAGATGTGCTTCTTGGAAATATCTTTTCACATTTGTGTCTTTTCTTTTCAAAGGTTCTTTTGGTATATCTGTCAATTGTGTACAACCATAGACAAAGCCTTGGTACGAGAATGGGCTTTTTCTTTGTTTGACTTTTAAACGTTTTTCCTCTTCAGATTTTTCTTCATCTTCTCAATTGAACAGAACATCAGTCGACAACCCTTTTCCCAATTTTTCAGCATCGTACAAACTAGGTGTCAACTTTTGCACTTTGTTTAGAAAGCAAGGTTTTTCATTTCTCAAATCATTTTCCAAATTATTTTTCAAATGATTAGTATTTTCAAAACCAAGTCCAGATTTTCCTTGATGAGCGTTCTCATCTTTAGGAAGCATCATTTGAAGAGTTTGAACACTATGTCCTGTTTTTCAAAGTTTTGCTTCAAGATTGTTTGCTCGTTTCAAAAACTCTTGATTTTCATTCTCAAGTTTTGTTTTAACAATCTGAAAATTTGAATTGGTTTTCTGAAGCATTGAATTTTCAATTTTTAACTCAATGTTCTCTTTTAAAAGCGCTTGAACCTTTCTGTTGTTAAGTACCATTTGTTCATCCAGTTTTTGAATAGAACGTTTTTCACGATAAAGAGCTTCTCTATACCCGACTTCAAGTTCTTCCTTTCGTTTTAAAAGTGGTGTGACAAAATCTTCGTTTATTTCAAATTTCCGAGCTTGAGATTTACGGTTCGAGATTTCAATTTCAAGTTCAGCTTTGCTTTTTGTTACTTTTTCAAAACCTTTTTCCATTTCTTTAAATCTCTCAAGCTCTTTGGACAATAAGACATTCGCTTTCTTAGCTTTGCGATTGTCCTCTTTGCACTTTTCAAGTTCATGTTTGAAATTTTCGATTAATGAAGCAAAGAAGGCACGATCTTGTTCATAAGAAGATCCATCCTAGGCAAGCTCACCTCCATTAGGATCCATAGCTGGAGTTGTAAGAGTGATATTACTATCAAACCGTTCCCCCACATATGTGTCACTTACGGATTCAGGATGCGCAGGATGTGTCTTATCTTGAGCAAACACATTATCGAAGAAAACAACATTATCATTATCGTTTGAATGTTGTACCGTGGCCAATATCACTGTGTCAGAACTTTGCAGATCTTCTCACTAAAGCTTTTGATGTTGGAAGGTTTCAATACTTGGTAGCAAGTATTGGAATGCTTGACCCTTAAAGTTTTTAATCTGTGTATTTTTGTATATTAAATTGGATTTGTACTGCTAGGCTTGTCAATTGGTACTGTTTTGTATCATTTGTACTGCTAGTACAAATTCGAACTGTTTGTTAGAACTGTTAGTCATGTGTTTATACTGTTATGAAGCAAGTGCTTTGCACTTTGTTTTCTTGGTTTTGGACTAACATTTGCAGGTCATGGAGTTGATAATGACAAAACCTTCGACAAACAAAATCTTGTGAATTCTAGATATCAAGAGCTCCCAAGCTCTCATATAACAACATTACATGAGCAGAATTTGGAAGCTTAAGCACAAAGGAATTTCTAGTGCACTGTGTGAGCAGCATTTGGTGGATTAGTTGCTGACATAATAGGTTGATGATGGACAGAGTTTCGGGATTCATTAACAAAGGTTTTATACCTAAGTTAACTGATTCTTTAAAACTTATTTCTTGAAATCTTATTATGGTGTTTTGCATTGGAATTTATGGCTTAGTTAGTCAGATAGTAACTGACCTAACTCACTCTCTACCATTTTATACTTTTAAGTAAAATGTGTTAGTCCAAGGACATCTGGTAGAGAGAACAACGAGCAAACATGAATCTAGCACATTTGTGTTAGAGGCAACAACTGCCATGAGCTGGAAACCCTTTCAAGAAAGCTCTTTGAATGAGTTTATCTGATCACAGGCAGTTATTTATAACTGAAATCATTGGTTCTCACACAACCAGAGGTTGCATTAAACCGAAATTATGATTAAGTGTCTGTCTTTACACTTAATCCCCTCAAAATGGTTGTTAGCAGTATGATTTTTAATCAAAGTTGGGTTCATACTGCTAAGTCAAAATTTTCCACAAATTTTGTACTGCTAGGCAAAAAGTTAGTACTGACAGGCTTAAGTTTGTACTGCTGGATAGACATTAGTACTGGTGCGAAATAACAGTTTTTTTTTAAAATAGCCGTATCAGAAAGTTTGTGCCCGGTGAGATTTTTACTAATCAATATCTTATCTTAAGGGTGTTTCTTTTGGATATTTTTACTTTTAATCTATTTTATTCACTTTATCTTCAATCAAAAGTTATCTTTTAATTGAAGTCGGTCCAATAGAAACCCTAATAAGACTTTCATAATATCTCAATTCACTTTCTTCATCTACTTTCTAACCTCAATTTACACTATTCACAACAGTCAAATCAACTTTTACTGAAAAATAATGGTTTTTTATCCTTTGTTGACAAGCACAACATAGTGGCGTATTTGGAAAAAGCAGAGGATGACACATACTTCCATCAGATAGTGGACTTTTTAAATGGTTCCCACATAAGGTATTCTTTAACATTAAATCCCACTATCTATGTCTCCCAAATCGAAGAGTTTTGGTAGACTGCTGCTGTCAAAACATTTGACAATGGAGACAAAAAGCTAAATGCCACAGTGGATGGTAAATTGATGTGTGCTTAAACACACATCATTTTTATACCGAAAAATATGCTAAAACGGACTAATAACCATAAAATATGTGAAATTATATTGCAAATATGTTTGGTATGTGTTATTATGTTTTGCAGGTACAACGGTTTGAAAATAAAGCAAAAACGGTAATTATCCGAGCACTCCATTGAAAAGAGCACGAAAAAAAATGAGTCCGACGGAGATGAAAATGAAAACCGAGCAAAAGGGATGATTAAGTGAAGATATGTCTGATTTATTGCATGTGTTGAAAGCTGATAATATTATTTACATTTTTTTTTTTTTTTTTTGTTTATTCCAACATTACTTTCTTTATATTATATTTTTATTCGAGTTAATAATTTTTTTATCAAACAGTATATTTTGTTCAAAACAAAATCAGACAAAAGGTTAAATTGGTAATTTCAGGCAACTCAAATTGCTTTTTCAGAATATCAAACAATCATTTTCACTCAGAATCAGGTTCACTTAACATCTTTGAATCATTCAGCAGCTTTGATTTATTCAGCGCTAAATCATATTTTTTTATCAAACATGCCCTAAATTCCAGTATTTAAAAACTAAGTGATGTCGGTCAACCCAACTTGAATTTATATCAAAAAAAACTATCTATTTCGAGTCAACCCAACCTGAGTACCTGACTCCTACAAATAACTACTAGTTTAAAACCTATGGATAATACCTACAATCGATGCAAATTATATATGTCGCCTTCTATAACTAAACTAAACAATATGGGTTGGGACTCGTGATTGTTGTGTCGACACTTGCTAAGGATAAAATTAGTGAACTTGATAAAGAAGAACAACTTTCTACATATCCCGAGCCCTTAGAAGCTGTTAAGAAAACAAAAACTAGCCATAAAGGATCCAAAAACAAACCACAGCAGAAATCATAACTATAAACACAAATACATTTCATTTATATATCGATAGAAAATGACTAGTAAAGTTGTAATGAATATGCAAAAAACGAATACTTAGCAGACTCTTGAGACTCGAGCTCATTATCAAACCCATCCGCTTCTCGCAACCAAAAACATATGTGGTAATTGGCTTTGGTATAAGTAAAACTAAATCTAAATTAAAACGGTGTGATATAAGTTTGTCCAATTTTTTTGGAATTTTTTGGGTGATTGAGGTACTATCCATGGAGGATATCCAATTCCAATCGCAATTTCACTAAATAAATGTATTCGAGTTTGGTATCAATTTTCTCCGGTTTGACAAGATAAGAAAAAAATAAGAGTTAACTACATTTTTGGTCCTCGTGGTTTACCGGGTATAACGGTTTTGGTCTAATAGTTTCATTTGTAACGGATCATGTCCCATTTTGTCTGACCCGTAACGGGTTTAGTCTAAAATTAACATTCCCATTATCTTTTGCCCTCATGTGACACGCATGTGACCGGAAACTTGTGATTCACTAATATTTCCAGGGACATACAAGTCTTTTAATGTTTCCCGCTATAAACTCTAGGCATTGAGTACTTAGTCAGTCCAATTAATACCCACTCACCTCAAAAATCATCCACCTAACTTCTCATTCACTAATCACTCCCATCAATAATTTTGATCACTGATAAGTCAAAACCCTAATTTTGATCACTGATATCCCCCAAGAATGGTTTCAAATTGGAAGTTGAGAGAAAAAGGTGCCACATTTAATCCATACGTGAAATATAGTAAGTCATTTTGGTCTTTTGCATATTGTATTTGGTTTTGTATTTGTTTAAAGGAATGTGTGTTTGATGATCGTTTGTTGTAATTTTTTGATACAGAGAATGAGCCTAATCTTTTTTCCCAGAAAATCAACCATGGAGGTCATTTCACTTATTTTCCTGGTCCAAAAAGAACTAGGGCTCCCAGACGTGTATACAGAGGTGGTGATGCGGACTGGTTTGATGATGTTGATGCAGATGGGTTTTCAGTTATAGAAGTATCAGGTATGCTAAAAGAGTTAGGTTATGTGAATCCTAAAATGAAAGTGTATTTCAAAAGACCTACACAAGATTTAGATAAAGGGCTTGAACCACTATTCAAAGATGTTGATGTGTTGGATATGATAACCTATGTGCATAAGTTCAAACTAATGGATGTATTTGTTGAGCATCCTATTGATAGCATTGCTATAGAAATAGACCTTGAAAACCAGGAAAATGTTGATTTAGAGAATGCTAATGTAGGTTTAGACACACAGGAAAATGATGATTTAGGGAGTGCCAATGTTGGTTTAGGGAATGATAATGTTGATGTTAATGTTGATTTAGGGCAGTCAAGTGAGCCTACACCTAGTCATAATGTTGATGAGTTTGATCCTCTGTTTTCTTACCCTGTCAATGAAATGGGACAATCAAGTGAGCCTAGACCTAGTCCTAATGAAACTACTGATGTAAGAGAAGACATTGAAGGTAGTGATAAAAGTGATTCAAATGATGGTAGTGAAGGTAGTGATGAAAGTGATTCAAGTGAAGACAGTGATTTTGAGTGTAATCTAGAGGATATGATTAATGATGTTGATGCTGACATGGAAATGTTTAGAAAAAACACTGATCCTAGTGTAGAATGGGTTGGTTCTGATGAGGTAGATCCTAGTGAAGTAGATGCTGATGTTGACATGGAATATGAGGAATGTGACATTGAGGATTTTGATAGTGATATTGATTCTGATGATGATGAGGCTGAGAGGAAGAAAGCTTTGAGAAAGTTGGGAAAAGCTAACAAGTCTGTAGATGGTAAGTTTTATACTGAAAACTTTTATGTTAGTCAAACATTTGCTAACAAAGAGTTGATAAAACAAATGGTGACAAGAATTTCAGTTGAGCAGAGGAGGCAACTATATTTGACTAAAAATGATAAGGTAAGGGTAAGAGCAGAGTGCAGAGGTATTATTCCTCAGTTTTCTAATAGTGGGCCAAATGTTGATGGGCTGGGTGAAGGCAACAGTCAAGGCCCAAGTGTAAGTCAAGGTCCAAGTGGGGTGGATTCCAAAAAGAAGTCAACAAAAAAAGGGTTAAAGACGGTTGGTGGGGAATTAAAGTGCCCTTGGTTATTGCATTGTTCTAAACCTAGGGGGAAGGCACATGGTATGTGAAAATATTTCAAGATATCCATACTTGTCTTAAATCCAGGACTATCCCAAAGTGTACAGCTACATTTCTATCTAAAGAGATTGAGCAAAAAAATCAAACCAAATCCTAAAATACCCCTTTCTGCTCTCAAAGATCAACTATCAAAGAAGTATGAATTAGGTCTGTCAAAACAGAAGATCTTTAGGGCAAAACAAATGGCACAACAGAAGGTGATTGGAGATCATACAAAACAATATGCTCAATTGAGACAATATTGCTTAGAGTTGAAAGAGAAGAACCCAAATACAACAGTCAAGATTGATGTTGAAAGAAACTTTAAACCTGATAGTCAGACAAGGAAGTTTAGAAGAATCTATGTTTGTTTAGGGGCTTTGAAAAGTGGATTCAAAGCTGGGCAAAGAGATCTTTTAGGCCTTGATGGTTGCTTGTATGAAATGTCATCAGAAAGGTCACAATAGTAGAGCTTGTAGAGGTAGAAGAGAGTCTCAGTCTACTGAAAGAACATCACAGTCAAGCAAAAGAGCAACACAAGCAAAAAAACCCACTAAAAGACCATCACAGTCAAGCCAAAGAGCAACACAGTCTACCCCATCTCAAGTTGCCCCAGAAGTGGTACCATCTCAGTCTGCAAATGTGCTATCTCAGTCTGCAAATGTGTTTGCATCATGTTTCAGGTTTTCCAAGAGAAGTGCAAGCAGACTATCACCTATCAAAGCTACTAAAACTGCACCAAAACCTTCTGAAGGTCCAAGTGGAAATTGATGTGTTTTAAGACTTGTGTTTTGTTTATGTATTATGACTTTTGGTTATGTGTTTTAAGACTTGTGTTTTGGTTATGTATTATGACTGTTGACTATTATGACTTTTGTAAGACTATTATCACTTTTGTATTAGGAAATGTTTTATCAGTATGGTATTTGCAGTATGTTTCTTATTTGCAGTATGTTTTATGACTTGTTTGTTCATTGTTGTGTGACTGGTTTTACAACTACAAACAAACCAAGTTGACCCATTTGACATGTTAAATAATTCAACAACAACAAATCTTGAAAAGTCATAATAGCATTCCATTAACTTGATGCCAAAACACAAAAGACCTACTGACATTATCTAATACATTACAGTCACTTCAAACCAACAACAACCAACTTCATTTAAGAAGAAAATACAACACAAATAACAACCAACTAAACCCTAACATGATCTTCAATCTTCTTGCTTCACCTTGGTATCCTGCAACAGTACCTTGTAACCCATTCATGTTTCGTAAAAGCCCAGGAATAATCTGAACAGCTCTTTCACAAACTGGTGGGTCGTACCAATCAATAATACCACAATTTGTGCCCTAATAAAAAACATAACCAAATTAGGGAAAGTATGTGATATTTAAAAGATCTCATAATTAAGGTCTTACCCTTCTAGAACAGCAATAGAAACGCCTTCCTGGATTAATATCAGTCCATATTGTTCGAAAAATTGCTCTCGAATGACACCTTGGACAATGAACCATGGTTGTGTGTTATGCGTGTTTTTGGATTTAGGTTTCAGTGGAAGTGAGTTAGAAAAGAGAAGGGAAGATTATATAAAGAGGATTGATAAGGAATGACTAATTTGCCCTCAAATTTTAGTCAACTAAACAAGTTAACGGTCAAAGATAACGGGAATGTTTACTTTGGACTGCTGGAATTAGTGAATCTTTATCATCATATAAATCACATAATCAAGGTACACAAACTTGCGGAAGCATGTAAACAATTATAAGTATAACACATAATTATTAACTTAAACATAAATAGAAAACGTACCCGATGCACTTCAATAAATCTTGAATATATATTAAACTAGATCAATGAATAACCCCTTACCGTTTTGTTATTCGATCTCTTGATAACAACAATAGTGTGTTGTTACCTCGTTCTTGTACACACAAACTATAACGAATAAAAGAGATTGCAAGATCTTAGAAAACACTTAATTTTTTATCACAAAAAAAATGATAACCCTAAGGTGTTTAGGTTGTACGATCGGCAAGGAGAAAAAAGAAGAAACCAAAGCTTTAGGGTTATGTGTGTGTGCACAAAAGGTTAGCCAAACAATTACCCTTGAGTTTGTTTATATACTAATAGAAACTTGGAGGACAAGTTGGACTAGGATTGGGTTTCCCCAACCCTAATGTCGACCGGCCTATGGGATCCAAGAGGATCTTCCGGATCCTTCTTGGCATCTATTTTCGTATTAGTCCTTCTCGTTTACCTTTAACGATAGTTAGTCCATACGGTTAAGTACTAACGACCGTTAACTCCGTTAAGTGTTTAAATAATTATATATTCACAACATTTAACATATATAATTATTATACTTTTATTCTTGTTTGTATTGTGTGCAATCCTGAGGTCTCGGGTTCGAAACTAGACATTTACGTATTAATTGTTAACCATAATTCAACAACTCCCACTTGGTTAATTATTAATAGCAAAATGACATTGGTTGGCGTCTTGCAACACTCCAATGCCCCCAGTTTGACTCGAGCTAGATTTCCTGGAAAATCTTTAATGATTCATCATTATTATTATCCTTTTGTTACTAATACTCTATTAATAAAGATATGGATCTATGTCACACTTTATTAATGTTTCTGTTTCTCATTGTTTAATGATTGAACAAAATTACCAAAACATCTGAACGCATTCCAGATAGACTTTGGGCGTGCCCACGCAAACATTTTGTCAACCCTACGAGGGGCCCAGCAGTATTATACTTCAAAACAAATTTGAAGGAACAAATTCTTTCTTGACTACAAGAATAACCCATGGACTTTGCAACACTTCTGGAAACAATCCTTATAACTTCCAGTTACGGTAAGCGGTAGATTGCTTCACAAAAATGCACTACATCCATGACTCTTATCTGGTATCTCAAGTCTGAGGATAACTATTTCATGAATTACTTGATGACAAGATCCATAAGTAATCTCATGCTTAGTTGGGATAAGTCCTATACTCTATTCATAGAATATCATGTGAAACTGGTATGACTACGCATCAATATACTTTCAAGTATATTCTCACCAATCTTCACATTTGTCTTAATTTAATGATATTCCCATATCATTAACCGACAATGGACATATTTAGAATAATAAAATTTATTCAAGGATATAAACATGCAAAAACAGGATATATGTATATTTCAACAAGACAATATAATAAAACATAAACAATACTTTATTTCATAAAATCAATAATTGTCTATTACATCCTTTATCCAAATACTAATCACAAATGGGCATGAAACTTTCAGCCTTACGAAGACCTATTCCTTCAGCTAACTTATAAAGCTTAGTGCCAGGAAGAGCTTTCGTTAATTGATCTGCCAAGTTATCATCTGTGTGAACTTTGAGTACTTCGATCTGTCCAATCTCTACTTGCTCTCGCACATAGTGATATTTGATCGGATAATGTCTGGTGCCTTTCATGATTCCAGGTTCATTGGCAAATGTAATTGCAGCTGAATTGTCACAATACATTTTTATAGGTTGTTGAATCGAAGGCATAACTCCAAGCCTTGATACAAACTTCCTAATCCAGACGGCTTCCATTGCAGCATCTGATGCAGCTATGTACTCACTTTCTGCTGCAGACATCGCTAATGTACTCTGCTTCTTGCTCCTCCAATCCACAGCTCCTCCATTAATGACAAAGACGTATCCAGTCTGAGACTTCATATCATCCTTATCACCTTTCCATGAAGCATCGCAGTAACCTGTAACATCAAGTTCTGCTTGTGGATCACCCCCATAAACTAAGAACATATCTTTAGTAGCCCTAAGGTACTTAAGAATATTCTTAACAGCAGTCCAGTGAGCTTCACCTGTATTCTGCTGATATCGACTGGTTAAGTTCTGAGCAAACGCCACATCTGGCCTTGTGCTTTTAACCGCATACATAATAGATCCCACAGCCGAAGCATAAGGAACTTTTGCCATGCGTTTCACCTCTTCAGGTGTTGAAGCACAAACTTTCTTGCTCAAGCCATGTTGTTCTTGCATCGGCAAATATCCCTTCTTGGAATTTTGCATATTGAATCTCTTCAATATTTTATCGATGTAAGCACTTTGGCTTAATCCAATTAATCACTGAGATCTATCTCTATATATCTTAATTCCCAGAATGAAAGCAACTTCCCCTAAATCTTTCATAGAAAAACACTTTCCAAGATATGCCTTGACTTCTGATGCGTGGTTTTGCGACCTTACAACAGGTTTTACCTCTCGAGGGATCTCAAGAGGCTTACAACCCCACCAGGCAGTGTACCTGACCGATGTAGTATAGTGTAGTGGTAAGTACGGGGGATTGATCGTTCTCCACAGGGAATAGTGTTCGTTAGGTATGAAAAACTACTTTAGTAGGTCTAAGGGTGAGGGAAGATTCTTTTTGTATTTTTATATTTTTTTTTATGAAAGCAAGTAAAATCTCGGGTTTGAAGGAGTGGGCGGAATTAGTTGCTAGTCAACTAACCCAAATTACTACGAATGCAAATAAAATAAAATAACTGAAAATGAAAAGAGTTGTGAAACTTATGTGGAGAGAAATGTGTTTACTTAGATTTCCTTACTCCCTAACTATCTTTTACCGGTTGATTAGTGTGTATTAATTGCGTGGATGACGGGTGTATTCCTTAATACCAATCGTGGGGTGGCGTACGTACTTCCCCAACTCTACAAGCTCCTACTTCACTCCTATGTCGAGCCGGCTAGGAAGCTCCTAACATGGGATCACTAGAATTCGCTCATGCATTAAATACAACCATAAAAACCTTAGTACGCATTGGTTCATGTTTCTTAAGACGTTCAAGCAAGTTACCGAATAGGAAGTTAGCCAGTTTTCTTAAGCCTAACATCGATGAACAATCATCCAATACAACTAATAACACACTAATAACCAATAATCAATAGCTAGGTTTCATTAGATCTAAGCAAACACAAGATAAATCTAGCCTAGCATGTTAATTAAAAGACAAGAACAATATATAATCAAACAACACATAGACATATTGATTGATTAAATGATAACTTATCTTCCATTAAACATGGGAGATCCAAGGGTATGAAAACCCTTAAAAATGGCAGAAATTCGTCTTTAGGGTTTCTCCTCACAAAGTTGCACACTAATGACAAAAAATTGCAAAACTATATATAGAGTTTAAGGGCTGACGGCGTCACGTTATAGGACTTGACGCCGTCACCTCGCCGTGTCTAGGGTTCCCGGATGGCCTTCTTGACGTCGTCCCTCTTTAGACCTCCAAAATCCGCTCTGGCTTATCAAAGCTTGACGCCGTCAGAATATGGCTTGACGCCGTCCCTCTTTAAGTTAAACCGTGATGGCCTTGATCACTTCAAAGGGTGACGCCGTCAGACTTTCCATTGTAAAATTCTCTGGCTTATCATGAGTAATTTTCATATCCACCTTTTTTGCCAAGCCATGACACCGTCAAGGGCAATCCCTGACGCCGTCAAAGGTACTTTCCAGCATAATTTTGAGACTTTGTCGTTTTCTTCACTTTTATGCTCCAAAAACGTCCAAAATGCTTCCTTTTCCAGATTTCTTCTCCAAAGTACCTAAAATGACAAAAGGAACGATTTAGGGCAATATTTGATCAAATAAATACGATTTAGGGCTTAAATGACCCCCTAAAAGTGGTACACTTTTCGCTTCATCAAATACCCTTACACTTGAGATTTGCTTGTCCTCAAGCAAATGCGCTTTTATTCTAATCAAAATACAAGTTAGGGGTCATTTAATGCTAATATAAAAGTAATTACAACAAACAGTCGTTCCACTTTAATCATAATAAGCACGGAGATTACATACTAGCACCTCACAAGTAGTGTTTAGATACTCACATCTCTCAGGTGTCATCAAAATAAATCTCATAAATGAAAACGGATAATATCTCTCACTACCTGTCATAGCAAATAGATTACAATAGGCTTGGGAAAGGATTGAAAACCTCCTCCACTAGGCGTAAGCACCTAAGATAAACTATCAAAGAGGGCTTTTAAATGGGTTATAACGTGAGGTGTAGGGATATGATAAACACGGTTTTGTTGGATAAGGGATATTTTACTGGTGGCGAGTTAAAGATCTTGATTAATTACATGTACAATATGGCGTTGCTAAGCCAAGACTAGACTTGACTTAAGCTAAAAACAAAATAACAAAAACATAAGACAAACATAAAATGAAACGGGATGGTAGTCCGTATGTTTTTTCTATTTTTCTTTTTCTCATTTTTTTTTGTATTTTTCTTGATTTTTTTTTTTTTTTTCATACACTCTTGCCCTACCATCCAAAATAATACATCATAGAGGCGTTGCATTCCCCTTACACTTGAACTTTTACATAACTTTACAAATAACTATTCTAATGACTCGAATTAAGATAATCGAAACACTTGGAGTACTTTTAAAATATTTAGCACATATGGGGGTAATAAATGATGTTCTTCCCCATTACTCCATTACACTAGTACTTTACCCATGAGTCCCAATCGTCCAAAAACAATATGTACACGGATATGACTCGACTTAGCAACCATGTAATCAATTAGATAATTAACTTGGGTTTAAACAAATGTTGTCACAATAATGCACTAAAAATGAGTGCATACAAGGTGGGCTAAGGCAATTTGGGTGTACATTTTAGTGGGGTGTAACAAATTCTTCCTTTAAGTAAAATGCTTAAAGGTCGAAACGAAAAGATAGGCTCTGAGGGGTGTACTAGGGGTATCGTGTACTAAAAATGAGTACAACGCAAAGGGTGTGGGAGAATTACTTGACCAATGTAGCCAATGTAATTATAACAAAAAACACAGGTGTAAAACAATGGGTTAATCCTAATGCCTCTTATCATGTAGTAAATCTAACTACACGAATGTAGTCTCACTTGTGGCCTCAGAATGGTCCTAACGCAAGTTCTAGAATCTAAGTGCTACCGGTACACACATCATAGCATAAATGCTTTTCCTACCAATTCTAGGGGCGAACCTCACATATTTAGGGGTGGAAAATTTTTTAGTGGTACGGTTTTTTTGTGCTAGTCATATAACTCCTATCCATGAGACGCTCATTAAGATCAAAGTTTCACTCCTATATGTTGTAAAAAATTTTAAATTTGGCACTAAAATTGCCCTAACAGGTATTTCTCTCAGTTTTATTACACATCTACCATTAAACAAACAAAAATCAAGTGCAATTGCATTCTCTAAAGTATCGTATTTTACCCCCCCCCCCCTTACACTTAAGATGAACATTGTCCCCAATGTTCAAATAACAAGATGTAAAAGTAAAAAGGTAAAAGAATGAAATCAAATACTCCCCTGATTCGCTCGGTGGATAATGTGGTAACATGGTTAGATCTTCTTCCAAGAGAATGTAGAAGCTCCAAAACTAAAGCATCGCCAAAAGCTTGATTCCACATACATCTCCTTGTCCAAAATAACCTGTTAAACATGAGAAAACAAACACGAAAACCTGCATAACATCGGCGGGATAAATTCTATATATAAGGATATAATGCTTGTGGAATGATTATTTTGCAGATTCCTGGAGATTATAAGTTAGAGATTTAATAAAAACTTTTTATGAAAACAAAACTTTCAAAAATTTCAGAAAATTAACACCTGACGCCGTCAGGTTGTAACTCCTGACGCCGTCAGAAATGATCTGACAGAATTTTCATGTTAAGTTTCCGGAAAATTTCTGGAAAAACCTTTACCTTACTTCCTGGAAATCCTGCAAAACATCATTATGACTCGAAACAAGCATTTGACTCAAACAAGTACTAATATGTATGTTAATTTAATATTGTTATGATTCATGTTTATTTGTGTTCTAATAAACCGATTTGGATTTCCCTTACACTTATCTTTTTTCAAAATACCTTTATATGTAGTTAAGACGAAGTTAAAAACAAGATAAAGCATTTTCACAATTTAGTTTTGAACATGAATCAATAATAATAAAAATTAAACACACATACGGAAACAAATAAAATCAAACAAACAAATAAATAAACACACAAAGCAAATAAAGCTTGGGTTGCCTCCCAAGAAGCGCTTTTCTTTATTAACGAGTCTTGTAGCTAGACTCAAAGTCCTTCTACCCTATGTAAGTGAGCTCGTCATCGAGGACGTCTTTAGGGTTAAGCTTGGATTGAAGTTTCCTATTGGTCCGCTTAGTACAATATATCCTTTCAAACTTCTCTCCATCCGGGTCATACAATGTCACCTTAATATGCCATGACCCATCTCCATCTTTGGGTGGTTTGTCCCAATCCCACTTATGATCATCGTCCTCACGAATCCACTTATTCATCCCTAGGTTAATTGGCAAAACTCCTAGGAAATCAATCATCTTCCTAAAAACTAGAGGGTCTTCAAATGGATCCAATTCGGTGTCCCTATCCAAGAGTTGTTCTACCGCATGTGTTCGGTTCACAAAGTCCTCTTCTAGGTAAAATGGGCGTTGGGGTCCTATGAAGTCTCTATCGATCCAAGGTCCATATCTAGATGGTCTCCTATTTAATTCTAACCAATGGGGTGTTGGTTCCCCACTAGTATCATAGGCATGTTTCTTAACATCATAGACTGACCAAGTATCACCTTCTCCTACCGCTATCTTAGATTCCTTACAATCAATCATAGCACTAGCGGTCGCCAGAAATCCTCTACCTATCAACAAGGGGCATGTAGGGTCGCTAACCATATCAAGGACGTGGAAATCGGCTAAAATGGTTAGTTTTCCTATGTGTACTAACACGTCCTTGACTACTCCAACCGGATAAGCAACACTTCCATCCGCTAAACCTATTATTACCTCGGTCTCTTCAAGTTTTCCTAGTTTTAGAGAGGTGTAGAGAGGTAACGGAAGTAGGTTAAGGCTTGATCCAAGATCGGCTAATGTGTCAAAAGCCTCCGAATTACCGATCTTGCAAGGTAGAACAAATAAGCCCGGATCATCTAACTTCTTAGGTAGCTTGTTTTGAACAAAGGCGGTCCCTTTTTCGCCTAACTTGAGCTTCTTCTCATCCAACACATCAATAACCGGACTTTCAAGGTGGAGCTCCTTGAATTCTTCGTCAAGGTTTTGAGTGGGAGGTGTTTCAACTACGACTTGGGTTTGTTTGAAACACGAGCTCATGGAATTGACCGAATAATATTGTGGACAAGAACTAGGAGACGAAACCGACGAGATGGCGTTGACGTTTAGTTTCGGGTTCTTGACTGTGTTGCTAGGGAGTGCTCCCATTTCTCGGTCATTGAGGGCTTTCAACAAAGTGTCAATCTTATTGGTCATCTCGCTTTGTTTTTGTTTGAAATCGGCTTCAAACTTGGCCAAACGAGCTTCTTGAGATGCCATAAATTGAGACATCAATCCTTCAAAGTTATTGGTACTACCATTGTTGGAAGGATTGTTGTTGAAAGTACGGTTCGAGTTGGAACCGCTTGATTGGAAACGATTAGGTGGGTTGGAAGAATTGGTTTGTTGTGTGTTTTGGTTTTGTTTCCACCTAAGGTTTGGGTGATTTTTCCATGAGGGGTTGTATGTATCACCGTAGGGGTTTTGCTCGGGTTTGAAAGTGTACCACTTGTCTCCCGCTCCGTCGGTACGCGAGGATGCGTAGTCCGCAAAAGCTTGTTCGGGGAGTTCCATGCAATCACGAGTGTCGTGGGGACCACTACATAATTCACATGAAGAAGTGATTTTGTTCACTTGGCTTGAAGGTTTAGGAGCCTCGTAGGATTTCATAAGAAACTTGACTTGGTCTTCAAGTTCTATGATCCTACGGTCGGAAGTGCTTGAATTTTTTGAAGGCAAAGATATTGCCTTGACCGTTTTATTCAAATCACGGGGATCACTCCAACTTTCGTTGTCATAAAGAGCAAGATCTTCTAGGAGAGCCCATGATTCTTCCGCACTTAGATCACGTAGCTTACCACCGGCCGATTGGTCAATGGTTTGCCTCGTGGAAAGATTGATATGGTCATAGAAGATTTGGACTTGGAGCCAAAGTTCTATGCCATGGTGAGGGACTTTTTGGAGTAAGTCCTTGAATCGAGTCCATGCCTCGTAGAGGGTTTCGCCTTGACGTTGTTGGAACATCAAGATATCATTCCTTAGCTTGGTAGTTCTTCCCGGTGGGAAAAACTAAGCAAGGAAGCGAGTGGTGAGATCATCCCAAGAGGTGATGGATCCTGCGGGTAGACGTTCTAGCCATTGACTAGCTTGGTCCCGCAGAGAGAATTGAAAGAGACGCAGTCAGGTCGTCTCTCGAGTGGCAACATCAAGGTCTATGGAATCAACAATTTTGAGAAAGTCCTTGAGATGTTGATTAGGATCTTCGGAACGAAGTCCATGGAATGCGCATCCGCTTTGCACCAACCGGATGGTGTCAGATCGCAAGGGTGTGACATTGGCTCCTTGAGTGAGCTCAATGGTGTTTCGATAGCCATGGTGGCTAGGACGAGAGTAGTCTCCTAAGGTACGGGCTCTAGGAGGTGGGTGTTGTTGTGGTGGTGGGTTGTTGGGATCAAGGATATTACCACCTTCCATGATGTCGGATGGTAATGGTTACGAACAAAGAAACGAAGAAAAAAAGATAGACTAAAGAAAACCTAGAAAAATAAAAATCTCACTAGAAACGAATCTAGTGAGTAGACCTAATAAAATAAAAATTCAACCTAAACAATAACTATTCCCCGGCAGCGGCGCCAAAAACTTGATGCGTGGTTTTGCAACCTTACAACAGGTTTTACCTCTCGAGGGATCTCAAGAGGCTTACAACCCCACCAGGCAGTGTACCTGACCGATGTAGTATAGTGTAGTGGTAAGTACGGGGGATTGATCGTTCTCCACAGGGAATAGTGTTCGTTAGGTATGAAAAACTACTTTAGTAGGTCTAAGGGTGAGGGAAGATTCTTTTTGTATTTTTTTTTTTTTTTTATGAAAGCAAGTAAAATCTCGGGTTTGAAGGAGTGGGCGGAATTAGTTGCTAGTCAACTAACCCAAATTACTACGAATGCAAATAAAATAAAATAACTGAAAATGAAAAGAGTTGTGAAACTTATGTGGAGAGAAATGTGTTTACTTAGATTTCCTTACTCCCTAACTATCTTTTACCGGTTGATTAGTGTGTATTAATTGCGTGGATGACGGGTGTATTCCTTAATACCAATCGTGGGGTGGCGTACGTACTTCCCCAACTCTACAAGCTCCTACTTCACTCCTATGTCGAGCCGGCTAGGAAGCTCCTAACATGGGATCACTAGAATTCGCTCATGCATTAAATACAACCATAAAAACCTTAGTACGCATTGGTTCATGTTTCTTAAGACGTTCAAGCAAGTTACCGAATAGGAAGTTAGCCAGTTTTCTTAAGCCTAACATCGATGAACAATCATCTAATACAACTAATAACACACTAATAACCAATAATCAATAGCTAGGTTTCATTAGATCTAAGCAAACACAAGATAAATCTAGCCTAGCATGTTAATTAAAAGACAAGAACAATATATAATCAAACAACGCATAGACATATTGATTGATTAAATGATAACTTATCTTCCATTAAACATGGGAGATCCAAGGGTATGAAAACCCTTAAAAATGGCAGAAATTCGTCTTTAGGGTTTCTCCTCACAAAGTTGCACACTAATGACAAAAAATTGAAAAACTATATATAGAGTTTAAGGGCTGACGGCGTCACGTTATAGGACTTGACGCCGTCACCTCGCCGTGTCTAGGGTTCCCGGATGGCCTTCTTGACGCCGTCCCTCTTTAGACCTCCAAAATCCGCTCTGGCTTATCAAAGCTTGACGCCGTCAGAATATGGCTTGACGCCGTCCCTCTTTAAGTTAAACCGTGATGGCCTTGATCACTTCAAAGGGTGACGCCGTCAGACTTTCCATTGTAAAATTCTCTGGCTTATCATGAGTAATTTTCATATCCACCTTTTTTACCAAGCCATGACGCCGTCAAGGGCAATCCCTGACGCCGTCAAAGGTACTTTCTAGCATAATTTTGAGACTTTGTCGTTTTCTTCACTTTTATGCTCCAAAAACGTCCAAAATGCTTCCTTTTCCAGATTTCTTCTCCAAAGTACCTAAAATGACAAAAGGAACGATTTAGGGCAATATTTGATCAAATAAATACGATTTAGGGCTTAAATGACCCCCTAAAAGCGGTACACTTTTCGCTTCATCAACTTCATGCAAACTTGGAATGTCTTTTCCCATGATCAATATGTCATCAACATATAATATAAGGAAAATTACTTCACTCCCACTAGCTTTGTGGTATACACATGGCTCATCAAGATTTTGAGTAAAACCAAACCTTTTAATTTCACTATCAAACCTCTTGTTCCATTGTCGTGATGCTTGCTTCAATCCATAAATGGATCTTTGAAGTTTGCATACACGATTTGGAAACTTTGGATTCACAAACCCCTCAGGCTGCGCCATATAGATATCCTCATCTAGGCGACCATTTAAGAAAGCGGTTTTTACATCCATCTGCCAAATCTCATAGTCATAGTATGCAACTATAGCTATAAGAATCCTAATAGCCCTTATGTCAGCTACAGGAGAAAAGGTCTCCTCGTAGTCAACACCATACGTTTGAGTAAAGCCTTTAGCTACCAAACGGGCTTTATAGGTGTGTACATTGCCATCCATGTCAGTTTTCTTCTTGAAGAGCCACTTACTCCCAACTACCTTGGCATTAGGAGGAAGGTCTACTTCAATCCAGACTTCATTGTCTCTCATGGATTGCATTTCCCCATTCATAGCAACTAACCATTTTTCCTTTTCAGGACTATTAATGGCAGCTTTATAACTAGGCGGTTCATCAAGATCCCCTTGTATATATTCCTCACATTCTACGTTAAGACATAGACGTTCAGGAGCTTTTACAGTCCTTACGGATCTGCGAATGGGAACCACTTCAACTTCTGGTGGAGGACCCAGACTTTCTGGTTCTTCAGGAAGTTGGCTAGTGTTTTCAGAAGGTAATGCATCATCTTGATCTTCTTCAAGATCATATATCCTCCCACTTAATTCTTGAGATATGAGATCCTTTTCCAAGAAATCTCCATACCTTGCAACGAATACTTTGTTCTCGGGAGGATAATAAAAGTAGTAACCCATTGTTTCCTTTGGGTATCCTACGAAGATACATTTTACAGATCTTTGTTGGAGCTTGTCGCCCAAGTCATGTTTAACGTACGCCTCGCAACCCCAGACCTTAAGATAAGACAAGTTAGGAGTTTTTCCAGTCCATAACTCATATGGTGTCTTATCAACCTTCTTTGTGGGAACCATATTAAGAATGCGAACAGCAGACTCCAAGGCATAATCCCAGAATGAGAATGGGAAGAGTTGTTAGATTAAACATAGATCGTATCATGTCTTGCAATGTACGATTTCTTCTCTCAGATACACCGTTTTGTTGTGGTGTATATGGAGAAGTAAGGTGCTGGACAATTCCTTCCTTAGCTAGATAATCCACAAACTCTTGACTCAGGTATTCACCACCTCTATCGGATCGAAGAGCTTTAATCTTCTTTCCAAGTTGCAATTCTACTTCAGCTTTAAACACTTTGAATGTTTCAAACACCTCATGTTTATGTTTAAGTAAATAAACATAACCATAACGGCTGAAATCATCCGTAAATGTTAAGAAGTAGCTAGCACCTCTCCTTGACACATGTCTAAGTGGTCCACACACATCTGTATGAATAAGACCAAGTAGATCAGTAGCCCTTTCAATCCTATTATTAAAGGGTTTCTTTGTCATCTTCCCACTAATACAAGACTCGCATTTATCAAATGATTCATCATTGATCTTTTCTAAAAGCCCATCATGTTGCAGCTTTTTCATGCGATCCTTGCTTATGTGAGCAAGTCGACAATGCCAAAGATAAGACGAATCCAGACTTTTCTTGATTCTCTTATTGTTGATGCTATACATCGAATTATTTTTAACACAAGCATTACCATTATCATTCATATCAAGTTCAAAAATACCATTCACAGCAATAGCATTAAAATAAAATACACCATTTAAAGAAACAGAAATTCCATTGCTATTAATAGTATGTTCAAAACCAAGGTTCAACAAACATGAAAATGAAATAACACCTCTAACAATTGACGGTGCATAATGACAATTATTTAAAGATAGTACTAAGCCCGAAGGCAACACTAAATCAAATACGCCTATAGCTTCAACTTCTGCATGTGCTCCATTACCCACGTGCAAGAATTGTTGTCCATAGGCCAGCTTTCTCTCAACTCTAAACCCCTGCATAGTATTGCAAATATGAATACCACATCCCGTATCATATACCCAGGAATTTAACTTATGAGTTAGAGTAAATAATTCGATTACAAAGAACGCACCTGAAGAGCTAGGTTTACCAGCTTCACTCTTTTGCTTCTTCTGTCGCAAGTCATTGATGTAGAGCGGACAGTTCCTCTTCCAGTGCCCTACTTCATGACAGTGGTGACAAGCCTGATCCTTCTTTCCTGGAGGACTCACCTTGTTCTTCTTGGGTTGGTGTTGATTCACCTTAGGATTTGGTTGATAGGCCATGACCTGCTTGCCTTTATCACCTTTACCCTTACCCTTGTTCACATGCGATTTTTTCTGGATCCTACCTCCTTGAATTGCCAACACTTGCGGAGTAGGAGCCTTGCCCTTGTGTGGTAAGTGTTTCTCGTAGTCAACAAGCAATGCGAGTAACTCAGAAACTGTCTTCCCCGAGCAATGCATGTTGAAGTTTTGTACAAAACCACCAAAATCCTTGTTAAGGGACCTGTTGATTAGGTTAACTTGAACATTCTCGGGGTAACCAAATCCGACTCTATGAAGTTGATCAAAGAATTCTCTCATCTCATTCACATAGTCTTCAACTGGTTTACCATCACCATGTTTGCAGCTATGTAGTTTGTCAAGAGACTCATACATTTCAATTTCAGGAGTCTTTTCATAAGACTTCTTGAGCTGTTCGAGCATGTTATATGGAAAGTAATACTCAAACTTCTTTTGCATCATTGGTTCCATACTTTGAAGCATTAAGCACCCAATCTCATTGTACTTAGCATACTCAGCTCTCCATGCTGCTTTGACCTCTTCAGTAGCGGTCGCAGCAGGCTCATCAGGGCAAGGAGTATTCAAGTAATTGAGCTTACCAGTCGCCCTCAAGATAATTCTGAGCGATCTGTGCCAATCATTGAAGTTTTTCCCAGTCAATTTTGCTCTTTCAAGATGACTCTTGAAAGCAGCGAACACGGAGTTATCGGGTTGAGCCATTCTACAGAAAATAGAAAAGTTCAAACATTAGTATTTTCAATAATACTTATTCTCAAGAAAATATAATACCCATGGATATATTCATATAACCAACTTAATTTCCTTGAAAATCTAGGATCCAACTTTACATAATTCCACTACATCAGTTGATCTGCTAGTAGTGGAAGTACAAAAGATGGTAATTTGTCGTACAATAATTGACAAACAAGTTTTCCAATTCCTAGATAATTTATGGGATTTACTACATATTGATTCATCAATATGTCACGTAAGCATGTTTATCCCATCTCATGCCTTAAGCTCTAGGTCTCACGCATCAGCTTAATTAAGTTGTCTAACTTAGAAACTGCAAATTAATCCATGTGTGGTCTCACGCACACTCGGGAATTTACCTTGTCATTAATTTTGGTCCAGGTCTCACGCATACCCAAAATTAACTTCAAGTGTTCCTTATAGTTAGATGGCATGTAACTTAAATTTTAGGGTATTTAGTTTTTGATGTGACAAAAACATGTACAAAGATGCATGCACTCATCTTTGTATCATTAGTTTTCAAAACAATTTTTATGTACCAATTAGTTAAGAGTAAACCAAAAAACTTTGTACTTGAGGTATTGGGTTCACCAATTAAAGAAGTACCAACAATTATCGCCCACATATCCTACTCTTACATGTTATTCGGATATTTGCCACAAAAGTGGCGTGTGGAATTGAGGTAAATCACCCTTAAGATGATAGTGTACGTAAATAGTGATATAGGTAAGTCGTAGTTGACGCACAAGCGGGCCCGGAGAGCCGGTAGGAGCGAATCTCTTAAAAAACCCCTCTCCAGATAAACCCACCACACAGTTTGTCAACTTTGGTCCGCCTTTCACACACTATTGTACAAAAACATCAATCAAGCAAAGTTTATGATCTTAATCTTTAAAAAAATTAAGTAACAAAGTTTAGATCTTGCTAGTCTCGCCTGGGAGCTGATTACCGTGCGAATCGGACCACTAGCGGCACATAAGACTCTGCAAGATCCTTACTTTATCACTTTATGTTTCACCATTATTAGTCCAATTTAATTTTTCTTTAAAAATTACCCTTTTTATTGCTTACTTTAACATATCACATATAAAAAAAACAATAAACAAGTAATTAAAAGAAAAACAAACAATCAACTAATAAGAAAACAATTAATTGTTAGTGAAACATCTAGTCACATGCATCCTTTTAAACAATCCTAAATAAAATCAATATCTAGGTGTCAAGTATGCATATGTTTTAACTAAGACTTTCACCTTGCACAGGTGAGCCACATACATTGACATAGTCAATTGCGTAAGTCATAGCAAAACATATACCAAATTGCACATAATTGATTTTAATATTTAATTGGAGTCTTCCCCAATTTAAGAATTATTAATCTCGTGGAAGCAACAAAACAATTTAATTCAAGTAATTATCCGTGACTAACATGCATGTTTTGTCACGGACTTATGCATATCACATAGCAATTAGGTCACAAGATACATAACACAAAAACTTGTTAAAGACCTAGGGTTTCTAATTGATCATAATTAATTATGAAAACCACAAACCCTAATTAGGGTTTATGGAGTAAATCGACACCCCCCCCCCTAAATTAGGGTTAGGGTTTCGACTTTTATTAAAAAATCAAATTTTTAATAATAAAACCCTAGTAAATAAAACATGTATAATCTAAACAATTTAAAGATACGTTTTTTATTGTTTAATTAATTAATTACATGTTATACATGGCTGTTGATGCCACTGCTGGAATTAGTGAATCTTTATCATCATATAAATCACATAATCAAAGTACACAAACTTGCGGAAGCATGTAAACAATTATAAGTATAACACATAATTATTAACTTAAACATAAATAGAAAACGTACCCGATGCACTTCAATAAATCTTGAATATATATTAAACTAGATCAATGAATAACCCCTTACCGTTTTGTTATTCGATCTCTTGATAACAACAATAGTGTGTTGTTACCTCGTTCTTGTACACACAAACTATAACGAATAAAAGAGATTGCAAGATCTTAGAAAACACTTAATATTTTATCACAAAAAAAAACGACAACCCTAAGGTGTTTAGGTTGTACGATCGGCAAGGAGAAAAAAGAAGAAACCAAAGCTTTAGGGTTATGTGTGTGTGCACAAAAGGTTAGCCAAACAATTACCCTTGAGTTTGTTTATATACTAATAGAAACTTGGAGGACAAGTTGGACTAGGATTGGGTTTCCCCAACCCTAATGTCGACCGGCCTATGGGATCCAAGTGGATCTTCCGGATCCTTCTTGGCATCTATTTTCGTATTAGTCCTTCTCGTTTACCTTTAACGATAGTTAGTCCATACAGTTAAGTACTAACGACCGTTAACTCCGTTAAGTGTTTAAATAATTATATATTCACAACATTTAACATATATAATTATTATACTTTTATTCTTGTTTGTATTGTGTGCAATCCCGAGGTCTCGGGTTCGAAATTAGACATTTACGTATTAATTGTTAACCATAATTCAACATGGACTAAACCCGTTACGGGTCAGACAAAATGGGACATGATCCGTTACAAATGAAACTATTGGGCCAAAACCGTTATACCCGGTAAACCACGAGGACCAAAAATGTAGTTAACTCAAAAAATAATGTGTGAAAAGAGCTTATTTAATCTTTATGTACTTTGGGTGTTTAAAATTGAGATAAGTTGAAATACACTTTATGTTGTTGTCTGTGTCTATCGCATACCGTAACAATCGGAATGTAAAAACCACAGATATTAATTAATGTAAATTAACAACTTTTTGTCACTGTAAGTAATCTATCTTTTTATATATATGTTGTTAGCTTATGATGAACCCGTCTTTTTCTATATATGATCTTACCTTATGATAAATGTAATATTGCTTATAATTGACTTAATTATAAATATAAATGAACTAACACTCATCAAAATTATACAACAATTTTTCTTAGCATTTATCTTCGGAATAAATTGTTTTGCGGGTGACACCCAACTCCAAAGATTGCCACAAAATACGTGTGTTTGAGCATCAAATTTCTAATAGCTTCAAAAGAAAAAAACAAGTAAAAATAAATTTTGGCGCGGTCACACTAGTACATTAACGACAAATGCCGACGACATTTTTGCACATGAGTCAAGGATGCGGAATTTTACTTGCTAATCTAGGTGTATATGGTTCGATATTTATGATATTGGATTATTGAAATTCACGTGATGCAGTATAACGGTTTTCTCTACTCTATTTTTGGAAGGTTTTAGGGACTATTCAAGTTAGATGTCTGGAGATTTGCGTTTTGATCGAAAGCATTATGGAGTTAAGCAAATTCTGGTTGAAGTCTTCCTCTCTTTTTGCTTGATTAACTAAACATCGGATCCCAAAAAAACCAATTTTCTACATATCGCGGGCCCTTAGAAGCCTTTAACTCGATAGAAAATGAATACGTAACCTTTTTAAAAATTTGTTGTTGAAACAAATATTATGTTGTTGTCACTTTCTTGCGAGAACCATTTTATCTGCGAGAACTGAGAGAACCACCAAAAACATACATGCACGCCTTCAATAATTGTATTTTTGCACATATGTTCTAAAAACAACATATATGTTTTTAAAAAAACATAGTTGTTCTAAAGAATTTGATAAGAAATTGGAAATACAACATTTTTCTTTGAAGGTGTGCATGTATGTTCTTATAAGGCGTGCAACGACAATATTGCGGCCTTGTGTAAGGTTTTTGTGAAAAAAGAGGATGAGTTCATGATGATATTGAAGAACATAGGTGGATACTTACGATTATTGATGATTTGCATGTATTTTTATTTTATTTTAAAAGGCGTGCATGTATGTTTTTTGTGGTTCTCTCAGTTCTCGCAGATAAAATGGTTCTCGTATGAAAGTCCCCCGTTGTCTTTGTCTCCAGCATTCCGTTTAAAAATTACAAGACGTTGAAAAAAGTTAATGTCATTTATCAACTTTTTTTTTCATTTCAAATAGTTTTATCTTTTTTCTACATACGTTGTTAGCTTATGGCTTATGATATATCTAGTTATCTACTACTTTGGTTATTGATGTACATGCATGACTAGTTGTACAGTACATTATGTTAATATTTGTCTCGTGTAATTCGAGTAATATGGATCCGCTGGTTGTACGAATGGAGTTGGGGGGTGGTTTTGAGGTGGAGTTGTGGAGTGACCAATCACAAAACCATGGGAGGGAAGGGTGGCCAAACAGAAAATAAAACAAAAGGTGGACTCGAATACTCGTCCATGGTGGTCATTCAGTATATCAGCACTAAGTATATCGTCGATGGTGGCCAAACAGAAAATAAAACAAAAGGTAGACTCGAGCTCAACTTTAAAACATTTTTTACGGTGAATCACTCTATCAGTCCCCATCTATAACACCCCGACCCGAGAAGGGCAAAGATGTCACAATGCTATGGTTTCACATCAGAACAAGTAATAATAAAACAGCGGAAGTCTTAACATTAACCAAAAGATAATAAGCCAACAAGACTTATATCAAGTTCAACAAGACAATGAAAAGAAATAAATGAAGTACTAAACAATCAAGTGCCAAACGAAGGCATAACAAGTCAAATTTCAAATGGTAGAACTAAGGTACTAAGGTCCATGCTTCACTCAAAGTTGCTCTCATCCCAAAGCAAAACCCAGCTTCCTAGCTTAAATACCTGCCGCAGGAAAAGATTCTACAAATCGAACCACTATTTTTCCCAGACCATATATGTCGTATAATATCCAAAATAAATAATTACATGCCCTGAATCAATCGTATTAAGCGTATTGTATTTTACTTACGTTTTAGCTCTCAAAAATTCGTAAAACTTATATAGCTTGCATGATTCGAGTTATACATTTTATTTAGGTCTTATATAATCATACTAACATAAGAAAAATACTATATGCAAGATCGAACGTGTCAAAGGGTTATTTAGAAATTGTACCTCTCGGTTATACGTATTCGACAAAACAAATGACTAGCGATCAAACCAATGGATCTCACGACCTCCAAACAATTTCCTAAGCTTCTTTAGGTTATGTAGAACTCTGGAAAAATGGCACACGAATTCTCCTTGGTCGATTTGAGACTGAACGATTTTTGAAAGGGTTTAAGGGTTTCGTTAATATGTATATATATATACATAAATTATGAAAACGTGTATAGTTGATAAGGTATCAATAATTTCGGCCCAAACAAGCTTAATTAAGGTTAAATACTGATTGTGATCTTTTTCTAAATTTATTAGTAATTATCTTGTATTTTATTTAATTTATTTTGTACTTTTAATATTAACTATATACGAATTATATATATACTCGGCCAAAATAAATACTTTGTATATTTTGTACTTTTTAAAATGTTGAAATGTAATCACAAAATTTTTTTGGCTTCATGTCTAGTTCATTCCCGAAGGTTTGGGATTTATTTGGTGACTTAGATGCATTTTAATCAATTTTTAAAATTGTAAGGGCATTTTGGTCATTTTGCATGTTTTCAGATTTCAGGTATTACACCATCAATTACTCTGTCCTATCAGTATATCGCTAGATATGCTTATGTGTCAGGTGCTCCGTAAATATGCTTACAACATCAAAACTTTTAGTTGTGATTGTACTGGCAAAATTATCAATATCTAATAGCTCCCATGCACCATGATTTTGACATAGCCCTAAGTATTGTTCAGCAATTTAATTTTCACCTTACCAAAAAAGATTAACACTATGATATGGGTTGGTGCAGTGCTCGTGATTATTATGTCGTCACATGTGAAGGATAAAATTAGTGAACTTGATAAAGAAGACAAGTTTTCTACATATCCTGAGCCCTTAATTAGAATCCTTTAAGAAAACATAAACTGGCCATAAAGGATTCGAAAACAAATCATTGCAGAAAGCAGAACTATAAGACCACGTACACATTACAAACATACCGATAATACTAACATATTCTAAAGGTTAGGCTATTAAATTTTTTCTTTCCTAATTGATAAAATACGTGATTATAACCTTTGTTTCTTCTGTGGCCATATACAATTGAAAGTGGCCATGAAATGAGGGTATGCATGTAATAATAGATTGATTCCTAGAAAAGCTACGTCCAGATAACTTGTATCCAAACATTGTACACGTAATATCTGAGTATCTATATTGGTGCTAACCTTGAATCACTTTTAACTAATGCTTTCCTATGACGCTACTTCAGCTTTCTCATCTAGAGCTCTCAATTTGAAAAAGACAAGTAAGTAACCTTCTTTTGCTCTGTTTGGTAACTATTGTGTTCATCTCATTGAAAAAAAAAGTAACTTGACTTTAGTGGTTTTGGAAAGAGGTTTCAGTGCCTATGAACAACCTGTCTCGAAAACTAGTTAAGAAGGTATCAAAAAGTCTTTGTGCTAGCTATTTCTGAAAAAAAGATACTTATGCAGGCCAGATGCAAGTTTAATAAATCACCACCATCGCCCAATGAACGGTTTTTTGATACTCATACCCTGCCTCAAGCAAGGCATGATGAGATAAATACCCACAAAAACTGCTTCCTAAAGAGTAATCTAGTGCTCGGAGTACGTTAATCAAAACATGTTATGGTTCATTGGTAAATAATCATTAATATCCTAAAGAGTACTCTATTGGTATGAAAGAATTAGTCAATTAACTATAAAGTCATCGATTCTGTTCAAGTGAAGTACTTTGTAAATTAAATCCTTGTAAAAGAGTTGTGGAGTGATCAATCACAAAACCATGGGAGGGAAGGGTGGCCAAACAGAAAATAAAACAAAAGGTGGACTCGAGCACTCGTCCATGGTGGTCATTCGTGGAGTGAACAGAATAGCATACACATACTGCTACATGAATCCACCGTTAGGCCCTTCTTATAATCAGGAAGTACACAGGCACTTGTAAACAAAATAGAAATTTGAAATCTTTAAAGCTTGGGGAAACATTGACTTTAATCAAGAAATGATGATTTACACCCCCTCCAGGTACA
This sequence comes from Artemisia tridentata subsp. tridentata, assembly GCA_021014915.2. Lineage (NCBI taxonomy): Eukaryota > Viridiplantae > Streptophyta > Magnoliopsida > Asterales > Asteraceae > Artemisia > Artemisia tridentata. The sequence goes on from CP139502.1 coordinate 40,686,461, forward strand.
AGAGTATTTAAGTTGAGCATCTCTAGACATGTGTATTTAAGTTACACTCCTCCCACCTCTCTTAATACTCGAGCTCAACTTTAAAACATTTTTTACGGCGAATCACTCTATCAGTCCCCATCAATTACTCTGTCCTATCAGTATATCAGCACTGGCTAGATATGCTTATGTGCCAGGTGCTCCGTAGATATGCTTACAACATCAAACCTTTTAGTTGTGATTGTACTGGCAAAATTATCTATATCTAATATTAATAGCTCCCATGCACCAAGAATTTCATACTTGCGCTTCTGTTTCTACCCAGCTCTATCCCATACCTTTTCAAATAGTTTTGTCTGTTCACCCATTTTCCATTGAATTTAATCCTTATAGAACAAAGAAGAGTAATAATGTTAAAGAATCAGCATGCATGCACTTTTAACTGACTTCTTATGAACTGACTTGTTTTCGAATAGTTTTGTCTGTGCACCCATTTTCTTATTAATGAACTGACTTCTTACCCATGCAAATACCCGTTAGGCCGCGTACATCAGAGCCAAAAGAAGCTCCCAGGTAGCCTCAACATCACTTGGTCAAGATAGTAATCACAAAATGGGCAGTGTTTGGGAGTCATGACAAAATGGGTAGTCTAAAATTTGATCACAAATAATTAGCAAATAAACATGATAAGGTCTAAAATAATCAAATGTAAAAAAAAAAAAAAAAACCCATGTACAAAGTTAACAATAAAAATATGAAATTTGTAAATGATTTTTAATACTGGTGTCTTTTTCCTTTGTTTGGATGTGAGTTCAAATAATTTTGGGATTCAAAAAATTGAGATCTGGCCTGGATTTTTTTATAGACAGGTCACAGCTTAACTGGGGTCCAAATAGCGTATATTTGAGGATTCAGTATTAAGATAAGGTCACAGTTTTGGGTCCAAATAGCACGGCCTTTTGTCCATTTATGGAACAAGTCCACATAATTTAAACCCATACTCGCACCTTCTTTTAAATAAGTTTCTTTCATACGAGGTATATTTGTACAAATTGCCACCTCTACTTACAATTAATGTAAATTGACATTTTTTTTTTCTCATTTCAAGTAGTCTATCTTTTTATCCGGTGGAATTTCCAAAACTAGTCACTTTTTAATTTATGGGTTCACTTGTAAAAAAAAAGTTTCTAAATTTAGTCTTTTGCGTCCGCTAGACCGACGACCTCATAAAAATTTTGACACGTCCAAAGGTATGTGGGATGTTTTACGCTAGACCGAAGTGATATTTTGTGCGACCACTTTTTTATTTTGCTCGACTGACAATACTTTTTTGTCTTATTAGACAAGTGGGTCCGACCCGTTGAACTTTTTTTCCGTTTTTGATCGACTGCTCTGCTAGTTGAAGTCTTTTGATCAAAAAGGTTATGGAGGTAAGCAAATTATTTGTTTATATATTTGGTTATGGTGCCTTTTTGGATCTGCTCTTCAACTCTTGTTGCTAGATCAACTCAAAATCGGATATGGCTCAGATTGTTGAATTTTTAGTATAGTCACAAAGAGGGTGTTACATAAAAGAAATGTTGGGCTAACTAAAGTTACACCGTAAGAAACGAAAGTAGCAAAAGAAATTTGGGGGTTGCACATACAAAAAAAAAGACAGTTTTGAAATCTTTTTACACTTTGTGGCCTAAAATTGGGTGTAGCACGTGCCACACCTGGCATACATGTGGGTCCGTCCATGCTCTCTTCGGAGACGCTTTACGCAACCCTTTACAATCTCTCTTTCCACATAATGTGTTAGGAACTATTAAAAATAGGTATTTGAGTTTGGCATCAATTTTCTCATAGCTTTAGATGAGTAACAATGTGTTGTTATCAAAATTAGCCGTTCAATGAAGCTCTCAATTATTTGTGTGAATGATTCAAGTGATTCGTTGCTTGGACCAAAATTTATACGCCAACAAATTTGGCTCATGATTTCATACTATTTTAGACATAGTGATTGTATGCACTTGTAATATATTAACTACGAGTGTCTAAAACTAAGTGATGTTAGTCAACCCAACCCGAGTCTATAAATTTTGTCCAAATTTACAGGAAAAAACTATCCACGTTACAACTATATAAGTAAAACTATATCTAAATAAAAAACGACACGATATAAATCTGGCGAAATTTCCGGGTGACTGAGGTACTATTCATGGAGGATTTCCACCTCAAATTTTCGGGTGTTTAGATAACCGTATTCGAGCTTGGTATCAATTTTCTCTAGCTTGATAAGAGAAGAAAGAAAACAATATGTGACCACAGAGCAACTTTTTATGGGGCTAGTTGTGTGAGACTTGTTATATGTATTGAATCCCACATTGGTTAGATGAATGAAATTGTGCTTCCTTATATACTTTGGGTGTTTAAATTTCTTACAAGTTCAAATAAACATTATGTTGCTTTCTGCTGTCTTTTAATTACCGTAACGTAGGAAACGGCATGCAAAAGCCAGAAGTAGTAATTAATGTGAATTAATAACATTTTAAGTAGTCTTATCTTTTTGTATATATCATTTTTGGTAGAAATTGCCTAATATTTTGACATTTTCCAGGGTTTGCTTGCTCATTGATATATTCTCCTTTGGGTGGAATCTCTAGATCAAGGGCATACGACCTTACTACACTTTTGGTGTTTGACAATTCCTTGTTAGGCCTTGTCGTTTTAAACTTAATTTTAGAAGCTAATCATCATGCGTTTAAGGATCAATTTCGGATAAACAGTTGATCACTTTGTCCAATTTTCAGCGGGGATGATATTTTTCAATGATACATTAGAAAAAAGAAACACTAAATTCTAGAGTTATTTTGTTACAAATTTCACGATATCAGGTAACCCATAGTCACACCCATAGATCAAACACCCATAGTCACACCCAGATGCGACACAGCTACACCTGCCATCAATAAATAAGCGAATGTGGCAAATCCACTACATATAACTTTAGCTAGCATTTTAACATCCTTAAAAAGCCTTAGATTGACCATATAATGGTCCTGTTCAAAGTGTTGATACTCATGACTCCATAAAAGAGTACAGAAATGTAGCCAAGATACCAATGATCGTGCTTATTCTTCTGCCTGTTCCAATTACATTCCATTGCAATGTAGCAGTCATCAAAGTCCCAAAACCATCACGAAAACAATACTAAATAAGCAAACCGTTATTCTTTCAGAAACACAATGTTGATATTGTACTTCTACAATCTAGGTTGCTAAGGACTGTAAAAAAGAGTAAAGCAGGTAAAACGACATCTTGTTGAAGGTACACGTTCCAAGCACGAACAAGCATACTGTCATATACCCTTTTGACCAATTTTCTAACCATCAAGCTACCTGAAGATACACATTTTTGTGTTGTATTGATTGTTGGGTCAATTTCATATTTTGTAAATATAAACATAAAATGCGGTATTTTATACAAATTTGTTATGAAATCGTTACACCTTATGGATCATAATTTGGGGTCTAGTAAATTTGCTGTTTCTATTATAGAAATCTGGAAGTCTATCATTGTTTCACATCAACTTTGGTGATTGTGGCTCAGCGAGACGGGAAATCCATTGGTGAGCCGTTTCCGTCTTTGGTGATTACGGCGGATGGTGTTGGCGCGAAAGGCAGTTTTGCTGAGGCTCAGTTTCGGTTATTATTGATGTAATTGAATAATGGTTTGTTTGTTTTGTTAGCATACATGTTTAACTATAAATGGAAATTGATGTTGGACTGTTTGTGACGATTAGGAGAGGGGTGTGTCATGTTTGTATATTAATAGATAAAAACATTTGTCTTGTACAAGTATTTGATTGCTATAAATAAATATATCTGGTTATGTTTGTGATGTCACTGTATTAGAGGGTGTTTATGTTTGCTTATTGAAATTGTTTAGCCGTTTATTGGGTTTTTGGTTTGGGATTTGCTTATTAGTTTTGAATTAGAGGGTGTTTGGGGTGCTTTTGGAATAAATAATCTGATAACCTTTTAGAGATAGGTAATTAACAAAACGTAAATTTGAAAATGCATAAATTGTTTTGAAATCGCAATCCCAAGCACCCCTTAAGTTAGACAGTTGCTTATTCCTATTTCTTATCCAAGTATTTCAAAAGCTCACACACTCCTAATAAGTAATCCCAAACACCCTCACAGTTTTACTAGATCAGGTACTTTTGCTGGATATTTTTACTGCCATTTTGGATTATATATACTCCAAGCAGGTTTGATATATTAGATAATATATGGCAAGCAAGATGAATATTATTTTTTTAGAAGCTGTTTTGATTATGAATACATTGCAAATTGTTGCACTTTAAGGATGACAGAAGTTGTTTTGATTATGAATACATTGCAAAGTACTTACTATGCCCACTATATCGGACATATGCGAAATAGTGACCACAGAAGAAACGTCCCTGGCTAAATAAAGCACGTTTGTGCCAGGCTTCTAGAGAAAACAAACAAAAAATATCAAATATGAAAAGCTAGGTAGGTAACTAATGAAGCTAGCTAACAAGTACAAAGGGAGTTGAAATATGTCAATTTACCACGAAAAGGTGTCTCATTCCAGAATAAACAGCTACAGCAAGTTTAGATTCAGCCGTGTTCATCACTCTATATTTTATGTCACCCTAACACCATAATAAAAAATAAAAATAAAAATCATGCATTAATATGAATTACTACTACTAAAAAAAACATATGTATATATATGAGTTATACCACATTATTAAAAAGTTCATTTGCATGAAACCGTTGATTAGGTACCAGATTTTGCGTAAACATGGTACCACCTGTTTGTGTCGGAAGGGCATAGACATAGACTCCATCAACCAAACGTTTCTTATCATTCGGTAATGGAATTAAGTTCAAATTCACTGGTTCTCCCATTTCTACTTCAAAAACAAGATCCCAAAATAGAAAATTAGCTAGGGTACGTTTCCAATTAAAATTGAGAAAGTGATACTAACTAACTTGTTTAACTTACCTAAACTGAAACTAGTACACTCTTGCTGCTGAAACAAAATCAAAATGAATGCTAGTACACCTTTGGTGAATGAAATTTGGGAAGAAGTTGTTGTTGTTGCTTAAGACAGTGAGCAAGTGAGGAGTGGAGTAAATGAAGTTCGGTCTTGTTTTAAGGGTTTTGGCTGAAAAATAGCTACGTACTTTTCGGAAAGTACCGTTTTGGTACGCGTACTATTTTTCGTTCCATTTAATGTTGCGTACTTTCACTCTTTGTTCCGTTTTGCACACAAGTTTACCGGCAACCGGGTAAACTTTTTTAAAACCGGCTAAAACTCTAACGTGGCATATTTAAGTTTGGGTTTTGGCCGTGCAATAGCTACGTACTTTTCAAAATGTTCCGTTTTGGTACGAAAATTAACAAAAATTTTATAAACTTTTAAATAACGAAATTTTTTATAAACTTTTTTTTACTTATTTGTTTAAATTTAAAAACTCGTTGTTATCCGTTTTCGTCTGTTTTTATACGTTCTCGTCCGTTTTTTTATACGTTCTCATACGAAAATGTAAAAAACAGACGAAAACGTAAGAAAACGTAAAAAAAGGGATGAGAACGTAAAAAAAGGGACAAAAACGTAAAAAAACGTACGAAAATGTAAAAAACATACGAAAACGTAAAAAAAACGGATGAGAACGTAAAAAAACGGACAAAAACGTAAAAAACGGACGAATACGTAAAAAAAGTGGCAAAGGTAGTATGAGTTCCGGTAAAACAAGTTTGTGTGTGCAAAACGGTACAAAAAGTAAAAGTACGCAACATGAAATGGAACGAAAAATAATACGCGTACCAAAACGAGACATTCCGAATAATACGTAGCTATTTTTCAGCCAAAACCCTTGTTTTAACTATATGTGTAAGGGCCACTCAACATTTAATTTTTTGGAGTTAGGTATGCAGAAGTGCTTTTATAATATTGTTGCAAGAAAATGGAAATTTTAGTCTTTACATGGTGTTATTCACTCTTATCTACAAGCCTATTGTGTGAAGCAAAAGCAAGTGTTGTACATGTCCTTTTGCAGAATATTAATTCGAGTAGGGTTGTGTTAAGGGAACACTCCCTAGTATGTGGGGCTCCTTATTTTAGTCAAAATGTATGATCCTATAAAGCAGATAGTACCACCGTCGGCTGCGTCTAATCATTGAAAACACCCCTACAGAGGGTGATAGGATAAAACAGGCCTTCGAGTATGGTGTTATTCACTCTTATCTACAAGCCTATTGTGTGAAGCAAAAGCAATCAAAGTATCAGACATTGAGTATTGGAAATTGGATATGCACTCATGACGTCAACCATATTATTTGTTTACAAATAATCCAATAAGTCTAAAAATGTAAAACTAGGGGTAGATTATTAGACCACTTCCATCGGTCAAGTTAAGGGTGCGTTAAAGGGCAAGTTTTGGCACGTTAACGTGCGTTAAAGCTCGTTAGTTGATGGACGAAATGGCGTTAACGTGGCGTTAAGGTGCTGCGTTAGCACCTTAACGTCACGTTAAGGGTTATATTTGTAAAAAAAAAACTTTTTTTTGACACTTTTGGCCCTTGTGCTTTGTATAGAAACAGTTTTGTAGTTTGTCAAATTTGGCCCTTCAAGTTTATTTTTGTGTTTTACATTAAACTAACTAACGAATACGTTTAACTAACTAACGAATACGTTTAACTAATTAACAACAAATATAAATTATATTAAACTAATTAACGGAAATAAAAAACCAAAGTACAACGGAAATATAAATTACATTAAACTAACTAACGGAAACATAAGTTACATTAAACTAATTAACGGAAATTAATGAAAAGTATCATCTGAATCTGGGTAACCATCTTCAGATGATTCGGAAGTTGTATAATAAATACCACACTCCCATCTTTGCATGCGTTCTTCAGCCTCTTTTGCTTCCCGCTCCAAACGAGCCCGTCTCTCTTCTCTATCTTGATTTTCTATCTCCTGCAAGACCTGAATGTCTTCATGATGTTCCAGATCCCACAAGTCATGCATATCTTCGCTGGGCACCGGTGGATTTTGCAACTGCATGTACTGATCTAGTTGGAGAAGTTCTTCATCAGGTATCCAAAACGGGTGATGTTCCGGTGGATTGTTCACCGGAAAATGTTCCGGTGGATTGTTCACCGAAAAATTTTCCGGTTGGAAAACCGGAAAGATATCCTCTGGGGGAGTATGGAATTGTTCATCATCGCGAGGTGGACTTGGAAACTGTTGTCCAAAATCCTTTTTGTGAGGTGGGCTTGAAAATTGTTGCCCGAAATTTTTTCTTGAAGACATTATGAATCAGATATGTTTGGATCTAGAGTATTTGAGAAGATTGGAATCAATTTTTGTGTGACATGTGCTTTGAGAAGCATGAGTATTTATAGTGTACAAATGCACACGTTTTGTTAACGTGACTTTGAATTTTAATTGTTGTGACGAAAATGCGTTAACGCAGCGTTATTGTGGTGTACTGTAGTTTACGTTTGAAATTGAAATTTTGAATTTTAATATGGGTTTTTTAATACTCTCAAACGGCTACTCTCCAACGGCTACATTCAGATATAAATACCACAGACAAGTATCAGTATGGCTAACGACCCATCAGAGGTTCAAAGGGCTATCCTCAACCGATTACGATATGAACAAGAAAAAGAACTCAGACTTATTAACAGTTTGTTTGGCGAGATATCTCGTATTATGCTACAAATGCATAATCGTGCTCCGGAGATCGAAAGGTTGCGTGAGTTACCTCAAGACCATCCAACAATCAGAGTCGGTCTACAAACGCTACAAAGAAATAATGAAACAGATCTAGAACTTCATGTAGCGTTGAAGATGGTTAGGGAGCAGGTCTTACAAGTGTGGGAGGAAAAGTCGGATCTCATCGACAACTACAACTTTATATAAAATTTCGTATCGTATTGTAATGGTTTTTTTTTTTTTTTTTTTTAATTTCGTTGTAATTTTATTTTATTAAGTATGTAATGTTATGTTTTTAATGAATGTTATGTTTTAATGAATGTTATGTTTTTAAAAAATGAAGTAATTTATAAGTTAGGGGTTGAATTTGAAAATTTGTGGGTAAAGTTGAGTTAAGGTGTGTTAAAGCTGAGTTATTGATGTGTGGGTTAAAGCTGAGTTAAGTTAAAGGGTGAAAAAGCTGACGTGGCAGGCCTTAAATTTTAAAGCTGAGTTAACTGATGGGAGTGGCCTTAGCAGAATATTAATTCGGGTTGGACATGAAATAGCGAAAAGAAGTTTTTTTTTTTTTTTTTTTTTTTTTTTTTTTTTTTTTTGAAGAGGTTTTTAAAAAATATTAGGGTCTTGAATGCAAAATCTCATATATGAGGACTGTATCTGCAATCCGGCCAGACCTTGAAGACCAACGATGTAATTTACCCTTTAAATAAACCGTTATATGAGCAACTAAATATAAGCAAATATATAGCCAAGGCCAAGAATAATCAGATAAGGAGTTTAAATACATTTTCACAAATGTGCATGCTATTCAAACACCAGCTAGTATTGTTTTTGGGATTCTAACTAATTAACTAAGGCTGCGTTTGTTTTTTTCTTTTTGCCTCTTAACAGGGTCTGAATGACACAAATGTCTGAATCGGTCAGACATTTGGTCGTTCAGACCGTTTGTTTTTTTTTTTTCGTTCAGACGCGTTCAGATGCAGTTAGATCTTAATGGTCAATACTTGAGAGGGGTGTCTTAACGCTTCTGAATGACTCTTGTTGACACAGAATAACCAAAAAAAAAATTTCTGGTAAAAACATGAGTTTTTTTTTTCGCATTCAGATGCGTTCAGATTCAGACATTTACGCCTCAGATTCAGATTCAGATGTGCGGTTCAGATTCAGATTCAGACCCTCTTAATAAACAAACACCACCTAAAGATATATACCAATGGCTCAATGCTCATAAACTACTTACAATGTATTTTCAGATTTGAACCATATGCTAAATATAACAACACGGCTATAATGATAACTTTCCATAAATGGTACGATTTGATTTGTTCTAGGAGATGCTTCTAGTTATGACTATGTATGGTTTTGGTTCTGGCCTTTAATTTCTTTATTTTCAATATTACATCAACATTTAATTTGTTCAGAGGAGTATATATATGCAGAAGTGCTTTTAACTTTACAGTTATTATATTTTTGGTAAAATATCAACTGTGCCAGCTAGTTTCCTACACGAGTATCTTGACCAGTATTTTGTTCTAAGTTAGTTTGTACAAGTGATCGAGTTAATATACAAATATGTGACTTGCAAAAATTAACCAATTAAGTTACGAAGTTGTATTCTTGTTCATCAAAGTTATTAGATTTTGCCTATCGTCAAGTAGGTTACTGAACTTTTTAAAATGCTTCGTTAAGGTTACTACCCACGCCACTAGTTCGGGTCATTTTTGGAATGTAGATAACATTTTAATAATGAACAAGTGAAGTCATTAATATTGAAATAAGCCAAGTTTGTATTTTTTTTCTTTTTTCAAAGTCACTTAGACTAAAGGTAGTAGTCATCTTTGGCCAATACCCCCTTACCTTACGCATCAGCGCCATCTTAACTTTCTATTTTCTCTCAGTGGTCACATTCCACTCACCTTTCATTAAAATACACATTTTATAAAACATACCCCACACACACTCACAAACAAAATAAAAAATAAAAAGACACACGCATTACCAAAGGTGACCGGCTCACCTTTCGCTCTTATTTTTTTGGTTGGTTCGTGCGTGAGGTAAGACTCACTAAGTGAGCCCTCACACCCATTACTTTCAGCCTTAGATTTTTGGATTACGCATATTCACAAGAATAACACTTATAGTGCTAAAAAATGGAAGCACATCTTGTCTCATACACCAAGCCTGAAAACTTCTTTATTGATTAACCGATTTTGGTTACCCAAGTCCCAAGGTATAGGATTTAATAAGGATCGGATTAGGGTTTAAAAGGTTAGGGTGGTGTTGTTTTCTGTCTCAATTACATACTGTCCAGAATTTGAGTCAACTTGAAGGGGGTCTAAGTTAATGATACATATGTGTTTTTGCAGGATTTTTGAGGCAAAAACTTAATTCAGGATGTGTGCTATCTTGATATCAAATTTCATAATTTTTGGAGGTCTTGAAGGTGGTCTTTTGATTTTTATTAGATTAAGTGTCAAAACGGTGAATCTGAGTCTGAAAATCAGTCGATGTTTTTGATTTTTCATTTCTAAACTATAAAGAATTAAGCCAAGGGATTCCTTACGAAGTGACTTCTATATGTTTAGTAATTTCTTAAATTTTTGTGGATTTTTTCAAAGTGTTTTGATATGACTTTTAAATGCATAATTTCTGGGTGTTTCAGCAGTTTATTTTTTTGATTGTCGTGTAAAGAGTGATTTTTATTGTGTGCTTGTACTGAGGAATAAAAGTTGGAAAAATTCTGGAAAATACTTAAGATATATATGTATCGCTGAGTAAAGTTATGGAATTAAATGAGCTTGTTTGAGGTGCTTTAAAAATTATAAGAATCGTACCTGATTTATATAAGAATCCTGAATCATTAATTAAAACACTTATAAACCTAATATTGGTGTGTTTGGAACCTAAATAAGATAAATATCATCTTGAAGTCTAATAACTTATGTTTTAATTATTAATCATTGTTAACCTCTAACTTTGGCATATTAGCATTCTTACCCTAAACTTTGTTTAATTATGAATTCTACCTAAAAGTTTCATAAATAGAATAAAACCCTAAGTGTGTTAAAATGAAGTTCAACAGACATTTAAAATCAGTAATGAGCTAATAAGTATCATATGAACCCTAATCCGTGTAGATTCATTGAAGGAGGCGTGACATTCTTTCCTTGTGTTCACTTTTCCGTTTGCTTCTATTTCATTTGCTAAGGTACGGATATTCTACCCTTTCTCAGTAAGGGTTTCGCATTGACTCTTCGATCCTTGACTTTATTTCATTCGTTATGATATTCGTTGGTGATTTCCGTTTAATATGATTTCTTATGATATGATATTTAGTTCTATGTCATTTGATATGGCATTCATTCCTGTTGTTATACTGTTTGGAGATACTATAATTAATTCATTATGATGTAATAGCTTTGTTTATTCTGTTACCCGAACTAACTAGTCATGGAGGTAGCATGGCCATGTCATTGAGGCACCAATGGCACGACACTATCTGTGGCGGTGTGATTGGTCCACGACGTTCCCTTTTGATATATATATATATATATATATATATATATATATATATATATATATATATATATATATATATATATATATATATATATATATATTGGTTCTTGGAAAAAATACACTTTGGTGGAAAAGTAGAAAAAGAGTGCAAATTACCCCCTCCCTTCCCACCTCCTTTTTTTTCATTAACTCAAGGGACCTGATTGTAACTTCCTTTATTGTTCAGGGTAACTTTTGCAAATTCGTCCCCATTTATCATTCTATCATATAAAATACACAAATTTTTAATTTTTTCTCTTTTTCCTCTTTTTTATTATCTGGTTCTCTCTTCTTCCCCGGTGATTATTGCTTTTTATCTCTTCTTCACCGGTGATTATTGCTTCTTCCCCGGTGATTATTGCTTTCAACACCATAACACGATCTCATCAGATTCACTAAATCTTCTCATTCTATTTCTTGAATCATCGATCAAAGTAAGTATCGTAACTTTATTTGATTATAATTTTGTTAGTTTTGTTATGTAAAATCAAATATACAGCTATTAAATGTGATTGTCATAATTCATTTTTCACAAATTATTATTTGTGATGAGTTAGGGTTTTTATGAATTTTGATTCATGTGATCATCAGGTGTGTTCATAGTTGTTCCCATTTTTAAGAGTTTTGTGATATGATATAGTGTATAGATTAGTTATTTGAAGCAAAGTTGAGAAAAAACGACTTGAAAAACGTGTTTATAACATCTGCACACAAGGTGTTTGATAAAATGCCTAAATGAAATTTCATAACTGGTATGGTGATCTTACGGTGATGCACTAATTTTATATGCTAGATAAAATGCTTAAATGATATTTTTTTATAAATGTGATGCATTAAATTCATACTGATACCTTGAAAACATTTGATGTATTAATATTATGATAACATTATAAAAGCATATATTCATTAAAATTGGTGACGAATGTTGCACAAATTGAGTGCAGTTGTTATTGCAAAAGAAACACAACATCAGTAACAAGTAAAATACTCAAGCATTTTATACATTGTTATTCACTTATATTAGTTTAGTTATAAGTTACTTGTATCTTATATAATCATTTGAAACACTTGCTCTGCACCCATTTTTAGATAACCATTGCTCCTTTGCTAGCAGCTATGACGGGCTTATTGACATCGTTGCAGCTTCTACTAACAGCACCATTTCAAATTGCCACTTCGTAAAGCATGACAAGGTACGTTGTAACTGGTCAAAATGGTTCCCCTCTGAAAATAATAACCTCTTACTATTACTTAAGAAAATGGTTTGGATCAAAACACTTTGTCTCGTTACAATAAATATATTAGCAAGAGGCATTGAAAATACACTTTGCAAGCTTTCGATATTGTTAGTTCATCTGACCCTTCTGTGTTCTGGCTAAATGATTTGATTTGACCCACTGAACCAGTTCTAGTCAAGGATAGCCCAACCTGACACATGCATATTTACAGGCTTTGGTTTTTGGTGCAAGTGATGAGACCCAGAGGACAAAATAATAAAAGTGACACTTGCTTACAACCACTTTGGAAGAGGATTGACACAGAGGTTACCCACGGTAAGATTTGTGTTTGTTCACGTGGTAAACAATGACTAAACAAAATGGCAATCCTACGCGATTGGAGGTGGTGATGGTGCCACAATCATCAGCCTTGGAAACCGGTTTATTCCAGCCAATGGTGCATGCAAGGAAATCACAAAGATAGATTTGTTGTTGAATGGAGCTTTGTTGTTGAATGGAGCGTATTTCCGGCATTCAGGGAACCCTCATTGGGCTAAAACATATAAGGGTTACCCGTTGATTCCGGCGCTACGAGCAACATAAGTGCCAAATCTCACAAAAGTGTTGTTGCCTCGCTTGTAGAGCATGAGTCGATTGTTAAGCTTACGTTAAGTTTGTTAACAGCCATACCCTTTTTTGTAAAGAGTCGGAAGGATTGGTAGGCTGTAAGAATGTATACACAAGTAACTCATGTACAGTTGTCATGTAACTTTTTAGTATAGCATTGTTTGGTACAAAATAATTCGACTTACATACTGATGCATTAATCTATCTAGTGATGCACTAATCTTACTCACCGATGCACTAATCTTAATCATCTAATGATGCACTAATCTAAGGCACACATGAGATTTTGTATTATTGGCTTGAATGAATATGCTAGTTTAATATAGCTACTGTGAAGATTTTAGCCATTCTCAAGCGAAATGTGAAAAAATACTCCACTAATTAAAGCCATAAATTTTCTATCAAAAACTTTAGTGTCATACACCATACAATTTTATTACAAGTATTAAATCATAGTATTTTGGCAATCTACTTCACGTGTCTTGTGCCCGTTAATAGTCCTTTTAACCTACAAACAAATAGATTATTGATACAAGCTCTAAGAATGGTTGTAATCGAAAGCCGTTATCATGCCAACGTGGCCATCATGGGTCAGGCATGAACGACGACACACACATATATGACACCAATCATCTAGAGGCATAAACTGCAACCATCTTTCAGGTTATACTCTAAAACAGCTCCATCAACTGCTGGACAACATCTGCAACAAGAAAATAAAGTCACTACAAGGACAACATCTGCAACAAGAAAATAAAGTCACTACAAAAAAAGTAACTTCCACAAGAAGATAAGGTATTGTGAGTCAAAATGCCAGGTTTGAGGTTAGGTTGGCCAGGGTGCACACACTTTCCATTTGTTCGATATTTTTAATGCAACTAATGTGCTAATAATGAATACATATGGTACTAATGTGCCATTTCGCCCATTAAAGAATCAAAAATTGCCCAAATCAGACCTTTAACAATAGTGGAGCCATTGCCCATTGGCCATTACCCAGCCCGCCCATCTTGCCGCCTCTAGATAAACTGAAATCAATGATGAAATTGCTTACCCTTCAAAACAGATGGTGGTGTATAGAACTCCTGCCAAACATTTTGACACGAAGTAAGATCCACATTTAAGGATCTTGCAGCAAGATACGCTGCTCCAGCAGCAATCTGGTGTGGCTTGAACTGAAGCCAAAGTGAGCTCCGCAGCCTACAAAAGAATTACTCAAAATTAGGATATATAACACCAAACTAAGAAAGCAGCAGAGAACATTATTATTTTACCACCATCTGATAATTAAACACACCATTTTGTAACTAGAATGGATGATCACGATCTGGCACAGATTAAATATTACATTCAAAGATCATCAGATTCAGAGATTTTTAGGATTACCAAAAATGTAATGTGAACATATCATATGGTGAAGCATGTGTCCCAAGTAAGAAGGCAAGCCAAAGCAATTTTCTCTTACCAAAAAAGAAAGCAGCATCTGGTGAACATATTCCAGGTATCTTCCGCATATTTGTTGATAGATGGCCATTAGCATAAAAAACATTTAACATCCGATCTACATTAACACTCACTTTAAGAAAGCCTATGGCATATGCTATGCCACACTGTGGAACCTTTTTAAGCTAGCCTCTTTTTTTCTTTCCACCAAAATTAGCAGACGCTCTAAGCTATTGTTATCAAGAACAGCAACGGTAACACTATAAAGTATAAACAGACTGACGACCATCCTTCTGATACATAGACTCCATGCGCTAAATGTGCTATTTCCACTTCTAACAGCAAACAGATGCACTAAATGTGCTATTTCCACTTCTAACAACGAAAGCAACAATACTAATAGCAAGAAACACTCTTATGAACCTATACATAATATTTTTTCAAACGGATGCACTAACGTACCTCAAACGGATGCACTAAAGTACTTTAAATGGATGCACTAACGATCGTGACAATTAGTGCAGCAGTGTTGCTGCATGATTCGACCATTTCTTTCATCCACTTTTCGCCATCCTTCACCAATTCTGCTTGTTCCCTTGTAAACACCATATCTGTGTCTTGTCATCAATATTCCTCTCGATAAGTTGCATAGGTTCCATAAACTTTTTCACTTCCTGTACAATTCAACTTGTTATCCTTTATGCAACTAGATAGTATAGAACACTATGATTCTATATTAACTTATATGTGAAGTACCTCACGCCATTGCAGCTCTCGTTGTAGTTGAAGTGTTGCACCTGTTGTACAACTAAGTTTATATGAAGGTGCCAATCTTCCTACCAAGTGCAAGAGATTGTTACCGGAATAATCCTTCAATACTCTATGAGATTCTTTTTGCTTGGACCCGCAACAGATAGTCTTAAAGCACCTAATAAAACCAAATAATAATTAATCATCAATAGTTGATACTTGGTGTGGACCATATATAATTCATCCCCAAATTCTTGCATACCCGTTGTGAAACTAGTGAGTATTTTAGTGGTCAAAGGAACATCCCCAACAAAGTTATCACCAACATACAAGTTTTTAATCTGTTTGGCAAGAAGTAGAATGCATATGATTAGCTTTAAGCATAAAATGGATATGAGAATGGATGCACTAATATCTAAATACGCAAATGGATGCACTAATATCTAATACGCAAATGGATGCACTAATATCTAAATACGCAAATGGACGCACTAATATCTAAAACACCCGTGACTAAATCAAGTTGCTTTAACTCAATTTGGAAATTGTCTGACTAATTGTTAAAAATCGAACATGAACCGAAAAGGAAAAAGTGTCAATGTAACGTCCAAAATACATGAAAGAATAAGAAAATAATGCAATATACATCGAGACTGACCTCATGCTCACAATGGGTTTGCTCCAATCCACTTCCATGTCATCAAGGTGACCACCCAACATATCACCTGAAAATTAGTATATTAATATAATTAAATCTTTTTAGATGTGCGTTTTAAAAGCGTTTGTGATATTGAATATTTAACAAAGATAATTAGCTGTATAGAGTAGTATTAATCAGACTCTTTTGCAAACACTGATACTCTGATAGTTTAGAGAATTAATAGCTAAAATAGTCCAAAAAGGCACTTTACTAACAGGATGGGTGTTTACTGAAATGAGAGTAGAAGTTTCTCAATCTGGCTAAAAGGATGGGTATTTTGATAATTTAGGTGCACTCGTAGATAATCAACTTTGCTGCAGGGGGAATTGGTTACCTAAACTAACAATTGACTGCATATAATCAAATTTCGTGTACCATAACATTAACCACTGATTTGCGATTACAAGAAATTTAAAAGGCAAATCCAAACACCGCCCTGACCTAACTAAATCCAAACACTGCCTTGATCCAACTAAAGGATTTAAATATCTACCCCAGAATTATATAATATTTCAGAATTGGAAAGTTGACAGATCTTGGATTAGTGTGCAAATAGTACCTGACCCAAAGTAATTAACGATTGCAGCTTCTGGTTGAAAGTCTTCTCCAGCTGGCATTGCAGGAGCTGCCATTTTCTTAGCTAGCTGAGAAAGCGCATCCGGGATTTTGTTGTGAGGGAGTGAAACGTTATAACCCCTCTACACAAAGATAAATGTTGGTACATTTAGCAGTTGATTATCAAAACACTCAATACATCCCAATTACATAATTTCACAGATGGTAACTAACATACAAATGGATGCCCTAATGTTAACAACAGATGCACCAATCTGTTAACAACAGATGCACCAATCTGTTAACACAGATGCACCAATCTGTTAACAACGAGAAACAGTTGCTTTGAGGAGCATTTTAGTTACAAAGGCTTAAATTTTATGAGCAGGAAGTTACCTTAAGCTAATTTGTAGTCAAGAATGCGTTAATCCCATGTAATGGTGCTCCAACAGGAAAGCGGAAATCAAGTTCTGCAGACAGTGCTCAAAAGTAAATTTATGTATTTAACAGAGGCATGTTGTTTCCATCAAATCATAAGTTTAATAATTAGGAATTTCAGGACTAAGCATCAAACCTTACCGCCAATTTCTCCTCCTCTATTCACAAAAGTGTGAGTATGATCCTTGACAAGAAGGTTCTTCTCAGCACCAACCTAGGTTACAAACATAACACAGAAGAATTATCAAAGATCTTTACAGAAGGAAAACTATAGCTCAACTGTCACATGTATTTTAGAATCTGTAAATGGATTTTAGTTTAGCATAAAAAAGCTACGAGGACCATAGTTAACGTGTTTCCATGGTTAAAGATACCTCTAAAGCAGTAGAGGACGCTAATTTGTAACGATAAACAAACAATGATCTATTCTTCATCCACCAAGAATGCTATTTCTGATAGGGCGTATAATGCAATGGAAGTGTTACTACTAGCAAAATATCTATTGAATTCCTCAATCAATGCTATACATGTTTAGTGATGACTAGAGATTTCCATAATCTATCTGCTTCAATTAGGCAGTGTGCCATCTGGACTAGGCTTTCCATAATCTATCTCATGACTACTTGTAAGTACATATCTTTCGGGAGTCAAAACTAAGAGTCGGTATAATCAAGTCATCCGGTAAAAAGAAATACTGGTCCATGGGCAATAGAGGAATTAGTTATCCAATATCATCAAATGTCACATAAATTTTTGTGCTACTTATCTTATTATTTTCTTCACAATCACTCTGCATCCCTAAATTTAATGCTTTTTCTTTTTGCAAAGCCCTTCGCTTGACATACAAATGTACAATAATTTAACTAGCTCACTAATAAGTCAGTAGCATAAAGCCATGTATTTACCTTCTTCAAAAGACGAAAAAGATTGTTGTAGCAACTGAAGAAAACATGTAGTCCAATTTCAATATGGTTTCCACCTTTATCAACAAATGAACCCACTTTTCCACCAATGAACGTCCTTGACTCGTCATAAAATTTAAGCCTTTGTAACTAAAATTTAAGCCTTTGTTAACAAAAGATGCACCAATCTGTTAACAACAGATGCACCAATCTATTAACACAGATGCATCAATCTGTTAACAAATAGATGCACCAAGATAAGACACAATAGTTAACAGGATGACTATGGACCCATTTTTCCACTGATTATGCATACTATGTAACAGAAACATGATTCTTATCATTGAATTACGTGTCAGGCGCTTTATAATTTTACGTACAGGAATTACCTGGTCCGGTTACTGTAATGCTTCCAACCAAAATGTGTACTACACCACAAAAGCTCTTAACGCCTAAAAAAATTATGGTTCTATTAGAAAGTGAAAAATGAATACGAAAGTACTAACAAGAACATACCCAATCCCAATAACTAATTAAATGACGACCTTGTATTAACAGATAACATACTAACCTCGCATAAATATAAAGGTAGAAGTAATCAATTAAACCAGTAGAGTTCAAGTCAAAAACTGAAAAAAGCTGGGCATCAATGTGCCAGTTCAACTCAAACCACTAATTAGTAGCTCAACCGTATGCACTAAAGTGCCTCAAACGGATGCACTAAAGTGCCTCAAACGGATGCACTAAAGTGCCTCAAACAGATGCACTAAAGTGCCTCAAACGGATGCAGTAGATTACCTCAAACGGGTGCACTAAACATACAAATGGATGCCCTAACGTGTTCATCGATGCACTAAACATACAAATGGATGCCGTAATGTGTTAATCGATGCACTAAACATACAAACAGATACCCTAATGTGTTCATTGATACACTAAACATACAAACAGATGCACTAAACATACAAATGGATGCCCTACCATACAAACATATGCACTAAACATACAACAGATGCATTAAACATACAAATGTTTGCTACATAACTAAATCACTAACAGAAACATATATCCTAATCCATCAAATTATTTACTTATAACCAACTTTCTTCATATGTGTGTGATAGAAACCAGATCATCGACCAAAACAAATATACTCATAAATACAATCATTAAAACCAGATGCATACTAACAACCTAAAAAATGGTGGAAAATCAACTGTCAACATGTTGGGCAAATACACAACTAAATAATCTCAAACCGCCGCTCAGCAGATAACCTCTATTTACATAAACCGATCCCTAACACTTGTCTCATATCATGATATAAGTCAAATTTTATTATAATCACCAGCAAAAACAAAGATCATAAATAGTCCAATCATAATCGAATACACCAATAACAACCTAAAAAATGTCTTCAGCAAAACCAGTGATTATAATCAATCAAAACGCTCCGTTAAAATCTAGTACGCGGACAAAATAAAAACCTAAAAAATAGTGAAGATTAACTGTCATTATATCACCAGCAGAAACATAGTTCCTAATTAGTCCAATCATAATCGAATACATAAAACACAAGTTAAAATTATTCTAATGATATCATTCATAAAAATCGTTAAAATATATCAATCATTAGCACAAAAATAAATAAAAAATAAAAAAAATAATAAAAAATAAAAAAAAATAAAAAATAACGATTACTATAAAATCATTAAATAATCGTAATAGTTAATACCTTAGTTCCTTCGATTCCAAACTGAGATTTGTTTTATATGAATGGTGCAGACGGTGGCGACGGTGGTGGTGGTTGTAGTAACGGTGGAGACGGTGGTGGTGTTGACGATGCAGAAGGTGTAGACGGTGGTGATGGTGGTGGTGGTGGTAACGGTGCAGACGGTGGTGGTTGTGAAGGTGCAGAAGGTGGATCTGATTGAGAATAACTGATCGGATTGGTATCCATCTTTTGTTGATTTTTTTTTAATTTTTACCCTAAACTTTCAAGTGTTTTCAAAATCTACCCTATAACTTTTTTTCTCACTTTTCTATCTAATTACACTTTTCTCTAGAACCGGACTCTATATATATATATATATATATATATATATACACATATAATATATATATATATATATAGGGTGGGGTTATAATAAAAAGGGGTTTAAAATAAAAAGGGTAGGAAGGAATCCTAGCCATTGGATCAAATTTGGTGAGATCAAAACTGGCGGTGGCATTTTTGTAAATAAATAGAACTTTAGGGTCGTTTGTAAAATAACCAAAAATCAATAACCGTCCTTTTCTTTTCCCAAAAACTTCCCGATCAGTTTTCATTTCAAACAAAACACTCTCTCTCTCTCTCTTCTAAAACACACACTAACTACACACACAAAAACCTAATTTTTTTCTGATCAGATCTATTAAATCCATGTGGTTAGAACAAATCTACCTGATCTTACACCACCTTGTAAGTTAATCTTACTGCATATATTTGTTAATATTTTACTGCATTGATTACTTTTTTTTCCTTAAATCGTGCTTATGGTTAATTATTCGCAAATACAAGGAGTAAAAAAAATAAAAAAATGGTTGGAGTGGAAAAATCAAAAACCATCTCTACAAATAAGTTTTTAATTTTAATTGAGATTCGGTAGGTTTTAATTTTAAGTCAGATGTAGTAGGTTATGTAAAATTGAGATCAAGTATGGGTAAAAATGAGTGTGTGTGGCTGATTGTGTGTGTGATGTATTAGAATGTGAACTGAGATGCAGTAGGATGTATGTTGATGTTCATAGGCAAGATTTAGGCTAAATGGGGTTTGTCGTTTGTCTAAAAATGATTGTGTGTGCCTGATTGTGTTTGTGATGCACTAGAAAATGAACTGTAATGCAGTAGGATGTAAGTTGTTGTTCATAGGCATGATTTAGGCTAAATGGGGTTTGCCGTTTGTGTGAAAATGAATGTGTGTGCCTGATTCTCTTTGTGATGTATTAGAATGTGAACTGAGATGCAGTAGGATGTATGTTGATGTTCATAGGCAAGATTTAGGCTAAATGGGGTTTGTCGTTTGTCTAAAAATGATTGTGTGTGCCTGATTGTGTTTGTGATGCACTAGAAAATGAACTGTAATGCAGTAGGATGTAAGTTGTTGTTCATAGGCATGATTTAGGCTAAATGGGGTTTGCCGTTTGTGTGAAAATGAATGTGTGTGCCTGATTCTCTTTGTGATGTATTAGAATGTGAACTGAGATGCAGTAGGATGTATGTTGATGTTCATAGGCAAGATTTAGGCTAAATGGGGTTTGTCGTTTGTCTAAAAATGATTGTGTGTGCCTGATTGTGTTTGTGATGCACTAGAAAATGAACTGTAATGCAGTAGGATGTAAGTTGTTGTTCATAGGCATGATTTAGGCTAAATGGGGTTTGTCGTTTGTGTGAAAATGAATGTGTGTGCCTGATTCTCTTTGTGATGTATTAGAATGTGAACTGAGATGCAGTAGGATGTATGTTGATGTTCGTAGGCAAGATTTAGGCTAAATGGGGTTTGTCGTTTGTCTAAAAATGATTGTGTGTGCCTGATTGTGTTTGTGATGCACTAGAAAATGAACTGTAATGCAGTAGGATGTAAGTTGTTGTTCATAGGCATGATTTAGGCTAAATGGGGTTTGCCGTTTGTGTGAAAATGAATGTGTGTGCCTAATTGTTTGTGCAATGTAATATTAGATTCGGTTATGCGGAGAGTTTTTTAGGTGTTGAAAAGTGTATGTGTTTGTGTGCTTGATGCAGTTGTGGAAATGATAAGATACAGTAGTTACTTGTTTTTACAATATAATGTTAAATTACATTACGTGGCGAGTGTTTTAGATGTTGAAAAGTGTATGTGTTTGTGTATTTAATGCAGTTTTGGTAATAATGAGATGCAGTAATTACTTGTTTGTGCAATATAATGTTAAATTAGGTTACGCGGAGAGTGTTTTAGGTGTTGAAAAGTGTATGTGTTTGTGTGGTTGATGCAGTTGTGGAAATGATCAGATGTAGTACTTACTTTTTTGTGCAATCTAATGTTAGATTAGGTTTTGCGTAGAGTTTTTTAGGTGTTGAAAAGTGTATGTGTTTGTATGCTTGATGCAGATGTCGAAATGATAAGATGCAGTAGTTACTTGTTTTTACAATATAATGTTAAATTACATTATGCATCGAGTGTTTTAGTTGTTGAAAAGTGTATGTGTTTGTGTGTTTGATGCAGTTGTGGTAATAATGAGATACAATACTTACTTGTTTGTGCAATATAATGTTAGATTAGGTTATGCGGAAAGTGTTTTAGGTGTTGAAAAGTGTATGTATTTGTGTGGTTGATGCAGTTGTGGAAATGATCAGATGCAGTACTTGTTTGTGCAATGTAATTTAGATTAGGTTATGCGGAGAGTTTTTGGAAATGATGAGATGCAGTAGTTACTTGTTTTTATAATATAATGTTAAATTACATTACGTGGAGAGTGTTTTAGATGTTGAAAAGTGTGTGTTTGTAAACAAGTGATGCAGTAGGTAGATGGTAGTTGCATATGAAAAGTGTTTTAGTTTTTGAAAAGTGTTTGTGTGTGCATTTATGTGTTATCGATGCAGTTTGTTTAATGAATTTTAGTGCACCACGATGTAAACTTTACTGCATCACAATGTAAATTTTAGTGCACCACGATATAAACTTTAATGCATCACAATGTATGTTTTACTGCATCACGCTATATATTTTACTACATCATAATGTAAATTTACTGCATTACAATGTAAACTTTACTGCATCACAATGTATGTTTTACTGAGATGATGCAGTAGCTAGTCCGTGAAGTGCTTTTGCAAAGCAGAAGTGCCTTTACGTTTATGGGTCTTTTCCGTTTACATTATACATTGATTGTAATTTTGTTGTGATGTCTTTTATGAACAGCCATTTCATCGTCCCAGAGTTGGGCCCAGAAGTGAAGTAAACGTATGCTTCACACAAGGCTGTGACCGAATACAAGGAAGCTAAGGATGTACGTGCATTTGTTATTTTCTTTTAAGGATATTCATGGTTATATATTTAGTAGTAAGGTTGTTAAAAGGTTTGTTGATTTTGCGTCTTGCAGCTTGGAGTTGATACCGTGCCTGTCTTTGTTGGCCCTGTTAGCTACTTGTTGCTATCGAAACCTGCAAAGGGTGTTGAGAAGACATTCGATCTTCTTTCCCTTCTTGACAAAATCTACAAGTACGCCTCTTTTTTTAACTCACTAGTAGTTTTATTTACATATTAAATCTGGTTTAAGTTATAACACAAATTATTTTTTCAGGGAAGTCATTGCTGTGTTGAAGGAAGCAGGTGCTACATGGATCCAATTTGACGAGGCTACCCTTGTCAAGGATCTTGAGGGATACCAATTGGAAGCTTTCACCAAGGCCTACTCTTCACTAGAATCAGCTTGCTCTGGTCTAAATGTTCTTTTGGCTACCTACTTTGCTGATGTTCCAGCTGCAGCATACAAAACCCTTACTTCATTGCCTTGTGATGCAGTTGGTATGATGCAGTTTGTTATGTCCTTTAATGTATTAGACTTTATTAGGTCGCATGTAGTATGATTTAGTTGTTTAAATTTATATGATTGTGTATTTGAATGTTTAATGAAGTAATTGTATAGAAGTGATGCAGTAGGCTTTATTAGGTCACACATATGAGTAAGTAGGTTGCACGATTTGTTATGATTTATGTTTGTAAGTTTTGTTGTTTGTGTGATGTACTGGAATGAGATCTATGATGCAGTAGGTGTTGAGTTTCCGCGTATAAGGATGTATACAAGGTGTTTGATAAAATATCTCAATAGGACTTTATAATTGTGCTGCACTAACTTTACATTTTGATGCACTTGTAATGAAACTGTAATGCACTAATTTTGAACTAAGATGCAGTAGGTTTTCAGTTGTCGCGTGTAAGGATGAAATAGGCTAAGTTTAGGCTGTTTTATGAATGTAAATGTGTTTGTAACATTGGTTGTGTATGTGATGCACTATAATTAAAATTTAGATGCAATAGGTATTTAGTTGTTGCTTGTAAGGATGAAATAGGCTAAGTGTAGGTTGTTTTATGTGTGTAAACTTGTTTGTATGTTAAGTTTTATGTCTGATGCACTGCAATCTGAACTGAGATGCAGTAGGTGTTCAGTTGTCACATGTAAGTATGAAGTAGGCTAAGTGTAAGTTGTTTTATGTATGTAAATGTGTTTGTATGATTGGTTGTATGTGCAATGCATTGAAAAATGAACTGAAAAGCAGTAGGTGTTCAGTTGTCGCATGTAAGGATGAAATAGGCTAAGCTTAGGCTGTTTTATGTGTGTAAATGTGTTTAAATATTGATGCAGTAGACTTATTTGAATGTATGATGCAGTTGATGCAGTAGGTTTATTTAAATATTGATGCAGTAGGTTTATATAAAGTCTGATGTAGTAGGATTATTTAAATGTATAATGGAGCTGATGCAACAGGTTTATCTAAATATTGATGCAATAGGTTTATATAAAGTATGATACAATATGTTTATTTGAATGTATAATGCAATAGGTTTATTTAAATACTGATGCAGTAGGTTTATATAAACACTGATGCAATAAGTTTATTTGAATATATGATGCAGCTGATGCAGTAGGTTTATTTAAATAGTGATGAAGTTGTTATATTGATTGATGCAGTAGGCAGATGTTAGTTATTTGTATAATTACATTATGTTAGGCTATGTGAGATTTATCTGCTTAAAAGCTATTTTATTTGTCGAAATTTTGTTGTGTGTATGTTTGTGTTTGTGTGCTTGGTTGTATGTGTGATGCCCTTGAATTTTAACTATGATGCAGGATGTGTTGACTTTTTGCATATAAAGATGAATTAGGCTAAACGTTGGTTATTTTATATGCGAAAATGTGTTTATTTTCTTGGTTGTATGTGTGATGCACTTGAATTTGAACTATGATGTGGTAAGTATTCAGTTTGCTATGACAGTTGATAACATAACAATATAGATTAACTAGTATACGTTGTTTGCTTATGTTGAACTTGTGATCATCATATCCATAACCTTATAAACTATTGTTTGCATACAGGTTGTTGAAGTTGAGAATGCGGAGAAAAATGATACCATGGCACCTAAAGCAGATGATGGTACTTATAACGAGTTGGTCAACCTCATTAATCTCGACGAATTTAATGTAGGTGCATCACCTAGTGGTTCTAGCCATGTTGTACACATGTTCGACAAGCCTCTTGATGGTCTCGACTTCAACCTGGGGACATTTTATGTTGAATCACAAGAACTGGAAGCGTTGATTTGAATCTCACTCCCTAAAAAAAGATGTTATAATGCTCTGGTGGCCCGTGTATATGTGGACTTTTATTTAGGAAGTTAATAGCGCTTTTGGTTTTTGAATTATTGGATGTTTGAATAACACTTTTCATTTGTTATCTATCGTAACATGTAAGTTATGGGATGATCGTGTTTGCTTTGTCGTTATATGATGAATACTTGTTAGAAAAAATCTTGTATTTGCATATCTTAATTAGAGTATTTACTTGAATACCAAGTACTTTTGATTACTGGATCAAAATCTTGAGTTGCCACTGGATCAATGTTTGTTTAATATTAACTTTTGATTGCTTTGGATTACTGAATAATCACAGATATTAAATTATAAATTAGGATGCACTAAATTATAAAGTGTGATGCACTAATTTGTCAACTCTGATGCGCTTTCAATATTGATGCACTATATTATTCCTAGTGCATCACAGTATATACCACTGTAATACAGTAACACAAAAACTGTGATACACTACAACACAATAATACTTTAGTGCATCACTGTATTATTATACTGCATCACAATGTATAATATACTGCATCACTATGTATATTCTACTGCATCACAATACAGTAAACAAAATAACACAATGAATTAAATGCTTTAAAATGAACATAATGATACTGGATATATTTCAGAATCACTGACGTACTAATGTATTGTTGTTTGGTAATAAGTGATATACGTCTCACAACCGAAAACATGTCTAGTAAGTAATGCTTTAATATCAATACAATAATATTTTTTAAATTATAACATGTCTTGTAAAAATGAACGGGTTTCCTATCCATGTTCCTGGAGCTCCTTAGTGCTGAAGTTGGCGTTGGAGCAGCACCTGCCTATGGGAGGTTACAGGCCCCAAATATCATGTTTGGCTGCAAAGCAATAAATTTGTATCTCAGCAAAGCTTTTTTGGTCCACTTATATTGTTGTGATAGTAATCATAATGTGAAGTATGTGAAAACGGTATAAATATTATTAGTATTGATGTTTCGTACCTGCACACTGATATATTGCAGCGGCAACAGACTAGTTGCTCGTTAGCCTTATCTACCGCAGCAGGTGACCCTCCACCATTGCTCCTCTACAAAATTTGATTTCCAATATAAGTTATATTTCGAATACAGTAGGTACTACAAACACATCATGTATAAGGCTCAACTGCATCCCCTTCTCTTGTAAATGGGTCATTTATGTTATATATTTTCTCTAATGGGTAAAACGGGTAAAATTTAGAGTCCTTAAATTTGACTAAAAGGAAAAAAATTGAAAAGTAGCTCAAAATGTAATTTAATGTATATCTCGCAATATGATCTGTTGATAATCATGTATAAAAACTAGTTTTCATAAATAAACTAAAGAACGTTAAACAAAAAGTGTTTCGAGTGACTGCATCATGTTCTGACCAATGAACCAACACTCTCATTTTTCCCCTACAATGTATATCAAATTACATCAAATTAAAAACCCAAAAAATTATGGTGAATACCTTATATAAGTCGACATCAATGAAGTTGGGCCACAGTTTACCAGCTACATCATGACATGTGTTCATCATGCTTATCCATGGGCCTGAGTTGTACTAGCAAGATTGGGTGATATATGGGGTATCAGGAAAATAGTTTATTAAAACTAATGACCTTAACGTAGTGTTTGTAGCAGCCAAATCAACATGATTATGGCATAAACCACTATTCATCCCATCTGTTCCATCTGAAATTCCAGAGTCCAGTAACATGTTACACAACTAAGATAACCAATTTTTCCAAAATATAATTTAGGTATCCAGCTTTTATATCCGAAACAAAACTCTCAAATTAAAGTGCATCACAACTCAAATTCAAGTGCATCAAACAAACAACCTAGCATACGAACACATTTTCGCAAATAACACAACCTACGCTTAACCTAATGTAACCTTATACACGACAACTAAGAACCTACTGCATCACACTGAAATTCAAGTGCATCACACAAACATCCAAGCATACAGGCACATTTTCACACATAACGCAATCAATGTTTAACCTAATGCATCATTGTACAAGAAAACTGAGAAACAACTGCATCACAGTTCAAAATCAAGTGCATCTCACAAACATCCAAGCATACATACACATTTTCACAAATAACGCAATCTACATTTAAGCTAATGCATCATTATAAAGGACAACTGAAAACCTACTGCATCACAGTTCAAAATCAAGTGCATCTCACAAATACCCAAGCATACAGACACATTTTCACACATAAGGCAATCTACGTTTAACCTAATGCTTCATTATAAAAGACAACTGAGAACTGCATCACAATTTAAAATCAAGTGCATCTCACAAACATCCCAACATACATGACATATTTTCACACATAAGGTAATCTATGTTTAGCCTAATGCATACTTATAAAGGACATCTGAGAACCTACTGAATGTCACATATCTAAATCAGTGAATCACAATTTTAGCAAGAAGATCATTACAAGGTGTATGAACAACTGGTGCATCACTGTACGAAACTAGTGCATCACAATTATAAAATATCATGTAGACATTTTATCAAACACATAGTGTACAGGTTTCATATACACATTTTTCATCTAGTTCTTTTTTATCAAACACATACTGAATGAATGTTTTATATCAGCTAAATACACTAAGAATCAACAAAAACATATTAACTATTCTAATTAACATAAAGTAAATTAACAAAAAAAAAATTAAGATCATACTATTATTATTCGTTGATGAAGAACAAGTTGTTGATGATTAACACTCGTAATTAGTTCATGATGAACTATCATTATTCGTTGACGATGAGCACTCGATCGACATCTCAAATTCACAATGGAGAAGACGGTGGAGAAGATGGGGGATATCACGGTGGAGATAGGCGGTAAACTCGTGGAGAAGATGGTGGAGAAGGCAGTTACCCAATGTAGTCTCTGTGTGTGTGTCTGTTTGTGTGTGGAGATGAGGATCTGTGTGAGAGATGTAAAAAAAAGGAATTATATAGGGTTTTGTAAATTGACGAAAATACCCCTGCAGTTATGAAAAAAGCGGGAGGACTTTTTGGGACACGTGGCAGGCTGTGGGGACTTCCTACACTTTTTATTATAACTCCCTTTTTATTTTAACCCAAACCTATATATATATATATATATATATATATATATATATATATATATATATATATATATATATATATATATATATATATATATATATATATATATATATTATTTGCCATTTTGGTACGCCAATATATTTGTCAGAGTACAGGTGTATGGTGGTGTACATAACTTTGTTTTGCAGGGAGCGTATGGATGGATCCTAGGTATGATTTGTGATATGATTAGGTTATGGCTTTGTAGTGAATAGTGGTGTGTGCCATACACCCCATGTCACTTTTGGGAGGTCATGTCTCCATTTGTGATCTTATGATATGATTATAAGTAGGTGGCAAGCTTTATGAGCTCGTGGATAATTTCTTATGATTCGTTGCCTTCATTACCTTTCACTTAATTTATTATTCGTTTGATTCTCATTACTTGTGACATCTTGTTCGACAAATTCTTTTTTATTTCATTTCATATACTTATTTATATTCTGTTCATTATTCGTTTATATCTGTTCACTGAGCTTAAGCCGCATTTTCCTTCCTCTGCGGCAGGTATTCAAGCGGGATGTTGGGATTGAGTGATGAGAGTAGGAGCTTTAGAGGACCAACCCAACCTTAGTTTCCCTATCTTTTTGGAATTAGTTTATGACTTATGTCTTGGTTAATTTATTTCATTTTAGAGTTGTATTTGATTTGTATTAATTTTTGGAAGTTATTTTGTTTCATGACTTGTATTTATTTATTTAAGTCTTCTGCTTGCATTTATTATATTCTGATTTACACTATAATGTGACATTTTGACCCTTGTCGGGTTAGGGTGTTACAGGTACACATGTCCACAAAAAGTACATATGTTTTGTACCTTCTACCCCTGTTTGACCTAGTATTTACAGTACAACACAGTTTTTTATCGGTATTTTTCCGTACTTTTTTGTCTGATTAATATTTTTGACTTGTTAAAATTTATATTTTTTGTTCCGCACTTTTCGTTTCACACTTTTATAATATTATCAAAATAAATAAATAAATAAATAAATAAATAAATAAATAAATAAATAAATTAAAAAAAAAAAAAACAACTAAAACCATGAGGGGTATCACTTGTAGAAATGGTAGGGTCTTAATAACCTACTCCTTCCATCCAAAAAAAAGAGTCCACCTTACTATTTATATTTTCCCAAAAAAAGTGTCCAGTTTTTATTTTTGGATAGTAATTATGACTGGTTTTCCAACTTTACCCTTATAATCAAAACATTCATTAATTACTCAATTTTAATTTCGATATTAACTATAATGGTAAAAGTGACTTTTTTTATCAATCACAACTAGCATTAATTACACATTTTATAAATTGCCCACTGATATGTGTCTAAATACACATATATTTCATATTGTTTAACCCCACAAAAACGACCAAAAACACACAAATGACCACATAAATGTTACAAATAGCATTGAAATGTGTTTTTATGTGATTCAGGTACAAAAAGATTGAAAACAAGTGAAAAATGATCAAAGTTCACACAATTGTCAATTTCAGTCCCTGAAGTTTCACAAAATGGCAAAACTAGTCCCTGAAGGTTTAAAAAGGAAGAAAAGTCAACTTTAGTCCTTGGATAATCAAACTTGTTCACAAATAATCCCTGGATAAAAGTTTACACAAAATGGCAACTTTTACCCCTCAAGTATAAAAATTGGCAAAATTAGTCCCTGGGTGTTTAAAAAATGTAAATTTAACAAAATATACCCTTGTACTATTCATAACTTACAATTTGGAACCTTTTGATAACTTTTGGAAAATTACAATTTCACCCCCCAACTTTGGAAAAATGACATAAAAGGTCCCCGGGTGTTTTAAATTGTAATAAATGCAATAAAGGTCCTTTGGTTTATCTAACTTGGCATAACTGGTCCTTGTCATAACTTTGGAATTGTAACAGGTTTAGTCCCTCAAGAATTCAGAAGTTGCAACATTGGTCCTTGGGCTTATTTACACTACAAACCAACCGGACCCTTTATTAATAATAAACCCAAAATCCAAACCCAACACAAACACAACCCAACCCAGTTACATAACCCAAGCCCAATCCCCTTTAAAAACAACCCGACCCACTCACCTTTGCTAAATATCAGAGTTTGACTTCGGTCAAACTCTTATCCCTTCCCTTAAAACCGCCAAAACCTGTCATCACCACCACCTCATTCCACAGCTGTCTCACCACCTCATTCCCCCTCCAAACACGCTACCTAACACTCCCAAATGCATTTAATGCATCTTCCTTCTCCCCAAACAGTCAGAGATAGTGGGTTTAACACTTATCCTGTTTTCCCGCCAAAAGTTAATTTAATGGCTAGGATCACTTACAGTCAATCAATGGACAAGAATTGAAGTGGGATTTGACCAGAAGACCAAGTGGAACTCAAATGACTATAAAGAAGAGAAGAGAGGCAAGAGAAAAGACACCTTGGGCTAGCCTTGGTCATGTAGTTTAATCGTTTAAATGCTTTCTTTAAAATTACTTGTCATTTACTGTTTTAATGTTGTAATTTTCATCAAATTAGTGTAATGAAACTTTATTTCCAGTTTAATTTCAAGTTATATTTCAGTTTCAAGTTTTCACTTAAATTCCTTTAATTTTCAAGTCAATTTAATTTCATGTTATGTAGTTGTTTAATGGACTCTATAGCTCACATAAGCTCCTAACAAAAGCTTTAAATCTTTTAGATACATTAATTCAGTATTAGTATTTAAAATTCAGAAAATACCAAAAATAAAGAAAAAATCAATGAAAGTCAACCTGTGGTCCAATAAGCAGTTTTAGGGGAGTAGAAGCTTAATCTGGATAGCTTTTCTGGTTTCTAGCTTGTTGACACAAGCTAGAGTGGTTTCTGATCCTTGGTTCTCAGTTTCAGCTTGGATTCACTTGTAAGCTTCATTTTTACCATTTTTTGCAATTTACTGTTTCAGTGCTTGTTATGCTTTAATTTTCATGTTTCTGTGTTTCTTTGCTATTTGTTAATGTTATTATAGCTTAATATTAGGTTGGTATGTTTTGGATTGGATTGTGGTTTGATATTGCATGTTGACTGTCCATAAGCTAGTTTTAGAGAAACCTAGGTTTAGACCTTTGTGACTATTGGTTTAAGCTTAAAAAGGTCTAACTTGACACCTTATGACCTCTGGAATTGATAGAATTGGTTTACACAATCATTTGCTTTGAAAAACTTCATAACAGTCCATTTTCAGGTTTGTTTGGATTTGATAATGAAACTGTGTTGTAGGTTGTATTTGGTGTTGTTCTTGTTTGATGTACACTATATGTAGCCTAAATAACTCAGTGGAACACTAACCAAAGGGTGTAGCATGTGTGAAAGTCAAATTGACACTTGACAATCTCAATATGAGCACTGTGAGGTTGTTGGATCCTAAAACCTTGCATACTTGTTTAAATGTTGTTAATCTGTGTTTATTTCATGTTTTTATGGCTTAATATAACATAATCAATCAGTAGTTTAAGTTTTAAATTCACTTAAGTCAACTTTTCAGTTTTTAGTAAAAGTCAAATTTCATTTTTTCAGTTTTAGAATAAACTTATGATTTTCATTGTGCCTTTGTTTTTAAGTTTCTGTTTAAATGCTTTTAGGGTTTTGTAATTTTGTTGCTTATCTTGCTTAGTTATTTTTGCTTATTCTTACTTTCCATGTGTTACTGCTTTTTCAAGTGCTTTTTGTTGCCTATTTTTGCCCTGCACCATGGCTAGGGCTGTCAAAACCATGAGCTTGCAAAAGCTTATGGAATTGATCCTAGCCTGGGAATTTGGCATATTTATGTTGCCCTTGTAGCTTAGTTATTATGTTTGTGCTTGTTTCTTTTTTATTTTGTAGCTTATCTAGGTAGCTTATTCCACTCTCATTTTTTTGTCCCATTTAACTCCTTCCACTGAAGCAAACAGTGGAGGTTGAGTGATCTTCATAAGCTCATATAAAGCCCTCATTGAGCCTGAGCTTGTGATCTTATCCATCATACTCAGTGTTGCAATGCCTGTGTAGCTTATTTGAGCTTATTTGATAAATCTCATAGGAGCTTGTGTTTGCCCAATCATAACAATTCATCAGTGAACTTTCACCATTTCCATAAGCTCCTATTAAGCTCATTAGTGGTCATAAGCTTGTGTGGTTTAGTTCTATATGAAGTTCTTCCACCCATCCATAAGATCCAGCTCTTAAATTCCCCCTTGTAGCCCATTTACTAGGGCTGCAACTAGCTTCTTGACTTGTCCAAATTCTGATTACATTGAGACTCAGTAACCTAGCACTTTCATAAGCTCTCAAAAAGCTCATTACTGGGACCTATCTTGTGAAATTAGTTTCCTGTGTGGAGCTTATCCACATGAATATAAGGTTCAGTGCTTAAATTCAATGCCCCAGCTTATTTGCTAGGGCTGCACTCAGCTTTTTGTTTGTCCCATCTCACTCAGTATACACTGATGATCAGGGGAAATAAGCCATTTTCATAAGCCCCTCACAAGCTCATCTGTGGACCAAAATGGTTGAGCTTGGCCTTTTTGGAAAGCTCACCAGGCCATCTTGCAACTTCAACTTTCATTTTGCCATTTTGAGCTTATCCCATCAGCTTAAATGGCCATTCAAATAAGTTGCAGGCCTGAGTTTGGACTGTGTGGAATTGGATTTGCTTATTAGCTTACTGCTAGCTTATGAGTGAATGCCAGTCCACAAGCTTGTATATATTTGTTCATATCATTAGTATACATATTATTTTTCTTTTAGTTTCCTGTGTTGAGCTTATTCCAAGCTTATTCTAAGCTTTACCTCAACTGTGAAGCCAAAAGCTTCACTGTCTTGGTTCATAAGCTCACAATTTGCTTATTTCTTAGTTTGTAAAGTTTTGTCTTCATTATACATGTATAATATCAGTATATATTTAGTTTCAGAAAAAGAAAATCCAAAAAAGAGCTTTTTCCAAGAAGTGATAGCTTCTATTTAAGAAGCTTATTGCTTATTAGCTTATTTTTATTAAGCACTTGCTATTTTTATAATTTTCTTAGCTTCTTAGATTTATTTTATAATTATGTAAAAAGTTTCAGATTTTTCTTTATTCATTTAATATTTATAATAAATAAGTTTTAGTTTTTAATACTTAATAATAGTAAATAATTAATAATAAATAGAATAATTGTATAATAAATATATTTTTACTTTCAGAAATTCTTTTATATTAGTTTAGACTTTTCTAAGTTTTTATTTTATTTTTCTAGGCTTTATTTCACATTTTCTTATTTTTAGGTTATTATTATATAGTAAATAATTAATAATAAATACAATACTTGTAAAATAAATACATTTTCAGTTTCAAAAATTCTTTTATAATATTTTAGATTTTTCAGATTCTTTATTTCATTTATTTAAGTTTATTTTAGATTTCCTTTTTATTTAATTCATTTTTAAATTCATTTAATTCATTTTTAATTTATAATAATTAAGTAAATAGTGTAAAAATTCATTTTAATTTTCTAATAATTTTCTTATCCTTTTAGGATTCCAAAAATATGATTTTCACATTTGTGGGAGTTGTATTTGACTGAGTTCACTTTTTATTTTGGTACGTTTACGTAATTAATTATTAAACGTACGCGTTTTAGGTTTTTAGGTTTTCTTAACTTTTAACTAAGTTTGTAAATATAGTTAACTATTTTATTTTTATTTAATTTGCATTTAAGCCGTTAAGGCATGCAAATTCCCTCTTTGGGAATGTTTGTTTTATTTCGTTTTGTACGTTTACGTTTAATTAAGTTAAACGTACGTTTGTAAATCTTTCACGTTTTTAGGTTTCTGATTGTACGTTTTTACTGATATAGCTGTGACAGAGCTATGACTATTCACATTCCTAGTGTTAGTCAATCAGATTCCTTTTTTTTTTTATACATTCAATATCATTTCAGCACACACATTCGTTGTATTACATTTTTCACGCCTCGTTGGGACATAACGACCCGGGGATATATTCCTACACTCCCATGGATCTAAATTGCATTTGGTCCTAGATTGGTTTGACTTTTATGGTTGACCATTCACAAGTGGTTGACTAATATAAAGATGACTGTTTAGGACTGATCACCCACCTTTTGTTTGTAGACACTCTTTTTGGGACGAAGGGAGTATCTCATAATAGTATCTATAAGAGCACTTCCATCGCTTAACGTACTTGGTGCGTTAAAGCTATTTTCAAGGTGCGTTAAAGCAAGTTAAAGGATGAAAGCTGCTGCGTTAACCCCTTAACGTCGAGTTAAAGTATGCATTTTTGGTGTGTTAACAATTGAAAGGAGGTGCGTTAAGGTGAGTTAAAGGTGTGTTAAGGTTTAAAACGGTGTGTTAACCATTGAAAGGAGGTGCGTTAAGGTGAGTTAAATGTGTGTTAAGGGTGAGTTATGATTGTGCGTTTTTTTTTTTTTTTGAGTTAAAGGTGAAAGGGTTAAAGCTGACGTAGCAGTGTGTTAAAGTTTAACTCCAGGTTATGGTTTGAAGTGCTCTAATAGTAGACGGGAAAGTTAGCAGAACATATGCGTGGTTTGAGTATTCGAAGAATCTGCTTTTAGATTAAATAATATTTATATATTATTTAATCATCAAACTATCATCATTTTTCGTTTATAACCCATAAACTATTTTCTCACAAGGACTACAAATGGAACTCGTAAGTGTTACATCAAGAGACACCAGAACCACAAATTCACAAGTATAATTATTTACCGCAATACATCATCGCTTTATGCGGGTATTCATCTAACGAAAAGATATACGGAGCATTTCTTTTTTATTTCTACAAAATCATATTAATGAGGAAAAAATCTTGGCTGCACAAAAAAAATGGTAGAAAAGGTATATGTAATATATTTTTATTCTAATAGCTTGAGCAAGCCATGTGCTACGTTTCTCTTTTCGTTGTTTCCTTCGGCTGCTTTTTATCGAGCTATCGTAAGATCACTCGTAATAGGAAGACCAAGACCGAGTCTGGGGCACCCAAGAACAAGTTTTCCCTATTAGGTTCGCCTCACGCGTTGACAAAATGGGAAGACTCGGTCGATTGCAAGACCAAGTTATCCAGTGTCCTGTTTTTGTGTGTGTGTGTTTTGGTGGGTGTATATGTGTTTAATGGTGAAGTTGGTTGTTTTATTACACTAAATTGGTGGTGAAGTTGGTTGTAAATAGAGGAATTTAAGTTGACGCTGAGATGCCAATGGCGAATGCTCTTAGAGCTTACTTATTACACTTTGCCTAATACAGAGAGTATATCATAAGTTATTGTTATTTAACCTAGAGCACATGGTGTGCATGGCTGGCAGGGTGGTGCCAACCGAAAAGTCAACCCTATTGCGCAAGCTCGACATTGCGAGTGGCGCCATAGGCTCTGAAGTCGTAATGGCCGGCCCAGATTATCCGTTTTTTCTTTCTTTTTTGTTTTTGTTTTGTGTGTTGTAGTTGTGTGTTATTAGGTATGTGTGGCCATGGGGTGTCCTATAACGCCAACTTTTGAATGTAGAGTGTTTTTTATTTAAGTTATAACATATGAGTTATGGGAGCAAAATATTGAGTTAGCGGCATTTTTTGCTATATAACGCGAGACAAATAACATCTCGACACCTGGTGATCTTAATATATTTGCTTAAATACATGTCTAATCCACCTATCATTTAACATATGTAGTATACATTTTCTCTCTTCAATTTACCGCTAATTATTTTTTCAAATCAACTAATCAAATTATTTTCTCTATAATTTAATTTTGTAGAAAGGAGAAGAGAAGAACTAAAGAAATAAGTCTTTTGTTGTTTTCTTATAAATGGAAACAGATTTTATTTATTTATTTTTTAAACTGAAAATAAGAAATCAACATATAAAAAGAGCAAATATATTTCAACTACATATATGTGGAAATATTTTTTTTCTGCCCACTATTAGGTGGCCATAAACTCTAGATCTATACCAGGTTACCAACAGATCACATGCTCAACACGTATAAATTGTTTCGGTCAAAAAAAAAAAAAAGAAAAGAAACACGTATAAATTGTAAATAAATAAAACTTGTTTAGTCACAATGAGTGTGATAAAGTTTCAAAATGCGTAGTTTTATAAATCAGATTTTGTATAGTTTTGTTTCTTTCATATTTTGTTTGGTGTTTTTATCGAGATGATTTGGTTTTCAACTATACAAATTCATACTTTTTAGCTTTTCACCTCTTACCCGAGAATAATGCATGCGTACACAGTTTATTCTAGGGGTAATTATAAGGAGTAAGAATCGTTTATCAAATAGGAAAGCAAATCCGTGAACTTTGTTTCTTTTGCTTTTGGTACCATTGCAAATAAATAAGAATCATTACAATCCCACTTTATTTTTTTCCATTAAAGAAGCAAAAAATAATCATCATTTATACAATAAAGAAGAGTTTTTTACAAACTAATTATTTTCTTAAAAAATAATTACCATAGCATGGCATGTTTAAAAGTACTCCGTATTATTTATTGTATGACATAGCTTACCAAATTTAATAATTTATCCAATTGTTTGATTATTTTTTTATGTAATGTCATTTATTAAAGCCTTACGAACTCTTATTCCATCTTATAAATACCCCTCATTCGGCACTTAGACAAAGTTGCAAAACATACTCATTCGGTGACCTGTATAAACAAAAAAGGTCGATCTTCAAAACATCGTTTTGTTATCGTTATTGATTTTTTTTATACAAA
Organism: Artemisia tridentata subsp. tridentata; assembly: GCA_021014915.2. Classification (NCBI taxonomy): domain Eukaryota; kingdom Viridiplantae; phylum Streptophyta; class Magnoliopsida; order Asterales; family Asteraceae; genus Artemisia; species Artemisia tridentata. Next base: position 40,723,635 of record CP139502.1, read on the forward strand.
TCTTATTTTTGATTTTTTGTTAAACCTAATGTATGTGCTGTGTTTTTTTATCACGTGTTTTTCTTTTATGATAAGCGTATGTTTCTGATGTAAACAATTTTTTTTTTTTTTTTTTTATTTATTTATTTATTTTTATTTTTTTTATTTTTTTTTTTTTTTTTGTATTTTTTGTATAAAAGGATGGTTGCAACTTCACTTGATGAAATTGATGGTACACCAAGTAAGTACCATATCAGTTGTTCAAATAATATCACGTCTACTCTAATAATTTTAGTGAGATCAAATGTGTATGGACACTTTAGTTTAGAGAGAGAAACGAGAGAAAATAAGAAAAGTCCCGCATTGATAAGAGATAGAACACACACCTCATAACCCATGAGGTAGTGGTATTTATACCCATACATTGTCTAGCATCCCCTCGCAATTATACAAGTTCTGCGAGGGTATTATGTTGTCGCAAGCCACAATATTACACAACATACCCTAGTCTATAACAAAAGATAAATAGAAGTCCCTGCACTAATGATTTAAATTTTTGGTGTTCCAACAATATCCTCCTAAGGGTAGATCATGCAGGTCTTCTATTTAAGGGCATCTTGTAGACTTCATCTTCGATATCCAACACATTTTTTCATGAATCTCCAGATATTTCGAAGTCTGAGTCGTTCTTCCACATACTAAGCAAGCAATCCAAACCTTACCCTTTGATCATCATCTAATCTAGCACTTGTCTCTTGGAGATCTTGGTTTAACAAGTCACTTATTCCTTTTTAAACCCATTTCAACGTACCTGAGTTGAACTTAAGAATCTCATTCGATATCATCAGCCTTTTTACTCCTGGTGCATTTTCATAAACAATGCCAAGCTCAAACAATAGACTCCGAATGCATGTCCAAGGCTCGTGTTCATCAATTCCAGGAAAGATAATCATAGGATGTGTGAGATTAACCTTTCTTTGTAGGCTTTCAACTCCCATTTGGAAGTCTTCAACATGTACCAAAGCTAACTGTGACCTCATAAAGATTTTCAGAGAATCTTTGATGTCATCTTCATTCCCTTGGTCATAGATGTAGCTGATGTTGGAAAGGTACATGTCTTGAAGGTCTTGAGGGTGGAGGTTGCGGTAATCAGCTTCACGAAAGACATAATTAAGATTGTCGTCTCTTCTTACAGCGAAGTTGATGAAGCTATCAGTTCTGAACTGGTTTGAGAAGACATACACATAATGAACAATCCGGTGCTTTCTGAAGACCATGTGACGAGGAGCTGCATCTCTATATCTGCTCATGAAGAATCTTTGAGCTGCCTCGTTCATTCCGGTTATTCGCATGTAAGCTTCCACCTTGTATTCTTGTTGGTTTATCTCATAAATGATGTACTTCTCTCTGTGGATACCTTCCTCCAGGAATTCATCACTCCATTCTTCAAATATTAGACTTGTGGAAGTTGAAGAACGATATTTGTCGTGTCCAGACACCAGATAGTGTAAATCGAAGTTCTCGTACATTGATGGTTCAGGGAATTTGAGTAGCGGATGAGCTTCTAACGGAGCAGTAAATGTGATGGTCTTCTTAACAAGCTCATAATCGTAAACATCTCTTATTCGTGCATCCATTAAAATCTTTCCATATATCTCATCCGTTACGTGACTTGCGAACTCTGTAGTAAATTTACCCTGTGAAGTAGCCTCAGGCTTTTCAACCGTTGGTTTCTTCGTTGGATCATCTACTTTTGACTTTCCCGTAGAAGAATTCTTCTCACCCACTGTAAAAACACTACCATTCACTTCTTCTCATTCTCTATCACTAGATTCATTGATTGCAACAACGTCATGATCTTTTTGTGCATCAGTAGATCTGGATTTGAAGGGTTGCTTGCTTGATCTAGAGGTAGTTGATGTTCTTTCTGATGATGAGGAAGTGTGTGTGGTGTATCTCGATCTCTTGGAACGTCTCTCCCCCTCAGGATTATCCGAGTCAGGGTCATCCTGATGACGTTTACGAGATCCACCTTTGTAGGTTTGTTCCAAAGAGAAGACTCGATCAGTTAGCTGTCCAATCTCCCCAAACAAGGCTTTGTTTGTTGAATTCATTGTTGCTCGTAGGGCAGCTATTTCTTGTGATTTTGATCCCGGGTCTTGTGTTGCAATGAGTGAATAGCAGAGATTGGGTTTTTCTTGCTGTAGATGAGGTTGTTCTGTGAATATTTTCAACATCAGATCTTTGAATTGATCAAATGTTAGCTCCTCATCTCCAATGACTTCTTCAACAACTTATTTTTGAATCTTTTGACGTCTTTCTTCAGCTTCAAGTTGCTCTTTGTAGTCGGCATTTAACCATTTTACTGCTCGTTTCAGATATCCCTCTATTACATAAGTTGGAGGTGCATCTGAGTGAGGAGTGAATGTAGTTGTTGATGATGGTGGGATTGGTTTGTTTACTTCAGTTTGTGGTGGGATAGGTATTGTTGTATTTTTTGTTGTGGTTGTTGTTGTTGTTGTTGTTGTTGTTGTTGTTGTTGTTGTAGTTGTTGGTTGAGGTGGTGGAACAGCCGGGGGATATGGTAACGGTTCGGACTTACAAAGAGTATCCGAGGGCAAACTTGTCGTTGTGCCAACGAATGACGCAGGATTTGTTCGCTCAGGAGTACTTAAATTTAGGAGCTGGTTTATCTCCGTGGATTTAATGACACTACTGGTTTCAGATTCTAACCTAGTCTCCTTACTACCTACCGGCCTATGGGTTGTTCCTGCCTCCTCTCCATCATTCCCGACAAGCTGGTCGTCATCTTTGTGATGATCAGACACAGTCGTTTCAGAGTTTCCTTTCTCCTGAGTGTCGGCTCCAGCACCTTCCATTTGACCCTCTTCCACCCTTGTATCTCTAAACTCCTGAATGCCAGTGAGTCTTTGAATTCTCTTCGGCCTTTTACCCCCTTGTTCGATTGTTTGTTTCTTACTCCCCGTTTCTAGACCTAATTGGGCGCTAGATTCTAAGTTCCTATGCGTTTCAGGGGTAGGTCCGCTCGGTTTCGAGCTTTCCATAGAAACGCTAAGTCTACCTGTAACGCCCCTTGACCACTTTGACCAAAAACGTGAAATTTTTTTCGCAAAAAGTAACATTCCGAAACTGACACACACTAAGGTCTAGATTGTGGAACCTAAAAGTAGATCCTGAAAGATCCACTCTAAGGTCCAGATTTATGGAACCTAAAAGTAGATCCTGGAAGATCCACACTAAGGTCCAGGACTGAAATTATACTTTAGGATTTGACGGTAAACGCTTGACTTTACTTGACATTCCGTTACTCTATTGACCCTTTATAAGAATCTACATTCATAACCAAGATGAACATTTAACTCATAACCAAGATGACCATTTCTGGATCCACACTCAGGTCCATACTTTGGAACCTAAAGGGGGATCCTAAACTGAAAACTATGGATCCACACTTAGGTCCATACTTTGGAACCTAAAGGGGGATCCTAAACTGAAAACTATGGATCCACACTTAGGTCCATACTTTGGAACCTAAAGGGGGATCCTAAACTGAAACTAAGGATCCACACTTAGGTCCATACTTTGGAACCTAAGGGTAGATCCCAGAACTGACGGGTTATGCATAAACCACTTTTGACCCATTTTCACAACAAACCACTTATACCACTTCCGAATTACATCAAACTTTCCAAAAATCATTATATTAACATAATAAACATGTTCCAAGATCACTTGACCCGTTAACCACCCAAAATGGGTACTTTTACACTTTTGCCAAACACCCCCTTAACTTTTACTAAAACCACTTAAACACACTTGACACATCATTAGACTCCCAAACCGTTACCCGACTTTGACACACATTATACAACTCATAAAATAGACTCTCGGGGTACAACTTTGACTCGAGCTCGGTATTCTACCTAGCTCCTAATGCTTGTTATCTTCCAAATCCATTCCAAACTCTTATGCTACACTCCAAGCCTTCCATTCCGCCGCACTTAAGCCTACAAAAACATTGACAACTAAAGAATAAGCTTACGCTTAGTAAGTAACCCATCATAAAACATATATCATACACATACTTTCACATAAGCATCATAATCACATAAAAACCTCTAAACTACCACATACCACTCATATCATATCCGAATTCATAACGTAATCACATCCATTCATCATAACCATAATCACAACATACCTTAACTAGCCCAAAGCCGATAACTAACATACTCTTATCCAAGGTCACTAGCCATCCATCCTTAGCTTACAACCATACTAACCCAACTCCTATGCTCTTACACAACCACAATACATACATGATAAATATATACATAACACATGTTTTAGGGAGAGTTACTTACCTTCAATCCAAGCTAGGCTATTAACATAAATCCCACCAACAACATCTTCTAACCATCATCATCATCATAATCATCATCTTCTACAATAATAAAACCTAACATCATAACAATAAAATACATAACAAGGGTTATCAAAACCCATCAAAACATAATCATCTTCCTAACCAAATAATCATATGATCTCACCCACATCATATGATGATTTCCTACTTACTCATAAACTATAACTTCACTAACAACAAGATCATAGACACTTACTTGCAATGATCATAGCTAGGGAAGACTATAAACATCAAGACTTGATCATCTTCTTTCTTAAGCCACCAAGACTTCTCTTTCCCTCCCTTTTTCTCTCAATAAAACCGGCCTTCTCACTCTCTCTCAATAATGAGAGAATTGTCTAGATAATCCTAGATAAAGATAGTTAGGTGGCATCTTTGGGCTTATGGCAAGAATGGCCCTTCTAGTTCCATTCCTTCTAATTTGGCCACAACTAACTTATAACATACTTACAACAATGACAACTTAGGCCCCTTTAGCTACACATCATATTTACATTACCACGTTAGTCATATTTTGACTATCGGGTTTGACCATTACACAACAAATGTTGACTAGCCAATCAAGAAAGGCCCTTATCTATTTTCATCTAGGGTGGGGTCCCAATACCCGGGAAACGGGTCTAACAATTCTACCCCCTTATTTAGATTTCGTCCCCGAAATCTGTCGTTCTATTTCTAACCACACTTAGTCTCATAACTCCTCTCATTCTTAGCCCCTTAACTCTTAGTTTATTTAGTGCAACGACTTAAGTGACCTCGCAACTCTGTGCATACTATAACGCATCACATGCCCTAATCCACATTACCCCCCGCTTACTTTTATACCACACAACTCTCGCTTAGATTTTACATAATACAAGACTTACTTATTATCGCCAATCATCATTCTAATCCGCCCTATTACCGCATATCATCATTTCACTCGCTTTATTCTCTACCCTCATTCTTGACTTCTCGCTACTTAAGAACTCGAACTATTTGACTTTACATCATTACACTCGACTAATACGTTCACATTCTTTTATCTTCATTCATCATCTTTTGCACCACACCGCAAGGCCCATCATATCATCATTACAATTTCTCCGTCCCATCAAGGTTCTCCTAAGTCTCAACTAAAAGCCATGGTCAAATTCTAATCCTCTTATCTCAGTCCTTACAATTCCTAACTAACTCTAAACTCCCTCTTTCTACTTCTCTAACCCTACTCGTGCCATGTCGGCAACACATAGCCCACTTGTTTATAATTCCTCATTTACATGGAGAGGCGTCCCAATCGATGTAAATCAAGAAATATAAATTCATGGTTATGTATTCCCGACATAACACCACTACTCCTAATTCCCAATTTAACTTTTATTATTTTCTCATTGTTTTTATTACATTATTTTTACTCTTCTTAGACTTGGATCCTTCACATTATCACATTCATCATGGGGATACTTTTATATGCCATGGACGTAGGCAACCCCTTGCCGGTGAAGGCAACACTTTTCATCCCAAAGGATTTTTAACATTCATCCCGAAGGATTCCTTAACATTCCTTTACTTGGTCATCCCGATGGATACCACATTTAACATTCATCCCGAAGGATTATTACATTCACACTTTATCACCTTAACAACGGATCCAAGTCATAAGCACCACACACACATTATTACATTCGTTTATTATAGTAATTACCGCTAATCGCCTTAGCAGTAATATGTTAATTTCAGAACAACGCCTTTATCTCATACACACTCCTTACATTCTTAATCCGCTTTAGTTATTTTCACATCTTTACTTTACCTCTTGGATTCTTAGCCTTCATTAATCATTTTCACATTCTTACTTTACATTTTAGTCCACTCGACTCATTTACATATAGACTTCTTACATTTTACCAACCGAAACTCATGCATTCATTATGGTGATTAGAGCTAATCGCCTTAGCCGTAATATGATAATTTCAATACAACGTCTTTATCTCACACATACTCCTTTCATTCTTTCTTACGTTTTTAATCCATCACATTTTTATTTCCATATCTTATCTCTCTTCTTTTAGTCTCACTCGCTTCCTTTACATGTAGACCTTACATAGATCGTCAATTATAACACGCTCATTTTTTATTAATGATTACAGCTAATCGCCTTAGCCGTAATATAATTATTTCATGACAACACCTTAGCTTCACACATATTCATCTCATTTTAGCTATTATTATTTAGGAAGTTTCGTTCTATTTTACTATTTACTCAATCACTATGCCTTTCCTCATCTTGTAACTAAGTTCATCACAAACTTATTATGTATATATTTTTATTTCATTTCTTCACCACACACATTCAACGTTACCACATGTTCATAATCATGCTCCTAATACCTTGACTTCCCACTAACCCGTCTCTAATACCTCTTTAATGATTATTACACTAAGTATTACTACTCATAAGATCATGCTTTGGTCATCACTATCACATAAATCACGCACTTTCATTTTTTTGTCACATCTCCTATAAACCACCACATAACTTATTACATCCATTCGCCCTCGCTAAACCACCATAGCACACAATCACATAATCATATAACGATCACCGACAATATCCAAGTGTACGGTAATCTATCATTTAAGCACGTCTAGTCCACCATGGACTTACATTACATTCACATCAATACTATAAACATAAACAACTCCTAACACTTTATGCTCACACAACATATCACGTATTCCACTTCATAAACAATCAAAGACTCAAGTTCAACTTATTAATTCTACCACTAGTAAATCCACATTCTCAATATTCACATTATATCCAATCAAAGCCTAATCCCCCTATTGCTCTAAGCTCTTTCACATCGCACCACTAAGGCATTTATTTTTCGCGTCTAAATCATTACTTCTATACTTCACTACGTTCACATAATCATATAATAATTACCGATACAACCCGAGGTGCACGGTCATCCTATCACTCCACATCAAGTCTCCCATCAATACACTCATATAGCAATCACATAATACGTTTCAAAACTCAACATTCACATCCTATAACTCACAAACTATTAGCCCTCCTATCTCAAACTTAACTTAACGCGTCTACGAGTGGTTTAAGTCTAGGCAACCTAAAGTGGAAACCTAATTCACTTAAACCGAAGCTCTGATACCAAGTTGTAACGCCCCTTGACCACTTTGACCAAAAACGTGAAATTTTTTTTCGCAAAAAGTAACATTCCGAAACTGACCCACACTAAGATCTAGATTGTGGAACCTAAAAGTAGATCCTGAAAGATCCACTCTAAGGTCCAGATTTATGGAACCTAAAAGTAGATCCTGGAAGATCCACACTAAGGTCCAGGACTGAAATTATACTTTAGGATTTGACGGGAAACGCTTGACTTTACTTGACATTCCGTTACTCTATTGACCCTTTATAAGAATCTACATTCATAACCAAGATGAACATTTAACTCATAACCAAGATGACCATTTCTGGATCCACACTCAGGTCCATACTTTGGAACCTAAAGGGGGATCCTAAACTGAAAACTATGGATCCACACTTAGGTCTATACTTTGGAACCTAAAGGGGGATCCTAAACTGAAAACTATGGATCCACACTTAGGTCCATACTTTGGAACCTAAAGGGGGATCCTAAACTGAAACTAAGGATCCACACTTAGGTCCATACTTTGGAACCTAAGGGTAGATCCCAGAACTGACGGGTTATGCATAAACCACTTTTGACCCATTTTCACAACAAACCACTTATACCACTTCCGAATTACATCAAACTTTCCAGAAATCATTATATTAACATAATAAACATGTTCCAAGATCACTTGACCCGTTAACCACCCAAAATGGGTACTTTTACACTTTTGCCAAACACCCCCTTAACTTTTACTTAAACCACTTAAACACACTTGACACATCATTAGACTCCCAAACCGTTACCCGACTTTGACACACATTATACAACTCATAAAATAGACTCTCGGGGTACAACTTTGACTCGAGCTCGGTATTCTACCTAGCTCCTAATGCTTGTTATCTTCCAAATCCATTCCAAACTCTTATGCTACATTCCAAGCCTTCCATTCCGCCGCACTTAAGCCTACAAAAACATTGACAACTAAAGAATAAGCTTACGCTTAGTAAGTAACCCATCATAAAACATATATCATACACATACTTTCACATAAGCATCATAATCACATAAAAACCTCTAAACTACCACATACCACTCATATCATATCCGATTTCATAACGTAATCACATCCATTCATCATAACCATAATCACAACATACCTTAACTAGTCCAAAGCCGATAACTAACATACTCTTATCCAAGGTCACTAGCCATCCATCCTTAGCTTACAACCATACTAACCCAACTCCTATGCTCTTACACAACCACAATACATACATGATAAATACATACATAACACATGTTTTAGGGAGAGTTACTTACCTTCAATCCAAGCTAGGCTACTAACATAAATCCCACCAACAACATCTTCTGATGAAGCGAAAAGTGTACCGCTTTTAGGGGGTCATTTAAGTCCTAAATCGTATTTATTTGATCAAATATTGCCCTAAATCGTTCCTTTTGTCATTTTAGGTACTTTGGAGAAGAAATCTGGAAAAGGAAGCATTTTGGACGTTTTTGGAGCATAAAAGTGAAGAAAACGACAAAGTCTCAAAATTATGCTGGAAAGTACCTTTGACGGCGTCAGGTATTGGCCCAGACGGCGTCATGGCTTGGCAAAAAAGGTGGATATGAAAATTACTCATGATAAGCCAGAGAATTTTGCATGAAAAATCTGACGGCGTCACCCTTTGAAGTGATCAAGGCCATCACGACTTAACTTAAAGAGGGACGGCGTCAAGCTCAATTCTGACGGCGTCACCCCTTGATAGGCCAGAGCGGATTTTGGAACACTAAAGAGGGACGGCGTCAGGAAGGCCATCCGGGAACCCTAAAAGCGGCGAGGTGACGGCGTCAGTATCTATAACGTGACGCCGTCAGCCCTTAAACTCTATATATAGTTTTGCAATTTTTTGTCATTAGTGTGGAAATTATTGTGTGTAATTTTGGAGGAGAAACCCTAAGACGAATTTTTGCCATTTTTAAGGGTTTTCATACCCTTGGATCTCCCATGTTTAATAGAAGATAAGTAATCGTTTAATCATTCAATATGTCTATGTGTTGTTTGATTATATCTCGTTCTTGTCTTTTGATTAACATGCTAGGCTAGATTTATCTTGTGTTTGCTTAGATCTAATGAAACCTAGCTATTGATTATTGGTTATTAGTGTGTTATTAATTGTTTTGGATGATTGTTCATCGATGTTAGGCTTAAGAAAACTGGCTAACTTCCTATTCGGTAACTTGCTTGAACGTCTTAAGAAACATGAACCAATGCATACTAAGGTTTTTATGGTTGTATTTAATGCATGAGCGAATTCTAGTGATCCCATGTTAGGAGCTTCTTAGCCGGCTCGACATAGGAGTGAAGTAGGAGCTTGTAGAGTTGGGGAAGTACGTACGCCACCCCACGATTGGTATTAAGGAATACACCCGTCATCCACGCGATTAATACACACTAATCAACCGGTAAAAGATAGTTAGGGAGTAAGGAAATCTAAGTAAACACATTTCTCTCCACATAAGTTTCACGACCTTTTCATTTTCTGTTATTTTATTTTATTTGCATTCGTAGTCATTTGGGTTAGTTGACTAGCAACTAATTCCGCCCACTCCTTCAAACCCGAGATTTTACTTGCTTTCATAAAAAATTATAAAAATACAAAAAGAATCTTCTCTCACCCTTAGACCTATTAGAGTAGTTTTTCAATCCTAACGACACTATTCCCTGTGGAGAACGATCAATCCCCCGTACTTACCACTACACTATACTACATCGGTCAGGTACACTGCCTGGTGGGGTTGTAAGCCTCTTGAGATCCCTCGAGAGGTAAAACCTGTTGTAAGGTCGCAAAACCACGCATCAAGTTTTTTGGCGCCGCTGCCGGGGAATAGTTATTGTTTAGGTTGAATTTTTATTTTTATAGGTCTACTCACTAGATTCCTTTCTAGTGAGATTTTTATTTTATTTTTCTAGGTTTTCTTTAGTCTATCTTTTTTCTTCGTTTCTTTGTTCGTAACCATTACCATCCGACATCATGGAAGGTGGTAATATCCTTGATCCCAACAACCCACCACCACAACAACACCCACCTCCTAGAGCCCGTACCTTAGGAGACTACTCCCGTCCTAGCCACCATGGCTATCGAAACACCATTGAGCTCACTCAAGGAGCCAATGTCACTCCCTTGCGATCCGACACCATCCGGTTGGTGCAAAGCGGATGCGCATTCCATGGACTTCGTTCCGAAGATCCTAATCATCATCTCAAGGACTTTCTCAAAATCGTTGATTCTATAGACCTTGATGTTGCCACTCGAGAGACGACCCGACTGCGTCTCTTTCAATTCTCTCTGCGGGACCAAGCTAGTCAATGGCTAGAGCGTCTACCCGCAGGATCCATCACCTCTTAGGATGATCTCACCACTCGTTTCCTTGCTCAGTTTTTCCCACCGGGAAGAACTACCAAGCTAAGGAATGATATCTTGATGTTCCAACAACGTCAAGGAGAAACCCTCTACGAGGCATGGACTCGATTCAAGGACTTACTCCAAAAAGTCCCTCACCATGGCATAGAACTTTGGCTCCAAGTCCAAATCTTCTATGACCATATCAATCTTTCCACGAGGCAAACCATTGACCAATCGGCCGGTGGTAAGCTACGTGATCTAAGTGCGGAACAATCATGGGCTCTCCTAGAAGATCTTGCTCTTTATGAAAACGAAAGTTGGAGTGACCCCCGTGATTTGAATAAAACGGTCAAGGCAATATCTTTGCCTTTGAACAATTCAAGCACTTCCGACCGTAGGATCATAGAACTTGAAGACCAAGTCAAGTTTCTTATGAAATCCTACGAAGCTCCTAAACCTTCAAGCCAAGTGAACAAAATCACTTCTTCGTGTGAATTATGTAGTGGTCCCCACGACACTCGTGATTGCATGGAACTCCCCGAACAAGCTTTTGCGGACTACGCATCCTCGCGTACCGACGGAGCGGGAGACAAGTGGTACACTTTCAAACCCGAGCCAAACCCCTACGGTGATTCATACAACCCCTCATGGAAAAATCACCCGAACCTTAGGTGGAAACAAAACCAAAACGCACAACAAACCAGTTCTTCCAACCCACCTAATCGTTTCCAATCAAGCGGTTCCAACTCGAACCGTACTTTTAATAACAATCCTTCCAACAATTATGGTAGTACCAATAACTTTGAAGGATTGATGTCCCAATTTATGGCATCTCAAGAAGCTCGTTTGGCCAAGTTTGAATCCGATTTCAAACAAAAACAAAGCGAGGTGACCAATAAGATTGACACTTTGTTGAAAGCCCTCAATGACCGAGAAATGGGAGCACTCCCTAGCAACACGGTCAAGAACCCGAAACTAAACATCAACGCCGTTTCATCGGTTTCGTCCCCTAGTTCTTGTACACAATATTATTCGGTCAATTCCATGAGCACGTGTTTCAAACAAACCCAAGTCGTTCAAAATGACCAAGAAGTTATGACATCCAAATTGGTCAACAACATAGTTGAGACACCTCCCACTCAAAACCTTGACAATGAATTCAAGGAGCTCCACCTTGAAAGTCCGGTTCTTGATGTGTTGGATGAGAAGAAGCTCAAGTTAGGCGAAAAAGGGACCGCCTTCGTTCAAAACAAGCTACCTAAGAAATTAGATGATCCGGGCTTATTTGTTCTACCTTGCAAGATCGGTAATTCGGAGGCTTATGACACATTAGCCGATCTTGGATCAAGCCTTAACCTACTTCCGTTACCTCTCTACACCTCTCTAAAACTAGGAAAACTTGAAGAAACCGAGGTGATAATAGGCTTAGCGGATGAGAGTGTTGCTTACCCGGTTGGAGTAGTCAAGGACGTATTAGTACACATAGGAAAACTAACCATTTTAGCCGATTTCCACGTCCTTGATATGGTTAGCGACCCTACATGCCCCTTGTTGATAGGTAGAGGATTTTTGGCGACCGCTAGTGCTATGATTGATTGTAAGGAATCTAAGATAGCGGTAGGAGAAGGTGATACTTGGTCAGTCTATGATGTTAAGAAACATGCCTATGATACTAGTGGGGAACCAACACCCCATTGGTTAGAATTAAATAGGAGACCATCTAGATATGGACCTTGGATCGATAGAGACTTCATAGGACCCCAACGCCCATTTTACCTAGAAGAGGACTTTGTGAACCGAACACATGCGGTAGAACAACTCTTGGCTAGGGACACCGAATTGGATCCATTTGAAGACCCTCTAGTTTTTAGGAAGATGATTGATTTCCTAGGAGTTTTGCCAATTAGCCTAGGAATGAATAAGTGGACTTGTAAGGAAGATGATCATAAGTGGGATTGGGACAAACCACCCAAAGATGGAGATGGGTCATGGCATATTAAGATGACATTGTATGACCCGGATGGAGAGAAGTTTGAAAGGATATATCGTACTAAGCGGACCAATAGGAAACTTCAATCCAAGCTTAACACTAAAGACGTCCTCGATGACGAGCTCACTTACATAGGGTAGAGTGACTTTGAGTCTAGCTACAAGACTCGTTAATAAAGAAAAGCGCTTCTTGGGAGGCAACCCAAGCTTTATTTGCTTTGTGTGTTTATTTGTTTGTTTGATTTTATTTGTTTCCGTATGTATGTTTAATTTTTATTATTATTGATTCATGTTCAAAAGTAAATTGTGAAAATGCTTTATTTTGTTTTTAACTTTGTCTTAACTACATATAAAGGTATTTTGCAAAAGATAAGTGTAAGGGAAATCCAAATCAGTTTAGTAGAACACAAATAAACATGAATCGTAATAATAATAAATTAACATACATATTAGTATTTGTTTAAGTCAAATGCTTGTATCGAGTCATAATGATGTTTTGCAGGAATTCCAGGAAGTAAGGTATAGGTTTTTCCAAAATTTTTCCGGAAACTTAACATGAGAATTCTGTCAGATCATTTTTGACGGCGTCAGGATTTACAACCTGACGGCGTCAGGTTTAATTTTCTGAAAATTTTTGAAAGTTTTGTTTTCATAAAAAGTTTTTATTAAATCTCTAACATATAATCTCCAGGAATCTGCAAAATTATCATTCCACAAGCATTATATCCTTATATATAGAGTTTATCCCGCCGATGTTATGCAGGTTTTCGTGTTTGTTTTCTCAGGTTTAACAGGTTATTTTGGACAAGGAAATGTTTGTTGGATCAAGCTTTTGGCGATGCATTAGTCATGGAGCTTCAACATTACCTTGGAAGAAGATCTAACCGTGTTGCCACATTATCCACCGAGCGAATCAAGGGAGTATTTGATTTCATTCTTTTACCTTATTTACTTTTACATATGTTATTTGAACATTGGGGACAATGTTCATCTTAAGTGTAAGGGGGGGGGGGGTAAAGTACGATTAGAAAATGCTTTCACGCTTGATTTTTGTTTGTTTAATAGTAAATGTGTAATAAAACTAAGAGAAATACCTGTTAGGGCAATTTTAGTGCCAAATTTAAAAATTTTTACAACATTTAGGAGTGAAAATTTGATCTTAATAAGCGTCTTACGGATAGGAGTTATATGACTAGCACAAAAACCGTACCACTAAAAAATTTTCCACCCCCAAATATGTGAGGTTCGCCCCTAGAATTGGTAGGAAAAGCATTTATGTTATGATGTGTGTACCGGTAGCACTTAGATTCTAGAACTTGCGTTAGGACCATTCCGAGGCCACAAGTGAGACTACATTCGTATAGTTAGATTTACTACATGATAAGAGGCATTAGGATTAACCCTGTAACACCCCAACCCGGAAAAGGTAGAAGTATCACACTAATGGCTCCATATCAGATCAAACAAAGCATACAATCAATAGTAATACAATGGTTCTCAAAGGTTACAAATGAAATCTTGCAATACAAAGGGTTACAAAGGAAAATAAAAGCTGCCTATCAAATCCATAAGTACATCTCTTCTAATGGCTTCTACTCAAAGTCTTCTAGGTCCAAAGTCTCTTCACTCTTACCCAGCTTCCAACTAAAACCTGCCGCGAGAAAAGAAACGCGGCTGAGCTACTAGAGCTCAGTGAACAGATATAAGGTAACAAGCAGTAGTATAATGTATAATTTACATGAGTAAAAGAGTGTGGAAGCATGAATACATGGTATCAAGATGAAAGGTAAGAGTACATGGTATCATAAGGAAAGGTAAAAGGGTACATGGTAAAGGAAGTCAGAAATCCACTACGAGCCCATAACATAACATGAATCATAATCATAATCATAATCGTAAACATGCAGAGGGGAGACCTCTTAGTATCCTGTGAATATGAGGGGTGTCCTCAATCATGGGTATCCTGTAAGTATGAGGGGTGTCCTCAATCATGGGTTGGAGTAGCTAGCTCCCGGAGTGTGAAAGACGTGTATCGCACACACCATCAGTCACCATGAATAACATAACATAACATGAACATGAACAAATCTAGGATGCATCCATACGCCCCCGGTGGCCATAATCTGCCTCTACATAAACATGAATCATAAACATAAACGTGCAGGGACGGGACAGGTCATCACTCTCCTGCCCTAGAGTCATGCCATCGGTGCATCGACTGACATGGACATGAAACCCTCATGCCTAGTGAGTGGCTCGTAGTATCAAACTGAGGGTCAAGGTCAAGTATCGTGAATCATGTATTTAGTTTACTTACATAGGTCAATGTCTTGTTTCATAAGTTCATAATCATAGGTTCATAATCATGGTTCATAAGCAAGGTTCATAAGCAAAGGTTCATGAATGAAAGGTTCATAATCACAAAAGGTTCAATATCATGATGGTTCAATAATCGGAGTTCATGAATGAAGGGAACATAGCAATGGTATAGGGAACCCTAATACGAATCATAATCAGAGAATGAAGGCCTCTTATCAAAGAAGCAGAATATCTGTACCTTATTCCAGCAAAGCACAATACACAAAGAACAAGATGGAATGAACTCAGTTCTCCTCCTTCTTCACACCTAGAGGGGTAGACAAGTGTTACAACACTTTCCATTTTAAGTAACTTCCCATTTTAGGCAGGTTTCCATATTTAGTAAGTTTCTATTTTTAGAAAGTTTCCTTATTTAGAAAGTTCTCATATTTAGTAATATTTCCATATTCTCGATTAGGTTAAGTCATTATTAGGTCATATCATGGCTTTAGGGTGTATTTTAACAAGTTGCAAAAGTTTAGGGTTAAATATGACAAGTTTTCATATTCTAGGGTTTGAAGTGTAAAGGTACCAAAGATGAAGGTTTAAAGTGAAAATATCATAATTAACTCATCTTACTGTTCATGTTATCAGAATTACACATTTAGCCCCTTAGGTTTCATAATTCACATTTTATACCCTTGTAGTTACATAAATTACATTTTAAACCTTATGGTATTTATAATTACACATTAAACCCTTAATTTACCAATTTTACACAATGTACACTTATTCCATCATATTATACGAATGTACCCTTAGATATTCATAATTTACACATCAAGTCCCTCAAGTTATCAAAGTTACATATTAAGCCCTTAAATTTACAATTTCCACCTTTAATTATTAATAATTACATATTAAGCCATTAAATTACCAAATTTCACATAACTCCCTGAATATAATTTATTTCTCAAATTAACCCTAAGTTTCCATAAATTACATATTTAGTCCCTCTATTTTAATTATTTAATAAATCAAATTTAACTTTATTAAATTAACAATTTAAGCCCTTTAAATGTAAAATTTACAAAAGAGACCCATAACTTATATTTTATATGATTTATATAAGGTCCAAATAATATTCTAAAAATAACCCACAAGTTTTATAATTTACAAAACACCCCCTTATGATTTGAATTAAATCGTATAACACTTTTTAGTAACAAAACTCTAACCCTAAAAATACCAATCATTACCCAATAATTATTTCACCATTATATCATCATTTAATCACCCAAAACAAGCCCTAATTCCAAACCCTAGCTCGATCCACATTTTATTTCTTTTTCTTTTTAATTTTCTTAAACCCGGTAAGATAGAATAAATCAAAAATAAATATTTTAGGCCTTGATAATTCGAAGAAACATTTTTCTCAGATTATTAGGATCATGTAGAGTCTAAATAAAATAATTATGAAGCCCCAAAAATTCGGATTTAATTATTTAGGTATTAAACACGTTTTTAAGATTTAATTCCCAAATAATTTATAGAGTGTGCATGGATCGAATTATACATTTTATATGATGTCTATAGGATGTGTAGAGCACGAGAAAAATACCAAACCAAAGTTCGAACGTGTAGATTAGGCTGGAAAATTTTGGTTATACGCGTATAGATAAAATGAGCAATAATTCCTCACGATCGACACGGGCACTCCAACACCTTGAAATTATTTTTCACAGACCATATGTGATGTAAGGATCACGATAAAAATGACAAACGAATTTTAGAAGGCTCAAACGAATTAATTTGGGATTTACCTCAAAATTGTATGGGACAAGGGATTTAATTCCCTATGATCGAATCTAGCCAAGGAAAACCTTCAAGCTATTTTTCACAGGTCCTATAGGTTATAAAAGACATGAGAAAAATGACGAAAAGATTTTATAAGCGCCGAACGAATGGTTTTGAATAATACCTCATAATATGGCCTCAACAAGGAATTAATTCCCCAAGGACGAACCAGGCTATGAACAACTCCAAACTTATTTTTCTAGCACTCCTTAGGCTTCAAGGATCATGGGAAAAATGGGTACAAGCCCTGGAAAAATCGGATTGACAATGGACGAATTATTCTTATGTTTATTAGGGTTTTAGGGATCTCGGTTTAATATTCTGGAGGAGAAAATGATATGGGATGATCTATGTGAGGTAAATGCCGATTTTGGAGGAGGAGGGGATGCTTAAATCACGGCACATTCATGGACCAAATCACAAGTTTAATGTGATTGACAATTTCCATGTATAACTTATAAGTTTGAATTTCAAATAAATATTATGTGTACATTTTAATATATAATTCGGCTAGGCATTATTTTAGAGGGCCAAATGACCTAATTTTCGTGTAATATGATACTTGGAATAATTTGGAATCATAGTTTATTCGTTTACGAAGATTCGGGATCAATTCGGTACGTTATGGACTTGTTTTGTTAAAGTTTTAGATTGTAGGGGCATTTTGGTCTTTTTACATGTTTTAGAATTTTGGGTATTACAATTCTTCCCCTCTAAAAAAAATTTCGTCCTCGAAAATTGAAGTGAGACGGAACGGAAATACAACTGACTGTGAGTAGAAATATGAAGGACTTGTTTCTCATAAACCCGAACTTGTCAATCAAATAGTCCTGGTTTCCTCAGAAGGACTTGTTGTTTCAGAATTCATATCGAAAGAGTAAAATACCAACCGTATTAGATGATAGTCGTATTCTCTTGGAAGAGATACAGGGAATACGTGAAATTCGACGGATATATTGTCCGTGGAATCTGATTAGACAAACCAGATGGGAACGTACCGAATTGCAGAAATATGAGGGTAATAAATATGCTTAACCCTTCAGATTCTCAATTAATCTCAGCCTTAAAATAACCTTTCCAAGGTATTCTTACAAATAAACAAATCTTGTTTCCTCCGAATTCTCAATCTCATATCTTAACTCATGTCAGATCAAATGAATGGGTTCAACGAATGCGAAACGTATGGATAGCAGAACGTAGGTGTATTCCTTCATAGAAAGAGATCGAATCCATATAGATGGGAACATACTGTTCAGCAACTTCACCAGCAGAAATCTCTACAACGAAGCTTAAGATTATTTTTGGAAGTACAAAGGTCAGCATCGCGTGTCGAGTCTTCAAACGTATCAAATCGTATAACGGTGGAAATAGATTGAACGTATCGGTAGAATGATCCTAAAATCTTACTAATCACGGATAAACCAATGGGGTCAACTTCTAATCTTCTTAGGTACTTCCCAAGATATCCTATGCCCACAATGAGTGCACGTTATATGGTGTAAGTATTATCACGTTGATCAGGCGTCATAATACTAGCACAACATAAATATGCCCTTATGATGGTCATACTTTATCTCAAGTCGTAATCAAAACCACCTATCTTAATTCACCTAGTACTTCTACAGTCTCGAGGTCAGCAAAATCGAATGCCATGGACCAGAGGGAAAACAAAACTACTTGCAAGAGTATCAACATTCCAGATTGCCTAGCAAAAGTGAGGTATGCCGTCACAAGCATCATATCTTATTCATCTCGTCCAAAATTTCTCAAAACAAAACCATCCTCGAACATATGTGACACAATGATCACAGAACTGAATGCTTCCATGGAACTTGAATCACAAGAGGATCTTATCGCTATGTAGCCAAACTTAAGAGAGTCCATGGAATGAGAGTTAGTTGTCAAGAACTTCAGCCTTCATAAAACTAGTCTTTCCAAACATAACGGATCCGTTTCCGAAATCCATTCCTTCAACACATCAATCTCTTCAAGTCCGGTTAATCTGTCTTTGTCTGTTCATCAACCCAGAAGTGAAGCCAAACTCGGAAACTTGAGTCTAGTTTGTCGAGTCTCCTGCAGTTCTTCTTGAAATGTGAGTTTCTGGCACGATCTTCGAATCCTTCATCATCCAGTCTGCTCCCGCTCTCAATTCATCTTAGTACAACCAAGATGAATAGGAAAGTTAGACTGTACTTCTTCATCAGCTCCAGGTTCGCCGTCTTGACTGGATTGTCTTCTTCTGCATCTCCAACCTTCTATCTGGTAAGGAACGTCTTCACTCATCAGGGTGGCCGCCGTTGTTGTCAACTCTAAGTCAAGCAGTGCAGCAACTCTTCTGATATGTTTCTAGTTGTCCTGCTGTATACGAAAATCTTCTTTGTTGCAGGGAGTACTACCGCGTCTCATCCTGGTCTATCCCAAACTGGTTTCGCCCGAGGGTAAGGAGACTAACTTCTACTTCAACTTTTCCAAAACTCCATTCTCCGTCCAACTAAGCTGTTTCTCTTGGTTCACGAAGTTTTCTCAATGGTATCCTAAGTCACAACCATTATCCATAATTTCTTTACAAGGTTCAAAAGATTCAGTTCTCCATCTTGTTGTCGATCTAGACCACATGGTGATGGTTTTCAAAACTTACGGAGCTAAAAAAAAGTATCCTTGATCAAGAACATAAATCTCTCAGAATGTACAGATGATCGATGAATTTTCTAACAAAGTGCAGAGATGATTTTCATGTCCTTCCTCGTCTTCAAACGTACTATTAAGTCATACAATGACCTTTTTGTCCAAGTACTCTCGAGAACACATCATTTATCAGATTCGCAAAACAATCAGAGCTTTAGCTAATACTATTAGCGTCACTAATCGTCATAGCAGTCTTTTACAAGTACTGAGAGTGATTCCAAGAATAAAATCAGTTCATCAGAAGGGAACTTCGCGCTCTGAAATTAAACAAGTACAAAGTCGTCCCAAGGTGGAGGAATATTGGTTCTTAACAGCAATACGGTTCAGCTTCATGTAATCAGTCCACATCTCCAGTCAACCTCCTTCCTTATTGCGAACTATAACACGCCCAGGAAATACGCTTATGTAAACTCACTTCCTGGTTCTCGGTGTTGCTCTTCCGGGTTGCTTAAACCAGTTTTCAAAATCCCGGACACATCTGCAAGATACCTTCGCTTGGTGACTAGACATTCTCTTGGTATCAAGTCAATTCCTACTTCATGCTCCGGTGGAAGGTTTGGCGGTTCGATCAAGAATCATATTTAGGAAGTTGCAGGTGTCAAGTAGTTCTCCAGGTAGGGTTCAGGTTTTGGAAAATTTCTCAAGATATGGTTCATGCTCAGAAGAATCAAGGTGCCAAAAGCTTTCAAGCCGGAGTTCATTCATTGATGTACGAAATGGGTTCAAGGAAACTTCATAATAGCGAAATTAACATACGAGTTTCCAGAGTAATAGTGATAGCAGAAGATCTAAACAACTTGATAGTCATGGTAGGGAGTTCAAAATTATTTCAACGTCACAATGAGACATAGAAACGTAGTTGTAAATATTCGAATGGTCACTCAGCGAATTTCTTGTCAAGATAGAATTAAAGTTAACTATCCCAAGATAGACGGATCATAATCAAATCTTTATTATTCAAAATGAGGAGGAAACATTCTCATGCTCGTGGTTACACCCCACAAGACTTCTTATAGGGACGTGGACGGGCAAAACGGAATCGCTTAGTGTCAGAAGATTCATAGATACTTATCAGGAGTAAGAGGTCAAAACAAAATTCATCAAGTACGTTATCGCCATGGAGGCTCTTAAAGTGCCCGAAGAGACGTCAAAATGATTAGCGAGAGGATCAAAGATCAGAGTCAAACTCTGAAGATAAGAGTCAATTAGTGTCAGACAAATACTAAGTAATTCTTAATGTCTTCCAGATTTAATCAGATTCAAATCTCCAGGGTGGTGCAAAGCATAACCTTCACTTTCATAAAGTGATATCATTAGGATCTAATCCAGATCAAAGCACAATCAGAGTGATGCGGAAGTGAAGATACTTAAACAAACACCTTATGGTCTACCCATTCCTCACTGGTCAAAACTTATGTTCTTATGGGGTTATCCTAAAGCAGTTCTTACAGGTTACCTTATGAGCGCCTACAGTGGAAACTTAGTGGTCCTAACTTACACAGGCCTAGGGTAAATGTATTACAAATCGCAGCCTGTCTCTCTGATACCATAATTGTAACACCCCAACCCGGCAAGGGTAGAAGTATCACACTAATGGCTCCATATCAGATCAAACAAAGCATACAATCAATAGTAATACAATGGTTCTCAAAGGTTACAAATGAAATCTTGCAATACAAAGGGTTACAAAGGAAAATAAAAGCTGCCTATCAAATCCATAAGTACATCTCTTCTAATGGCTTCTACTCAAAGTCTTCTAGGTCCAAAGTCTCTTCACTCTTACCCAGCTTCCAACTAAAACCTGCCGCGAGAAAAGAAACGCGGCTGAGCTACTAGAGCTCAGTGAACAGATATAACGTAACAAGCAGTAGTATAATGTATAATTTACATGAGTAAAAGAGTGTGGAAGCATGAATACATGGTATCAAGATGAAAGGTAAGAGTACATGGTATCATAAGGAAAGGTAAAAGGGTACATGGTAAAGGAAGTCAGAAATCCACTACGAGCCCATAACATAACATGAATCATAATCATAATCATAATCGTAAACATGCAGAGGGGCGACCTCTTAGTATCCTATGAATATGAGGGGTGTCCTCAATCATAGGTATCCTGTAAGTATGAGGGGTGTCCTCAATCATGGGTTGGAGTAGCTAGCTCCCGGAGTGTGAAAGACGTGTATCGCACACACCATCAGTCACCATGAATAACATAACATAACATGAACATGAACAAATCTAGGATGCATCCATACGCCCCCGATGGCCATAATCTGCCTCTACATAAACATGAATCATAAACATAAACGTGCAGGGACGGGACAGGTCATCACTCTCCTGCCCTAGAGTCATGCCATCGGTGCATCGACTGACATGGACATGAAACCCTCATGCCTAGTGAGTGGCTCGTAGTATCAAACTGAGGGTCAAGGTCAAGTATCGTGAATCATGTATTTAGTTTACTTACATAGGTCAATGTCTTGTTTCATAAGTTCATAATCATAGGTTCATAATCATGGTTCATAAGCAAGGTTCATAAGCAAGGTTCATAAGCAAAGGTTCATGAATGAAAGGTTCATAATCACAAAAGGTTCAATATCATGATGGTTCAATAATCGGAGTTCATGAATGAAGGGAACATAGCAATGGTATAGGGAACCCTAATATGAATCGTAATAAGAGAATGAAGGCCTCTTAATAAAGAAGCAGAATATCTGTACCTTATTCCAGCAAAGCACAATACACAAAGAACAAGATGGAATGAACTCAGTTCTCCTCCTTCTTCACACCTAGAGGGGTAGACAAGTGTTACAACACTTTCCATTTTAAGTAACTTCCCATTTTAGGCAGGTTTCCATATTTAGTAAGTTTCTATTTTTAGAAAGTTTCCTTATTTAGAAAGTTCCCATATTTAGTAATATTTCCATATTCTCGATTAGGTTAAGTCATTATTAGGTCATATCATGGCTTTAGGGTGTATTTTAACAAGTTGCAAAAGTTTAGGGTTAAATATGACAAGTTTTCATATTCTAGGGTTTGAAGTGTAAAGGTACCAAAGATGAAGGTTTAAAGTGAAAATATCATAATTAACTCATCTTACTGTTCATGTTATCAGAATTACACATTTAGCCCCTTAGGTTTCATAATTCACATTTTATACCCTTGTAGTTACATAAATTACATTTTAAACCTTATGGTATTTATAATTACACATTAAACCCTTAATTTACCAATTTTACACAATGTACACTTATTCCATCATATTATACGAATGTACCCTTAGATATTCATAATTTACACATCAAGTCCCTCAAGTTATCAAAGTTACATATTAAGCCCTTAAATTTACAATTTCCACCTTTAATTATTAATAATTACATATTAAGCCATTAAATTACCAAATTTCACATAACTCCCTGAATATAATTTATTTCTCAAATCAACCCTAAGTTTCCATAAATTACATATTTAGTCCCTCTATTTTAATTATTTAATAAATCGAATTTAACTTTATTAAATTAACAATTTAAGCCCTTTAAATGTAAAATTTACAAAAGAGACCCATAACTTATATTTTATACGATTTATATAAGGTCCAAATAATATTCTAAAAATAACCCACAAGTTTTATAATTTACAAAACACCCCCTTATGATTTGAATTAAATCGTATAACACTTTTTAGTAACAAAACTCTAACCCTAAAAATACCAATCATTACCCAATAATTATTTCACCATTATATCATCATTTAATCACCCAAAACAAGCCCTAATTCCAAACCCTAGCTCGATCCACATTTTATTTCTTTTTCTTTTTAATTTTCTTAAACCCGGTAAGATAGAATAAATCAAAAATAAATATTTTAGGCCTTGATAATTCGAAGAAACATTTTTCTCAGATTATTAGGATCATGTAGAGTCTAAATAAAATAATTATGAAGCCCCAAAAATTCGGATTTAATTATTTAGGTTTTAAACACGTTTTTAAGATTTAATTCCCAAATAATTTATAGATTGTGCATGGATTGAATTATACATTTTATATGATGTCTATAGGATGTGTAGAGCATGAGAAAAATACCAAACCAAAGTTCGAACGTGTAGATTAGGCTGGACAATTTTGGTTATACGCGTATAGATAAAATGAGCAATAATTCCTCACGATCGACACGGGCACTCCAACACCTTGAAATTATTTTTCACAGACCATATGTGATGTAAGGATCACGATAAAAATGACAAACGAATTTTAGAAGGCTCAAACGAATTAATTTGGGATTTACCTCAAAATTGTATGCGACAAGGGATTTAATTCCCTATGATCGAATCTAGCCAAGGAAAACCTTCAAGCTATTTTTCACAGGTCCTATAGGTTATAAGAGACATGAGAAAAATGACGAAAAGATTTTATAAGCGCCGAACGAATGGTTTTGAATAATACCTCATAATATGGCCTCAACAAGGAATTAATTCCCCAAGGACGAACCAGGCTATGAACAACTCCAAACTTATTTTTCTAGCACTCCTTAGGCTTCAAGGATCATGGGAAAAATGGGTACAAGCCCTGGAAAAATCGGATTGACAATGGACGAATTATTCTTATGTTTATTAGGGTTTTAGGGATCTCGGTTTAATATTCTGGAGGAGAAAATGATATGGGATGATCTATGTGAGGTAAATGCCGATTTTGGAGGAGGAGGGGATGCTTAAATCACGGCACATTCATGGACCAAATCACAAGTTTAATGTGATTGACAAATTCCATGTATAACTTATAAGTTTGAATTTCAAATAAATATTATGTGTACATTTTAATATATAATTCGGCTAGTCATTATTTTAGAGGGCCAAATGACCTAATTTTCGTGTAAGATGATACTTGGAATAATTTGGAATCATAGTTTATTCGTTTACGAAGATTCGGGATCAATTCGGTACGTTATGGACTTGCTTTGTTAAAGTTTTAGATTGTAGGGGCATTTTGGTCTTTTTACATGTTTTAGAATTTTGATAAGAGGTATTAGGACAAACCCATTGTTTTACACCTGTGTTTTTGTTATAATTACTTTGGCTACATTGGTCAAGTAATTCTCCCACACCCTTTGCGTTGTACTCATTTTTAGTACACGATACCCCTAGTACACCCCTCAGAGCCTATCTTTTCGTTTCGACCTTTAAGTAAAAGTTTGTTACACCCCACTAAAATGTACACCCAAATCGCCTTAGCCCACCTTGTATGCACTCATTTTTAGTGCATTATTGTGACAACATTTGTTTAAACCCAAGTTAATTATCTAATTGATTACATGGTCGCTAAGTCGAGTCATATCTTTGTACATATTATTTTGGGACGATTGGGACTCATGGGTAAAGTACTAGTGTAATGGAGTAATGGGGAAGAACATCATTTATTACCCCCATATGTGCTAAATATTTTAAAAGTACTCCAAGTGTTTCGATTATCTTAATTCGAGTCATTAGAATAGTATTTGTAAAGTTATGTAAAAGTTCAAGTGTAAGGGGAATGCAACGCCCCTATGATGTATTATTTTGGATGGTAGGGCAAGAGTGTATGAAAAAAAAAAATAAAAAAAAAATCAAGAAAAATACAAAAAAATGAGGAAAAGAAAAGTTGAAAAAAAAAAAAAACATACGGACTACCATCCCGTTTCATTTTATGTTTATTTTATGTTTTTGTTATTTTGTTTTTAGCTTAAGATTGAGTCGAGTCTTGGCTTAGCAACATTGTATTGTACATGTAATTAATCAAGATCTTTAACTCGCCGCCAGTAAAATATCCCTTATCCAACAAAACCGTGTTTATCATATCCCTACACCTCATGTTATAACCCATGTAAAAGCCCTCTTTGATAGTTTATCTTAGGTGCTTACGCCTAGTGGAGGAGGTTTTTGATCCTTGCCCAAGCCTATGGTAATCTATTTGCTATGACAGGTAGTGAGAGATATTATCCGTTTTCATTTATGAGATTTATTTTGATGACACTTGAGAGATGTGAGTATCTAAACACTACTTGTGAGGTGCTAGTTTGTAATCTCCGTGCTTATTATGATTAAAGTGGAACGACTATTTGTTGTAATTACTTCTATATTAGCGTTAAATGACCCCTAACTTGTATTTTGATTAGAATAAAAGCGCATTTGTTTGAGGACAAGCAAATCTCAAGTGTAAGGGTATTTGATGAAGCGAAAAGTGTACCGCTTTTAGGGGGTCATTTAAGCCCTAAATCGTATTTATTTGATCAAATATTGCCCTAAATCGTTCCTTTTGTCATTTTAGGTACTTTGGAGAAGAAATCTGGAAAAGGAAGCATTTTGGACGTTTTTGGAGCATAAAAGTGAAGAAAACGGCAAAGTCTCAAAATTATGCTGGAAAGTACCGTTGACGGCGTCAGGTATTGGCCCAGACGGCGTCATGGCTTGGCAAAAAAGGTGGATATGAAAATTACTCATGATAAGCCAGAGAATTTTGCATGAAAAATCTGACGGCGTCACCCTTTGAAGTGATTAAGGCCATCACGACTTAACTTAAAGAGGGACGGCGTCAAGCTCAATTCTGACGGCGTCACCCCTTGATAGGCCAGAGCGGATTTTGGAACACTAAAGAGGGACGGCGTCAGGAAGGCCATCCGGGAACCCTAAAAGCGGCGAGGTGACGGCGTCAGTATCTATAACGTGACGCCGTCAGCCCTTAAACTCTATATATAGTTTTGCAATTTTTTGTCATTAGTGTGGAAATTATTGTGTGTAATTTTGGAGGGGAAACCCTAAGACGAATTTCTGCCATTTTTAAGGGTTTTCATACCCTTGGATCTCCCATGTTTAATTGAAGATAAGTTATCGTTTAATCATTCAATATGTCTATGTGTTGTTTGATTATATCTCGTTCTTGTCTTTTGATTAACATGCTAGGCTAGATTTATCTTGTGTTTGCTTAGATCTAATGAAACCTAGCTATTGATTATTGGTTATTAGTGTGTTATTAATTGTTTTGGATGATTGTTCATCGATGTTAGGCTTAAGAAAACTGGCTAACTTCCTATTCGGTAACTTGCTTGAACGTCTTAAGAAACATGAACCAATGCGTACTAAGGTTTTTATGGTTGTATTTAATGCATGAGCGAATTCTAGTGATCCCATGTTAGGAGCTTCTTAGCCGGCTCGACATAGGAGTGAAGTAGGAGCTTGTAGAGTTGGGGAAGTACGTACGCCACCCCACGATTGGTATTAAGGAATACACCCGTCATCCACGCGATTAATACACACTAATCAACCGGTAAAAGATAGTTAGGGAGTAAGGAAATCTAAGTAAACACATTTCTCTACACATAAGTTTCACGACCTTTTCATTTTCTGTTATTTTATTTTATTTGCATTCGTAGTCATTTGGGTTAGTTGACTAGCAACTAATTCCGCCCACTCCTTCAAACCCGAGATTTTACTTGCTTTCATAAAAAATTATAAAAATACAAAAAGAATCTTCTCTCACCCTTAGACCTATTAGAGTAGTTTTTCAATCCTAACGACACTATTCCCTGTGGAGAACGATCAATCCCCCGTACTTACCACTACACTATACTACATCGGTCAGGTACACTGCCTGGTGGGGTTGTAAGCCTCTCGAGATCCCTTGAGAGGTAAAACCTGTTGTAAGGTCGCAAAACCACGCGTCATCTTCTAACCATCATCATCATCATAATCATCATCTTCTACAATAATAAAACCTAACATCATAACAATAAAATACATAACAAGGGTTATCAAAACCCATCAAAACATAATCATCTTCCTAACCAAATCATCATATGATCTCACCCACATCATATGATGATTTTCCACTTACTCATAAACTATAACTTCACTAACAACAAGATCATAGACACTTACTTGCAATGATCATAGCTAGGGAAGACTATAAACATCAAGACTTGATCATCTTCTTTCTTAAGCCATCAAGACTTCTCTTTCCCTCCCTTTTTCTCTCAATAAAACTGGCCTTCTCACTCTCTCTCAATAATGAGAGAATTGTCTAGATAATCCTAGATATAGATAGTTAGGTGGCATCTTTGGGCTTATGGCAAGAATGGCCCTTCTAGTTCCATTCCTTCTAATTTGGCCACAACTAACTTATAACATACTTACAACAATGACAACTTAGGCCCCTTTAGCTACACATCATATTTACATTACCACGTTAGTCATATTTTGACTATCGGGTTTGACCATTACACAACAAATGTTGACTAGCCAATCAAGAAAGGCCCTTATCTATTTTCATCTAGGGTGGGGTCCCAATACCCGGGAAACGGGTCTAACACTACCTATATATTCCTTGTAAGCTTCAGAGTTCTTGTCAGCAAGGTTGAGCAACTCTTGTGGAATAGTCATTGGTTGTTTGATCGTAGCATCTTTGGCTGGTTGCAGGTTTCTCATTACCTTGTCATTAATTCGAACCTCGATAGGCCTTGCTGACAGCTTGTTAGATTTCATCATATCTTGAATAAGAAGTTTGATGAATCTTACAAAAATAATGTAGGGACCCTTTTTCTTCTTCGTCTTAGTCCTGGCTTTGTTCTAGACTAATTCAACTAGCTCAATCCATAATAGAAAAGCATAGTCGAAATGACATAGATTAACAACACCATAGAAGATCTGATAAATTGAGAATCTCCCGGCATCAATCCCAGCTTCTTTACTGGAGAGGCATCGATTTAGGATTGAAAACATGGTTGCCCAGAGTCCGGGTAGATGCTTTCTCTTAAAGTATGATGTGTTCTTGATCTTCACAGCATCAGTATCAAAGCCCAGTTCCTTGAAGAAGGTAACAATCTGTGTTGTATCTGGTAAGACCTCAAACCCTTTTCTATCATTAGATGTAGCAGTAGGTAAGTCCAGGAGGTTTCGTAGTGAATCGATAGTGAGTTTAGTTGTGTATCTGTCCACTGTGACTTCCAGAGCTGTAGGGTGTGAGTCTTTGACTACATGTATTGTTAGCCTTTAAAGTTATGTCATAGTTGAGAATTGCATTAGTCTTATTATGTATGAACTAGTCTTGCCAATAGGGCAAAGATTAGCCTGTATTCTTGTATAAATACATTCCTAGTCACAACTAAGAAGGTTGGATGTCTCATTTTTGTATCATCAAGGAGTGT
Organism: Artemisia tridentata subsp. tridentata; assembly: GCA_021014915.2. Classification (NCBI taxonomy): domain Eukaryota; kingdom Viridiplantae; phylum Streptophyta; class Magnoliopsida; order Asterales; family Asteraceae; genus Artemisia; species Artemisia tridentata. The sequence continues at coordinate 40,752,611 of CP139502.1, forward strand.
CTTTCCTTCTCTCTCTAGAAAGCATACATACCTTCCCATTCTTTAATTTAATAATATCATGTCTACTCTTTACTTTGAGCTTCCCCGACCTCCTGAACGTGTTTCTTGCTATTAACAAAAAAAAAAAAATTAGTTTTCGAATTTGTGTCATCTTATAACCAGTTAGGATAAATTTTACATAATTTTTAGAATTTCGTTGGTAATTTTTTATAAATTTAAAAGCTGTTTTTTTATTTTTAGAAAATAGTTTTTAATTTTACTTGTCACGTTTTTTAGTTGTTAGTATAGAGCAAACCTATAATGATGAAGTAAACTATAGAAAGTAGCAGTCACCAATTCCCCTTTTTGCTAGTTAGTATATGTGACCAAATTTTCTCATAGCTTGATCATTTATTTACTTTAGTTATAGTCCTTAAATATCAAAGTGTCTTATAAAAAATTGGGATGATTAAATCGAATTTTTTCTTTGTTTACATCTTGATATAAAGTTTTAGTGTTTTTCTTGAATCAAAACATGGATAATGATCTCTTTACGATTCATATATAGTGCTGTGAACTTTTAGATAACTTGCAACTCTTTGAGGAAATTGTTTTAAAACAGAGCCAATATAATTGTTGAGCCCTTGGGGACTGTTTCATTGTCAACTTATTCTAAACCAATGGCACAATTATGCTTTATGGGTTACTGTTTGTTACTGCATAAATAATATCACCCCTTTAATACTTGAAGTGTAATATATACTTGTGGATCCATACTCATAAGTCATAACACTGAAAAATGGACCCACTAAAACACACGCATACGCACGAACACGACTAATTTCAGCATTGGCCCGTAACTATAACGCTTGCCGGGGGTGATAATGCAACGCCAAAGCTATGGCATCATTGAGGCAACAATGATTAGCCTAATCCTAAGCTCAACAAGTGTAAATGATTTATGCATTGTGCTTGAGCATGGCTCCAAGAAGACTCAACTTTAATTCAAATTTATATAAAGTTATTTTTCATAACCAAACTAATTTAAAATGTATATAAACGTTACTAGTGAACAACTTAACATATCTCAAGACTTTAGCATACACTTCTTGATACACAACATTTATAATTGTATATGTACTTTATTAACTCGCAAGGCGCAACTACCAACTTTAATTTACTCAACAGTCAACATGCATATGCTTATCTCATAAGAAAAAAATATGAATATACACACATCACATTGTCCAGTGATTAATGGTCATGCATATGATCAAAAAGCTTAAGGTACTCTTTTATCCAATGGTTACTCCCATTTAAATGCACAACAACTTTGGTTGGTGCAAATTATTGATGGTCATACACTTACCCACCAAATACGCCCTTATAGTAATACCCCTATATTATAATCTCAATTATATAGTGTAGTTTATTATAGTCATTGTCATTCTTTTGTAAAAGGTGATAAAACCTTTTATAGGTTTGTGCATGTCTCTCCAATCTTCATGTACTCACTCTTGCTAAAACACACAAAACCCATAAGGTCTCTCAAGCACTTTCAAACAAACACTACTACTACTCAACTGTCCGTCGCCTTCGGTAAACCACCAAATACAAACTAGGCCATCATTCACATAGCTAGCACTAGAACTTCATGGAGAAACCATTGCAACTTGACTACATTTCCTCCAAATGCAACATCAATCCAGTGATCATAAATGTTGTTATTAAACTTTTAAACCACCACAATTCTTTATCTGTATAAAGTACATGCATGCATGAATGATCATATCACTTGTCAAATTCACAGCATATTATTACATAAATACACGTTTTATTTATGAATTGCCAGAGTACTATCTTATTTACTTTCATGCATACCTACCACTTATTCATCTTCATCTTTCTCTATTTAACCATCTTTGTAAAATTACATTTCTCTAATAAAACCAACATAAATATATTACTACCTCCGTCCCAAAATAAGTGTCCAGTTTGACTTTTCAGAGTCAAACTGGTTCAACTTTGACCTTCTCTATTTTTGCGGGTATTATATAATACTTGATGCAAAATATATGAATGGATTGGGGTTTAAGTGTATTTTTCATTAGTATAATTTTTCATCAAGTATTATATAACACACAAAAAATATTTAAGGTCAAAGCTGAACCAGTTTTGACTTTGAAAAGTCAAATTGAACACTTATTTTGGGACGGAGTGAGTAACAAGTTTTTGAAATGGTTGTGGTGGTGCTGATGACTATCTTAACGTACCATTTTATTTGATTGTTGTCCAATAGTTGTTTCTAAAGCATGTGACCTATTAACTTGCCATGCGAAGAGACAATAGTTTTTGAACATGTGTGTCGCTCTAAATTTTTTTTGGTTTTATTTCTTCTTGTAGGAACACATTCATAACCATTTAAAAGACATTTTTGATGGATTGCTAATTTGCATTTTTTTTTATCATCATAAGAATTATTTTTATAATCTAGTTTTGATGAATCGTGATATTTTTAGATAAAATGTGATATTTTGAGATTAAAAGTTTGAAGATGTGATTTGATGATTTCGGAAAGAGACTAAAAATTCTTACATGGAGAGCAAATGAGATGGAGAGTAAATGAGATGGAGAGCGAAATATTTTGCTTTCCATGCCACATGTCACTTTCTAGTTCTCCCTTTTAAGAAAAATGGCGTGCAAATGTTTGGGCGATCAGATATATTTGCACGTACAACACACACATCCAAATATATAATTCAATCCAAAAGTAAAAACAATGCGTGCAAATAGTTCGGTGAGCAAATATAATTGTACGTACAATCCACGTGTCCAATATAATTGAATTTAAACAACATGTGTATGGTCATAAGCCAGGGAGTGCAAATGGTTATGGCGTGCAACATGGATTTGCGCGTCATGTTGTTTTTGGTAACTCTGGTTTCGAGGGTCGTTTTTCGTAACATTATTTTTTATGTGTTTATTCTAGAAATTTTCTCACATACCTTTGCCTATTGAAATTCACACGTAGAAAAGGTGTTGCAGAATGAGATTTCGAAAACCCTTTCAGTGTCATGTGTGTCAAGAGGAGGATGAAAGTTAATAATGGAAAAAATTGATTAGGGAGATGACTCAAAACGTTCATATATTAGATAAAAAAGATGTTTATTATTTATCACCTATTAATTTTATGTCATTCTAATTTTAAAACGCTGTTTATTATTTATCACCTATTAATTTTATGTCATTCTAATTTTAAAATGCACACATGCATTCCACTCTACATCGATGCTAACAACAAATTTTAGACATCTCCTCGTTTGGACGAGACACTACGAATACACCTTTTACGACTCGGAAATAAAAATCTATTTCTTTTAAACACTCGCCTAACTATAGAAAATATAATGAGCATGAAGCCATCTTGGGCAAGGATAAAAAAATGCTCGACTTCCCCGATTCACAAGAACATGGATACCGGTGGGCCAGGAAGATGTCCGGAAACGGTAATATTAATTAGGCTGCATACATGTTAGAGTAAAAAATAATGCTCGACTTCCCCGATTCACTTGAACATGGATGATTCACTTTTTACCCGTGTATGTTACTATGTTTGTTAGCACATTTTTCATTGCATGCGTAGTTGTAGAAAGGCCTTCCATGACGAAGGAAATAACAGTTCTCAAGTTACGTACATAGTCTACTATATAGCAAAAGTGTAGTCAATCTTGAATATTGAGCAGTGTATAATTTTATTGCCACATAATAAATAAAGGGGTAATGTTTAAAAAACGTATGAAACTATACGGGAAACATGGTTTAGCGTAGTCATCAATTAATCACCTTTTTTTTTTGTAGGCCAACTTCTTAAAACACCTGGTTTGACGTATGATTTAACCTGCCCAGCAGGTTTTGTGACACCTCATCACGTTTTTTTTTCTTTCCACAATTACTTAACCTACAACTTACATAAATGGTCCCTCTAGTTAAAATAAGTTGCGTCCGACATCCAAATCATTTTTCTTTTCAAAAAAATAAATTTATTTTTCAAATTTTTTTTATTTCGTTTCAAATATAGTAAAATATTCGGAATTTATTTTTCAAAATTTTTTTATTTGAAAAATTATTTCCAAAAAAATACTTTTTTTTTTAAAAAAAATTATTTTCGAAAAAAAAAAATTTGAAAATTTTTTTTCCAAAATTTTTTTTTTTCTCAAAACTAAAAAAAAAATTCGGAATTTATTTTTAAAAACTATATTTTTTCAAAAATTATTTTCCAAAAAAAAAAAAAAAATTTCCAAAAAGATTTTTTTTTTTCGAGAAAAAATTTTTTAAAAAAAAAATTAATGTTTTCGAGAAAAATATTATTTTTTTTGGAGAAAATATTTATTTTTTTGGAAAACTAAACAAAAAATTTTCGGAATATTTTTTTAAAAAAAAGTTTTTTCCAAAAAAAAGAATTTCCAAAATTTTTTTTTCGAGAAAATTTTTTTTTTAAAAAATTAATTTTTTCGAGAAAAAAAATATTTTTATCGAAATTTTTTTTTTTCTTTCTGGAAAACTAAAAAAAAAAATCGGAATATTTTTTTTGAATAATTATTTTCCAAAAAATTTAATTTTTCGAAAAAAAAAAGTTTTTTGGAAAAAAAAAAATACTTTTGGACATTGGACGCGATTTAGCGTAACGACGGGGACTATTTACGTAAGTTATAGTTAGGATGGTGGCTGCAACTTTGCAAAGAAGAAGGGGACTATTTATGTAACTTTGCCTAAAAAAACCTGCAACTTGTTTGGCAGGTTAAATCATACGTCAAACCAGGTGTTTTAAGAAGTTGGCCTACAACAAAACAGATCGAGGTACATGGTACTTGTTGGCGTATGTGTCCGGACGGCCTGTCTTGACCGGCCGTCCGGACGACATAGAGCCATCCGGATATGCCGAAAGGCATATGGATCGTTCGGACAATCCAGCTATCAACAACAGGACAAGTGGCAATATCCTTTGACAGATGGCAGCTGCAGACACCGCCGCCGCCGCCCCGGGATTTACTGGATTGTGTCTGGGACATGTTTCCTGAAAACCCGGCGCCGCCATTTCAGGTACCAAGGCTGGGCACTATAAATACCCAGCTCATTTACTACTCTCAACTAACTAATTCATTAGCATTTACTCCATACTACTGTTCATAGCCCTTCGGATATCAAATACTTACTCTCACGCCGGAGGTGGGTCCTGGGATAACACCCGGGGCGAGCCTAACGCGTGTTGTTGTGTGCAGATACCCGAAGGATCTCCAGTAGACGAAGGGATCGGCACACAGACCTCTCGGAAGAACATCTAGCTGGTTCAACCGAAAGGCCTCTCTTATTTGTCTGAAGTGGTTGCAAGAAATTACTTCAACAAATTGGCGCCATCCGTGGGACCTTCCGCTCGATCTACCTGAGGTTCGGAATGACAGGTCCTACACCAACTTTCGAGATGACGGGTTCAGGCCCTACAACAACGTTCGAAATGGCAGGTTCTACACCCCTCTTCACCCCTGTCCGGAACGCGGGGGGAGCCGGGGGATCCGGAGGAGACCAAGATCCTCCGGATGTCCAAACCCTAATCGCAGGTCATCTGTCAGCCTTGAAAGAGTTGTTCAAACAACCGAGCAATCGCAACTTGGTGAGCCCCAGAATGCTGAGGCTCGGCGACGAGTATGAACATTCGGAGGAAGAAGAGGTTGAAGGGTCGCCATACGGAAAAGGGAAAAAGGCGGATGATGACTTGAGCAAACCGTTTAAGGAAATAATTAAGTGCCCATTCACAAAAAGGATCATAGAATTCTCGTCTCCCAAACACAAGATACCGACGAACCTAAAGCTATACCAAGGAACCGCTGATCCGGATGACCACATCAATCGTTTTACCGGAGCAGGAAATCACGAAGAATGGCCGATGCCTGTATGGTGTCGAATGTTCCAACAAACCTTGGACGGGAAAGCCAGGGGATGGTTTGATAAGCTCCCAACGGGAAGCATTGATAGTTGGGACGAGCTTCAAAAGAGGTTTTTGAATAGGTTTAGTATGTTAAGAGTAAGCACTAAAGACCTCACGGAGATCAACAAGATTCACCGGAAGGCTAATGAGAGCCTCGCGGACTTCAAGGAGAGATGGGTGTGTGAGGTCAATTACTTCCCCGACGCTCCCGAAGTTATGCAAATCGGTTCGTTTCTGAACGGTCACCACTACCCGGAATTAGCAAAAAAGTTCTCTGACAAGATCCCCAAGACCGTCGAGGAGATGTTGGAAAGAATTGATGATTTCATCCGAGCCGAATAGGGGTACCGAACAACAGAACAGCCGAAAGGAGAGAAAGTGAAATCCCGGCTTAACCCATATCACATCAGAAATGATCAACAATCAAGGCCCCTATTCGGAGGAGATCGCCGCCGGAATAATCCCAAGGTTGATTTCAAAGGACGCAGGGGTGACTACTATGCTCCTTACACCCCTCCTTATGTTCCCCCGAGACATGACAGCTCTAGCCGGATCGATCCCCGCCGCATGGATCATCGCCGAAACGAGACAAGGCTGATAGATCTGAGCGTCCTGACGAAAACACCAAAAGAGATATTAGCAACTGAACACCAACTGAAGTTACCACAACCTCCTCCCACAAAGGGGAAGATAGCAAAGGATTTTGCGGACCGGTATTGCGACTATCACGGTGAGAAAGGACATTATACCGATGATTGTTTTCAACTCAAATAGGAAATAAAAGCTGCACTAAATACTGGGAAGTTAGACCATTTGTTGAAAGGCCTCAGAGGAAGGGGAAGGGCCACACAAGGGGACAATCACCAAGGGAACAAAGGGAAAGTTATTAACATGATTCAAAGCTCAACAACCTATCAAAGGGAAGAATGGGCAGACTCAGAAGAATGGATGAACCTTCCGATAAGTTTCCCGCCCATCTTTACAAATGAGATGTCGGACGAACGGCTTGTGATCGAAGCCGAGGTGGAAGGGATTGCAATACAAGGAGTCTACGTGGATCCTGGCGCTTCTACAGAGATAATGTATGAACACCAATTCGAACGATTGAGCCCTTCTACTAAGGTCCGGATGAAAGAATCCAGCACTACTTTGGTAGGGTTCACAGGGAAGCCCGTCAAGCCGCAGGGATCGATAAGTTTAGAAATTTGCTTCGGAAGTCAAGGCCAATCCCAGAAAGTTTGGATGGAATTCGCTGTGATTAATTCGCCCTCCTCCTACAACATCATATTAGGATGCATCGGTCTAAGGAAATTACGAGCCATCCCCTCAACCGTTCACTCAATGATCAAATTCCTTACTCCAGGCGGAATAGCAACACTGACCGCACGACCAATGAGTCAAGAGCACCGCAGGTTAAGGGAGGAACGGATGAAGGAAAAGGGGGTAAAGGGAGAAGCTTGGAACTCTGAAATGACAAAGGGGAATGCCGGAAGAAATGTACATCATCCGGAAGACTCACCGCAGGAACATGGAAAGAAACCGGCGGTCGGAGAGGTTATCCGATGCTACAACAGAAGAAACCCTCACGAGTTAACTAAGGTAGGAATAACGGCTCAGGTAACTATTAGCATAAAGTAACCATTTCGTTATTTACTATTTCATTCTTGCCAATGTCTGTTTTCATCGTAAAATAACGGGAGGAACGAAAATACCTTCGTAACTTAAGGCAGGTAATCTCACATGCCAAGGGAACAAAACTAATAGGAGAGCAAGCCGAGAAAAGCATGAATCCGCCGAAGGAAAGGAAACTTGCCAAGCGGAACAACACGAATCACGCAAGGATGGAAAAGAAAGCACTGATGATATGACGGGGAATCGACCATTGAAAATGTTTTTATGAATATTCGGTTTATGTATCTTATGTAACACCCGAAAGGGCTTGATATTAACTATCTAAATGACAAGTGCAGCTATCCCACCATTGAAGGGAGGCAATTTTCTTACAATACGTTATGGCAACACTTGTGACATTCTGAACATAAGTTGAAAGTGACCCCTCCGAGAGGTTCGCGCCCTCCGGATATTTTCGTGGTCAATGTTCAAAGATGGTACGCCCAAAAAAAAAGGGGGGGGGGGGTTTACCATATAGTTTCTGAACATAAGTTGAAAGTGACCCCTCCGCGAGGCTGGCCCCCTCCGGAGAGTTTTGTGGTCAATGTTCAAAGATGGGACATCCGAAGAGGGTGTTACCATAACGGTACCCAGAAAGGGGTGACCGAGTAATCAATTATCTTACTTTGAACATAAGCCGAATGTGACCCCTCCGAGAGGTTCGCGCCCTCCGGATATTTTCGTGGTCAGTGTTCAAAGATTGGCGTGTGTCGCCCAAAAATGTATAAGCTTGTACCTCCGGAACTATGCAAATAGTGAAGGTAATAAAAAACAAGTATTACACGTTTGTAACAAAAATCTAGCTCCAACGTAAGCTTGTACCTCCGGAGCTATGCAAATAGTGAAGGTAATAACAAACAAGTGGTACGTTCACAACCCGAATGTAGGCCGAACGTCAGCTTGTACCTCCGGAACTGCGCAAGCAGTAACGGTAATAACAAACAAGTGTTCGGCAGATGCTCGGGGTCGAAAGTGCAGGTATAACAAAGGGATAACAAATGGTCCGAAAAAGCTAAAATGGAACAAGCAATCTGAAAGTATTACATTTGGGATGCTAAGTTGTTACATCTTTTGCTCCGCACGCATGAAATTAAAAAAAAAAAAAAAAAAAAAAAAAAAAAAAAAAAAAAAAAGGAGGAGGAAAGACTAGGTAATCATCAATAATTGCAAGTTTATAAAATCCGATAGTCCAATTTGAGTACTCAAAGAAGCACACCATCGCACGAACCAAAGTAGAAGTCCCGTGAGGTCAAAGCAATGCCGAACATCCCGGTTCACCGAACGGGTAAATTACTCCTAAACAAATTAAAGCGATGCGTAAAATAAGGAACATGACGAACCAAATTATGCGAAGCAACCACGTATCTAGATGTATAAATAAACAAGATATCATGCAAATTGTACGATAAATTATTACAGTCATCCGAATCAAATAAATTATTTATGGCCCGAAGGCCTTACATCCACAAATGTTTTTCAAAGCAACAGTAAAGTAAGCTTCACAAGAATTCCGGGGTGATCAGGAGGCCGACTCATTCGCTCCAGCGGAAGAGCCCTGGACGTTCGCAACTTCGGTCTCGGCAACACCGGAAGTGGATCCAGCGGCAGCACCGGCATGTTGGTCTTCTGGAGGAGGGTCAGGAAAGATCTTCAAGATTTCATCGGGAGACTTAAGATAGGAGCTGCTAATCCTCTTGATGTAGGGATACTCGGCGGTGAATAACCCATCATACAACGGGTCAAACTTTTGGCCAGCTTCCACATCCAGGTTCTCCGTCTCGGCCACAATTTTAGCCACCTCCTCCGGCTTACGACCTATTACCACTCCTTCCATGAAACCGGATTGAGATGACAAACTGAAAGGGCCCCCCAAATGCTCCTTATATTCATGACTACCCAAGAGACGGCGAACCACTTCCGGAATAACTTCCTTGACAACCTTAAACCTCTCTGCCTCCGTTCGGCCCATTCGGGCGATAAGACCCTTCTTCACGTTACGGAGGTCAAGATTGTCTTTCACCTCTTCACCCAGCTTGGTCTTGGCTTTTTCCAAATCAGCCTCTAGAGCACTGATCCGTTCCGCCGCGACCAACCTCTCGTCCTCAACCAACTTCTCCAACTCTTTAACCTGACCCATCAACTCTGATTCCTTCACCATACAAGTGGAATGCTCGGCCCTCAGCTATTTAAGCTCTCCACCCCCGTTCTTTCCGAGGTTTCCGCACTGTTGATGGGTGCGGTACAGCTCGTGATGCTCATGAAGAAGATTTTCAAACCGGAGCAATATGTCCGACTGAGCTACGGCACCCATACCCAATAACTTCCAGGCCCTTTGGCCAGCCTCAGCATCACCCAGATTCTCTAGGAACGACTCCTCCTTCGGAGTCGGCAAATTCAGCATCAAGTCCCGACAGACTTCCCAACCATCCAAACGATCGTCCTTGCGAACCTTCCACGCCGGAACGTGCAAAGCAGCAGGGTCATCCTCGTCAATTACCTTCTCCTTCCCATGGCCAGAGCCTGCACCGGAAGAACCCCCTACAATATAGAAGATATACAAGGAGAAATAAGACGGAGCAATGGTTATTGTCAAACTAAGTGTAAAGGCAAAATACAGGGAGAGATATTCCCGAAAGGCATACCCGCACCAGCGGTCTCGGACGTGAAGCCCACGCCAATACTTTCTGGGCCCGTCGGCTGTTTTCTTCCGGCCGAAGAGCCTTGGCCCTCCGGCTGTTTTCTTGCGGCCGAAGCATCTGGCCTCGCCGCATTAACATCCTCGTTCGGTCTGCTTCGCTTGACCGACTGGAACTCGCCACCGCCTTCCACGTTGCGTTGAAGGCGGAATCTTGTCCCATGTTGCTGAGACTGGGACGTTTGCCGAGCAAGGTCTTGCTCCTGTTTCTTCCTCTTGGCCTCCAAGACCTTATCATCAGGAACCTCGACCCCTGTCAATTCGGCCGTCTTCTTCGAGATGTCGGCATTAGAAGTGGCGGGAATAGTCACATGCGTCTCGGGAGGTTGACCCTCCGGATGTTTATCCCCTTGCATTACAGACGCATCCTTTCGGACCTTTGGCTTCTTCAAATACTGAGACATTGTGATGGCTGCAAAAAATGAAAACGTTAAACCAATATGAAAGAGCGCAAAATACATCGGTCAGGGAAGTACGAAACAAAGGCTGCAAGGCTATACCCCTCCCCTCAGCATCCTTTATCGCGACCTGATAGCCGGGATGTTCCCAATGAGATGTGAGCCCAACGGCATAAAGAAAGGCCCGAGGAACCTGGATAAGATCGATCACGTCCTGAGCCAATCGGTCAGCATCTGCAACATCGAACTCTCCTTTCGGATACGGATCCGATATATCCGAATTATGATGCCTCCAAGGCATGGCAAACGGAATAGCTCGCCTATCTATCAGAAAGAAATCACGTTTCCAACCCTTTAAACAAGTCAAAATTTCCCGAAAGCACACCCTCTTCTCACGACCGCCCCTTTTTTCAAAAGAAAACCAATGGCCTTGCTTACTCAGTTTGTAGAAGGCCCGGAATAGAGGAGTAGTAGGATCGATATGTAAGCTTCGGCAATACACTTCGAACAAGGTCGCACGATGCATTCCCAGCGGAACCAATTGAGAAATATGAACTTTATAGTATTTAACGACACCCAACAAGAAGTTAGAGAAAGGCACGCTCAGACCACCCTCAATAAAATGTTCCAAGTACAAACCGATAACATCATCTGGTAGCTCGTCCATTGTCATACCTTTCGGGGGCGGCCGCGGATGCAGGTCTGTCGGTATACCATAATCCACAGTTATCTTACGCACGGTCTCTTCGTCCAACCGAGAGGTGTACTTTCGAATATCAAACTTGGGAAGAAATACCTCAACCTTTTGAATATCCTCGTCCGGAGTCGAGACGAGAGAATCCGACATGGTTCAACCGAGGGAAATTGGGATACAGCCGAACAGAAAATAAATACAAAAAATTGGTAGTTCGGAACGTACCTTTATAAACGAAGGACTAATATGAAAGCCGCTTGAATCAATTCACGATTACTGTTCGGAAAAAAATGCCGCAAGACGTCTGGAAGAAATGTGCAAAATTACGGTAATAACAAATGACACGAATAAGGCTATTTATAGGTAAAAAGAAGCGCGTGAGATATCGCGTCCAATCAAGGGCTGACATGGCAACACCCTCACCCACGCGCAGGACACATGCGCACGTGTCAGCCATTTACGATTGCGATTCTTTTACAATAATAATAAAATATATCTAAAATGACGCCGGCCATCTTAAAATAACGCCAGGTACACTCAAGCCTAGCGGTGCGGATTGACCGGAAAATGTAAAATGTGAATCCATAAATTGTTTAAAAATACCACGCCATCGGCACAAACAACCCTCCGGATAATACAAAAAAGTGCATTGACCCACCAGGCAAACATAGCAGTTATTCTTCGGAAAAGCAAATGGTTGTTGACAGCCCGAATCACCCGGGAACGATAAGAAGGGGGCGTAAGTATCTGGGTAATGATCCGCAAGTCAATATAAGTAGCACGGCATGTTGTAAACCGCAAAGGATTCAGGAAATATTACAATGATAACTTCTGTACATCAAAGTCATCATGTCAGGAATAATGCTGGAATTCTCAAAGTATCACAATATCGGTAAAACCGATGTTGTAATACTGGGGGGGGGGGATGTTGGCATATGTGTTCGGATATGTGTTCGGACAGAGCAATGTTGGCCGAAAGGCAATAAAATATCATTTAAAGTATTGCAGGTACATACATCCGAGTGACGTACGTTGGAAGAAACAAAGACATTCTTTAAAAGTATTACATCATCAATCTTCAATCGATAATGCAATACTGGGGGGACATGTTGGCGTATGTGTCCGGACGGCCTGTCTTGACCGGCCGTTCGGACGACATAGAGCCATCCGGATATGCCGAAAGGCATATGGATCGTTCGGACAATCCAGCTGTCAACAACAGGACAAGTGGCAATATCCTTTGACAGATGGCAGCTGCAGACACCGCCGCCGCCGCCCCGGGATTTACGGGATTGTGTCTGGGACATGTTTCCTGAAAACCCGGCGCCGCCATTTCAGGTACCAAGGCTGGGCACTATAAATACCCAGCTCATTTACTACTCTCAACTAACTAATTCATTAGCATTTATTCCATACTACTGTTCATAGCCCCTCGGATATCAAATACTTACTCTCACGCCGGAGGTGGGTCCTGGGATAACACCCGGGGCGAGCCTAACGCGTGCTGTTGTGTGCAGATACCCGAAGGATCTCTAGTGGACGAAGGGATCGGCACACAGACCTCTCGGAAGAACATCTAGCTGGTTCAACCGAAAGGCCTCTCTTATTTGTCTGAAGTGGTTGCAAGAAATTACTTCAACAGTACTCATGTTCTACTAATTAACCATTCATAAAGCATGTTTAACTATATCTTCTAACGACCACACTCTAGCTTATATATATCACACAAATTAAAACACACACTTTTTGTAATACAACCGAAAGGATACATATAAAAAGTTAAAAACATAACCAGCCCTACTTAAAATAGTTTACATGACTCCTTGTAATTAGTTGGCTGCTATTCCTAGAACTTCAGAATCCAACTCAACGATCCATGCCCAAGATGAAATCAATCTTGACCCTTTATCATTACTTCACACGGATCCATCATCAATGCAAGGCCAAGATTACATCTTCAAACAAACACAAATGTCCGTTGGAGTGTAGTGGTGTTTGTAACACACAACTTGATCCTGCTCAACACGAAGCTTAATATAAAGGCAACCATTGTAGCCACTGATTATTGTAAATGAAGGATGTCTCAAGTGTTTTGTCAATTGTATACTCAGTTAGTTACCTCACGATAAATTCTTCGCGACAACTCGAATTATTTTAAAAATGTGAATGATAAAACATGTATTTGACTCGGGTTGAGTGACTCGGGTTCATTCTTGAGTCAATTGACTTGGGTTCGAATCCCATCACAGGCACTTTGCTCCCAGGTAGGTACCCACCTCCGTATAACCTATGGGCTCACTCGAGAGACTTTGTGGATAAGAGCTCAAGAGTCCGAGAGTCTCGGCTCACTCCAGTTGGTGCCCCACTAGGCCAGGAGAGTTGCCCGGAGCTATTCCTTGTGAGGTGAACAATGGCTGGTGCCAAAAAGCACTCGGGGTCAGGGTGTCCCCGCCAATCTACACCTTTTTGTCGATAATAAATGCCAAATGAATACGTAACCCTTTTATAACTCGAGAGAAATGGACCAATAAAATTGTAAGCAATATATACAAAACAAATACTTAACACCCTCTTGAGACTCAAGCTCTATATCATACTCAACCGCTTCTCGCACCGACAACATATGCAATTGGTAATTGGCTTTAGTACAAGTAAAACTAAAACTAAATCAAAACGATACAATATATGTTTGGACAAATTTTTGGGTGATTGAGGTTCTATTCGAGTTAGGTATCAATCTCATCTACTCCATACGAGTTTTCAAAAAAAAACCCACCAATCTAGTCAACGATTACCTCACTTGCAACAACTTTGGAGGATATATAAAGTTTTACTTACAACACAAAACCTCAATGAATAAGTAGTTGATGGTAAATTAGTAATCCCAATATAAATCCTAACCATGATTCTATAGCCGATACAGTTTTATATGAACAATTTCCTAGTTTGCCTCTGTTAATTTTGTGATACTCTATCAAATCTTCGCTGACATTATCCCTATCGTGAAGTTCCATACTAAATCCATCATCAAGACATCCAAAGGGTAACCATGACAATATCAATATCGTGAAGTTCGAAAGGGTTGCTAAAAGACAATCAACACAACAAGCAAACCTTCCTCGCCACTCACTTTGCTCGCTGCTTTCAATAGGTTGTGGGTTGCTAAAAGACAATCAACATAGCGAGCAAACCTTCCTCTCCACTTATTTGCTCCCCGATTTCAATAGGTTGTGGGTGCTAAATGACAACGAACACAGCGAGCGAACACTTGCTCGCCCCTCAGTTTGCTCGCTTCGTCGATTTCTGTAACACCACTTTCGATGGTCCATTTTCGAAAGTGGATTCATATAAGTTCATTTAAAAAATTCACACTTTTTTTTTAGAAATTGCATATATATCCCTCTAAATGTGTCATTTTAAGGGGCAAAGATATAATAACCCTCCCTATTTTTTATATACTAACCCTCCCTACCTAGTAGGGAGGTACTTGGTCCCTTTTTTGTCTTTTATTGTCTTTCTTTTTTTATTATTATTATTATTATTTTTTTTTTTTTTTTTTTTTTTTTTTTTTTTTTTGTATTATGTGTATTGTATTATGTGTAATGTATTATTTTGTGTAATATATTTTGTGTAGGCGGTATGGTTTTCGGGCGGAAGCTGTTAAAAATCCCCACTGCGCCACCGGTACGGACATTATTTACCACTGAATAAGGACATTACTTTATTTTTTTATAACTTTTACAACTTTTTTTTAACAACTTACTTTAAATGTTTTTTTTCGAAATTAAAATTTTTTTTATTTCGAAATTAATTTTTTTTAACACATTAAACAATAACACGTTAACACATTAAACAACTACAAAAACAGCTGTTATTATTCAATTAAACAAGAACATTAACACATTATTTAAAAACAACAACACCTACTACATGTGAAGATTATTTAAAAACAAACGTTAACGTTAACACATTAAACAACTACACATTTTTTTTAGAAAAATAAATTTTTTTAGAAAAATATTTTTTTATTCGAAATTAAATTTTTTTTCCATTTATTTTTTCTGAAATAATTTTTTTTAGAAAAATATTTTTTTTAATTCTATTTAGAAAAATATTTTTTTTATTTCGAAATCAATTTTTTTATTTTTTATAACTTCTAAAACTTTTTTTTTTTTTTTTTATAACTTTTACAAATTTTTTTATTTTTTATAACTTTTACAACCCATTTTTTTTTTATTTTTTATACTTTTACAACTTTTTTTTAACGTCCCGTAAAAAAGGGAGGTACAAAACAAAAATTAAATGCTTTGGATACCACTAATCTTTTTAGCACACGACAAAACAAAAATTAAATGCAAAAGTAAATATTTAGGTGGTGTTTGTTTATTAAGAGGGTCTGAATCTGAATCTGAACCGCACGTCTGAATCTGAATCTGATGCGTAAATGTCTGAATCTGAACGCATCTGAACGAGAAAAAAAAAACTCATGTTTGAACGGGAATTTTTTTTTTTTTTTTTTTTTTGTTATTTTGTGTCAACAAGAGTCATTCAGACGCGTTAAGACACCCCTCTCACGTCTTGACCATTAAGATCTAACTGCATCTGAACGCGTCTGAACGAAAAAAAAAAAACAAAACGGTCTGAACGGAAAAAAGGTCTGACCGATTCAGACACAGTGCCATTAAGAGGCTGGTCAGATGCTGTTCAGAGGTAAACAAACAAGGCCTTACTTTTTCTAACCCATGTGAATTAAATGCTTTGGTACCACAAAACAAAAAAAGCTACGTGATGCCTGCAAAAAAAAAAAAAAAAAAAAAAAAAAAAATTGCGCGTGGGTTATATCTTTTTTTTATGTGTTATTTTTGCAGATGGGGCGCGTGGGGTACCAAGACAAGACAGATGAGACCCAATTTAAGGAGCGTTTGTCAGAGTTTTTTATTTAACCATAGTACTTTTAAAATTTATTTAACAAAACATAGTACTTTCAAATTTATTTAACAAAACATAGTAATTTGTTTGTATAGAGTTAGTTTGTTTGTTTTTTCTAAAATACTTAGCTTTATAAACAAACTACTATGTTTTGTTAAATAAATTTTAAAAGTACTATGGTTAAATTAAAAACTCGGGTTTGTCATAGCTAACCTATAGAGAAGGTTCGGTTAAGGGTCCCCCATTTTAAGTAGTCCATCATTTTGAAGAAAAATAGTAGCAACACGTCATGTACTAACAATTCATATAAATTGTCCAACTTTTTATCATTTTGAAGTTAATACCATAAAGGATTGACGGGTGATTTCGTACTATTTTATACATAGTTAACTATTGTATATTTCAATTTTTGTGTGCACTCCAAATATATTAGCTACTGAATGTTTAAAAACAGGATAAAAATCCTCTAATGTTGAGTTTAACATGACTAGTCATGTTGTCTCATATAAGAGAAAGTGGGCCCATAAGATGATCGATTTTACATTAAAGGGTAAGAGACCCACTAATATTTACGTGAAACAACATGACTAAAGTGGTCGTACCAAAATTAACCATTCGTTAAAGTTCTCAAGTTTTTGTCTTGTTGAAGTTAATAACTAAAGTGGTCATTGCAAACTTTTATATGCCTACAATTTTGACTCATGATTCCATACTATTTTAGACATAGTGATTGTATAAACTTGTAATATTTTAAGTACCGGTGTTTAAAAACTAATTAAGGGATGTTGGTCAACCCAACCCGAGTCGATATATTTTGTCCAAATTTATAGGAAAATAACTATCCATTTCAGGTCAACTCAACCCGGGGTACCAGATTCCTACAAAAAATAACTACATGTTTTGACATGTCACTTTCGATATATTTTGGCGCGACTCGTGTAGTCGTGTGCCGTTCTCCAAGTTGGGCTGGTGGGTTTGGCGCCACCAATGGCTCGACGATACCTCAAGCTCCTACACGTATTAAATATTGTCTTAAACAACAACACTTCTTCCCAATTTCATTCGGCAAGAGTACGTGTACGTGTAAATTCTCGTTCAATGACCATTTTACCATATTTGATGTTAGACTATTACATCCCCCAATACTTTATAACGATGTCCCGAGAAAAAAAAAATACTCAATCTGTCATAAAATAAGTGTCTATTTCCACATTCCACAAAGTTTTAAGAATTTTTACTAAGTACACTCTCCAACAATCAAAGTTTTAAAGATCATTAATAATGACAAACATGGTGGTTGGTGTTCCTGTGAATAGTGAAATGGTTATTATCACCTTTTTACACAATGTGTCATATAACATTGCATTTACGCTGCAAACTCTACATTTGAACTCGAAATTACTTCATCATAAACCTTATAATTAAGCATTACTCCCTCCGTCCCATATTAAGTGTCCACTTTCTAAATGCACAAAGTTTTAGGAAATTCCACTAACTACACTCTCCACCAATCAAATATTATTATTACACACTAAAGTCTCTTCTCATTGGTTGGAATACAATATGGACACTTAATTTGGGACATCCCAAGATTTCATTGTGGACACTTAATATGGGACGGAGGGAGTACTTTTTATTGTGTTTTCTTGCCCTTCAATAAGAAATCTGTTTGATTGTAAGTGTGATAGCCATTGTGGGTATATAAGAATGTTAAAAGGTTAAAAATATATATCTTTATCGTGTTGGCGCTAACAACACATAAAGAGCCTTGGGTGGCAAGCTATCATGTCAGCGTTATGGTTATAACACTTGTGTTACGACACCACCGCAGTGTTATGGGTCATAGTTATCAATAAAGAATTATCCTAATAACATTGCGTGTTTTGGATTTTTTTTTCCTTATTAACATTGTATACGTGTATTTTGTGGTTTTAGTTTTAAGTGTTTCAATCTTTAGTAAAAAGGAAAAAAAAAACTTGTTTAGTCGTTTTGATGCTTTGGCATTTCACCTGAACTTATTCTGTTTTATATACCATTTACCAGGGTAAAAACCCTTTACCCAAAATCTTTAGTAAAAAAAAAATTACGATTTTATGCTTATAAGGCAACACATATTTGTGTTTTATTGATTGTTGGGTCAATTTCATATTTTTTTCAATACAAACATAAATGCTATTTTCCTTAAAATATGTTTTGAAATTTATGCATCGTAAATTGAGGGACTATTACATTTGAAGTTTATATTTTACTGAAATATGGAATTCTAGCATTGTTTCACACTTACTTTGAACTTCCAGAAAATGACATGTAACATCAAAGTCAATACGGCACATCTGTTAATCAAACGCAAAAAATTATATTTCACCAAACCTTACAAACCTTCTTACACATATAATTAACTATTCTCTTAAACAACACCACTTCTTTCCTAATTTCAATCAATAAAAGTACATGTAAATTTTCATTCAATGGCACAAAATTGACCAATTTTAGAACGAAACCTATTTTTGCATTGGGTGTTGATGGTATCGTATCCTCTTAATGACATGTAACATCAAAGTCAATACGGCACATCTGTTAATCAAACGCAAAAAATTATATTTCACCAAACATTACAAACCTTCTTACACATATAATTAACTATTCTCTTAAACAACACCACTTCTTTCCTAATTTCAATCAATAAAAGTACATGTAAATTTTCATTCAATGGCACAAAATTGACCAATTTTAGAACGAAACCTATTTTTGCATTTGGTGTTGATGGTATCGTATCCTCTTACCGACTTCCCCGTTTCATTCTTAAAATAAGTCACCACCTCCCCCAGAAACCACCTAGTCTTTTGAGTGTTCCATTCGACACTGTTTTTCGACGTGTTGATCCACACTTTACACAACGCTAGCTCTTCCGGCGGGGTCCATGGTTTTGTCACGTTAACTTCTACAACCATCTTGGATTTTTGATACCGTTTTTGTAACGCCCCGTGCCCGATTAGACCAAAAATTTGAACTTTTTACGCGAAAACGACCTCTCAAAACTGACCTGCTGTCACTCTTTTATGAGCTGACAAAAATCCATAAACATTCAGCCCTTGAGGCTAGTTTTAAATGAAAGTAGACTCAAATACCTTCAAAACGATAGGTGGTACGACCCGTGACGACTTACGGTTTGTTTTGTACGACATTTAGAAAATTACCAAAATCTGGGTTTGGATAGATGCGCCGTATCTCAAAAAGAGATGCGCCGTATCTACTCAAATGAGACCGAAACTCTGCAGAAAACCTGCAGAAACTCAATATTAACACCCCCAAACCATTTAACACCACAAACAACCCATACGACCTCCGTTTTACATCAAACTTGACCAAAAGCATTACATTAACATAACAAACATGTTCCATAGCAATCCAACCCGTATATACATCAAAATGGGTCAAAATGGCTTTGTGCCAAACACCCTTTTTACCACAAATTCATCCAAGTTTACTTACCACAAGGACCACATAACACTTAAACGTTTGACCCATGAGATTTACATAAACAAAAGACAACGTTTGACGACAAGACCATAATTTAACAAAACGACCACACAAGTTAAATATACCAAGGCACAAAAGAGCACTTCGGCTTCCAACTTCCGATTTACTTGGTCCAAGAGTTATGGTCTTCTAAGCTAGCTTCTAACTACTCTAAGCTTCATTTCACGACTACAACTAGGCAAGATCCTTACCTTTGCTTCCTCCGCTAGAACCTACAAAACCATTAACATCTAAACCGTAAGCGAAAACGCTTAGTAAGTATACAAGATATAATCAACATCACATTTACATGAGATTGATGATTACCACCAATCATAACATTAACAAGGAGCATCAAGTGGGATTATTACTTACCTTGACCAAGCAAGTAATATTTATATATAACATTTCATATCTAGCATTGGATCCAAGCTAACACATCATTTCAAGCTCCATAAAATCACATTAACACAAACATAACATTAACAACATAACATTAGCAAGGATTATACTCATATACTTACCTCAAGTCCTACTAGCTTCCTACTTGGCTTGATTGGGCTTCTATAAATGCTTCTTGATGATAGGAACACAATTAAGGCTTCCTTAAAGCTTCTTGATCACTTCTTGATGTACAATTGAGACAAGATGATATTTTTGGCTTTCCCTCCTATTTCTCCTCTATATGTCGACACATATGATGAACACACTCTAACTTTCCAGACTTTTCCTAAAGAGTAGATATTTATTGGGAGTTAGTTGCAACTTTGGTCTTTTGGCATTTATGGTCCTTCTAGTTCTTTTCCTCCTAACTTTGCCACATATTCTTTATTTAACTAGTTCATAAAATATAACACATAACACTTTATATACTCATATTGTACCTTATCGGGGTACGGGTGTAACAATTCTCCCCACCTTAAAATGAGAGTTCGTCCCCGAACTCTACTCGTGAAATAAATGAGGATACTTGGTCCTCATTTTCGCTTCCGTTTCCCACCTAATACTCGTACCCTTACGATGCCTCCATTGAACTTTTACTAACGGGATTTCCTTATTCCTTAATTGCCTCACTTTTCTTCCTAGTATGGCTTCCGGTTCGTCCTCTTGAGAAAGTAACTCCGGATCAATTTCGATGTCGTTTAGGTTGACCACACTTGTTTCGTCCACCAAGCATTTCCTTAGGTATGACACATGAAAGGTATTGTGAATACCTCTCATTTATTCGGGCAATTACAACACGTATGCTACCTCGCCTACTCGTTTCAAGATCTTGAATGGTCCTATAAACCGAGGACTAAGTTTCTCTTTGTTTTTGAATCTAAAGACGCCTTTCCACGGAGAAACTTTTAACATAACCAAATCACCCACCTCAAATTCGATTGGTCTTCTACGGTTATCGGCATAGCTTTTCCACCTATCTTGTGCCGCTTTAAGCCTCGCACGAATCATTTCAATCTTTTCCGTTGTAGCTAACACTACATCCGTACTTGCCAGTTCCCTTCTCCCGACTTCTTCCCAACACACGGGTGTCCTACATCTCCTACCATAAAGCATCTCGTAGGGTGGCATATCTATACTTGCGTGGTAGCTATTATTATAGGCAAATTCAACTAAAGGCAAATGATCGTCCCAATTGCCTCCAAAGTCGATCATACAAGCTCGTAACATATCCTCCAAAGTTTGAATCGTCCTTTCGCTTTGCCCATCGGTTTGAGGATGAAAGGCCGTGCTCATATGAAGTTGCGTACCTAACTCTTCTTGGAAATCTTGCCAAAAGTTGGATGTGAAACGTCCGTCTCTATCGGAGACTATAGAAATGGGTACCCCATGACGTGCAATTATCTCGTTGACGTAGATCTTAGCTAGCTTGTGAACGGGCATATTTTCTCGGATTGGAATAAAATGAGCACTCTTGGTTAGGCGATCTACTATAACCCAAATCGTGTCGTTCTTCTTTTTCGTCCTTGGCAATTTCGTAATGAAGTCCATCGTGATCTTTTCCCACTTCCAAACCGGAATATCCAAAGGTTGAACTTTTCCATACGGTTTTTGATGCTCGGCTTTGACCTTTAAACAAGTCAAACACTTCTCAACGTACTTTACACAATCTCTTTTCATACCCGGCCACCAATAGTTCTTCTTCAAATCGCGGTACATCTTTGTAGCTCCCGGATGAATAGAATATTTCGATTTGTGTGCTTCCTCTAGAATCAATTCTTTGATGTTACTACGAAAAGGGATATAAACCCTCCCATACCGAGTCTTAATTCCTCGACTATCTTCTTCGAGATGCGGAATGTAGGGAGTGATACGCTCACCTTCCCTATTTTCTTCTTTCAATGCCTCCTCTTGAGCTAACTTGATCTTATCAAAAAGGTCGGTGGTGACAATCATTCTCAAGGAATGAATTTTAGTAACCTCATTTTGATCCTTTCGGCTCAACGCATCCGCCACAACATTCGCTTTACCGGGATGGTAGCGAATTTCGCAATCATAGTCCTTCAACAAGTCTAACCATCTTCGTTGTCTCATGTTGGGATCTTTCTTATCAAGGAAATATTGAAGGCTTCGATGGTCGGTGTAAATTACAAACTTGACACCATACAAGTAATGCCTCCAAAGTTTTAAAGCAAAAACCACAGCCGCAAACTCAAGATCGTGAGTCGCATAATTTTCTTCATGCTTCTTTAGTTGTCTCGAGGCGTAAGCAATCACTTTTCCCCTTTGCATGAGAACACATCCAAGACCGGAATAAGACGCGTCGCTATAAACCACCATATCTTCGGTCCCCTCCGGCAATACTAGAACCGGTGCTTCACACAACTTCCTCCGTAGAGTACAAAAAGCTTTGTCTTGTTCTTCACCCCACTCGAAGGTAGCATTCTTCTTAGTAAGTTTTGTTAGAGATGACGCGATTTTGGAGAAGTCTTGAATAAACCTCCTATAATATCCCGCAAGGCCAAGAAAACTTCGAATCTCACCAACATTCCTCGGTGCATGCCATTTCATTACGGCTTCTACCTTTGAAGGATCAACTTTGATACCATCGGCATTAATAACGTGACCGAGGAATTGAACTTCTTGCAGCCAAAATTCACACTTTGAGAATTTAGCATACAATCTTTCTTTTCTCAAAGTCTCTAAAATCTCCCGCAAATGCGTGGTGTGTTCCTCCTTACTCTTCGAGTAAATAAGAATGTCATCGATGAACACTATGACGAACCTATCCAACATCGGTCTACATACGCGGTTCATAAGGTCCATGAAAACCGCGGGCGCGTTCGTGAGACCAAAAGGCATAACCGTAAACTCGTAGTGTCCATACCGGGTCCTAAAGGCCGTCTTAGGAATGTCTTCTTCTCGAACCTTCAATTGATGATAACCCGAACGGAGATCGATCTTGGAAAACCACCGCGCACCTTGAAGTTGATCAAAGAGGTCATCGATTCTTGGTAACGGATACACATTTTTCACCGTGACTTTATTCAACTCGCGGTAGTCGATGCACATCCGCATACTACCATCTTTCTTTTTAACGAACAAGATTGGAGCTCCCCATGGCGAGCTACTAGGACGAATGAAACCTTTGTCAAGCAATTCTTGGAGTTGACTCATCAACTCTTTCATTTCGGATGGAGCAAGGCGATAAGGAGTTTTAGCAATAGGAGTAGCACCCGGAACAAGATCAATACGGAATTCGACTTGCCTTTCGGGTGGAATACCCGGCAAGTCTTCCGGAAAAACATCACGAAATTCATTCACAACCGGAACATCATCGATACTTCTCTTCTCAAAGCTCGTATCTACCACGTGAGCCATGAAGGCATAACATCCACGTGATAAATATCTCCTAGCCTTCATCACGGTACATAACTTTAGTTCACCTTTTCTTTTATCCCCATAAATAATCATTTCACGACCGCTAGGGTTCACAACTCGAATAATCTTTTGGCTACAAAGGATAGCCGCGTTATATTTATCAAGCCAATCCATACCGATAATAATATCAAATTCCCCGAGCATAATGGGAATTAAGTCGATCTTAAAGACGTTCTCATCAATCTCTATCTCTACGTCTCGATATACGTTAGACACAACAACGATTTTACTATCGGCTATTTCGACTTCTAGGGGTATCGGAAGTTTAGCTAGTGGGGAAGTTATTTGCTTGCTAAAATCATAAGACACGAAAGAAACACTAGCACCCGAATCATACAAAACCCGAGCGGGTATGGAATTAACAAGATGAATACCTGTGATGACATCGGTCCCCGATTTGGCTTCTTCGACACTCATTTGATAGACTCGAGCTGTTGGTTTTGGAATTTCCACTTTTTCTTCCTTGACGGTTCTCAAAGGCTTTGCTTCAATCGCCTTTGTTTTCGGGCAATCCCTCAACCTATGCCCTATCCCGTTACACCCATAGCATACTATCATCGGCTTGGTACAATCTTTGCTTTGATGGTCTAAGGCTCCACACTTGTAACAACCCGGCGTATTACGCCTACACTCCCCAAGATGAAACTTGCCACACTTAGAACATGCTACCTTAGTTTTGTTTCCCGCACTCTTCTTGCCATGGTCAAATTTAGCTTTCTTCCCATCCTTATCCGCAAACTCTAGCTTCCTTTTTGGTTCTTTCGCCTCCTTCTCCTTCCTCCTAAGTAAGTCCGCTTCCCTTACCCTACCCCTACTCAAAAGATCATCCAACGTAGTACATTTGAAGGGTGAAATCACTTCACGAATGTCATCCTTGAGCATCCTTTGGAACTTGTCAACCTTAAGCTTGTCATTCCCAAGATATTCGGGACAATAAGGAATCATATCATTAAACGTCCTCCACAACTCATTTACCGTCTCGTTAGTTTGAGTGAGAGATTGGAATTTCTCTCGAATTTTGTCCACCTCTTCAACCGGAGCATACTCGGCACTAAACAACTCCTTAAATTCTTTCCATGTACAAGTTTCTACCCAAGGTTCACCTTTCTCACACACCTTTCCTTCCCACCAAGTCTTAGCACTATCACGAAGAAAGTTAGTAGCATAGATAACCTTCTTCCTTTCTTCGCAACCACTTGTACGAAAAGCGCCTTCCACCGCCGTTATCCACCTATTACTAACAATGGGGTCAAGAACACCGGTAAACTGTGGCACATCACAAGCCGTGAAGTCCCGGTAAGTAGCTTTGTCATTTTTAGGTTCTTTTGTCGGACCACATTCTTTCTTAAACTCCTTAAACTCTTCCTTCATTAGCTCCTTAAGATTTTGCGTCGTTTGTTGAACATAGAAGGGCATTGCTTTTTCAATAGCCTTAGCCACTCTTTTTGCTAACATTTTGTCTAGGGCTTTCATTTCATCTCCCGTGAAGCCTCTAAAGTCAGGGCCTCCGGAGTTTGAGGAAGAACTTTCATTATCCTTACTAGCATTACCCGGATCACTTGCCGAAGTTTCGGCATGCTTGGAAGCCGTAGCTTTCGCGACTTCCTTCGTGAGAGGGGTTTCCATTTCTTCTTACTGAAAATTAGTAATTCACAACATTAAACACAATTATGTATACTTAGCCAATGCATGAATGACATTTCTATCTTGTTCTAGCACCCTAGCTTGTCACTCATGTATGATCTAAATGATTCCAATTCCACATATGTCCCGTATTTTCATCACTACGGTGGCCAGGCGTAGTCATGAAAATACTGAACATATGGGTCCTCAAAACCATCCAAACAATACACAAATAACAAACACTAGCTCAAACCGCATCTATACAAGGCCTAAGTCTAGGAAATCCTAAAGTAAAATCCTAAATCTCTTAGACCGAAGCTCTGATACCAAGTTGTAACACCCCGTGCCCGATTAGACCAAAAATTTGAACTTTTTACGCGAAAACGACCTCTCAAAACTGACCAGCTGTCACTCTTTTATGAGCTGACAAAAATCCATAAACATTCATCCCTTGAGGCTAGTTTTAAATGAAATTAGACTCAATTACCTTCAAAACGATAGGTGGTACGACCCGTGACGACTTACGGTTTGTTTTGTACGACATTTAGAAAATTACCAAATCTGGGTAGGATAGATGCGCCGTATCTCAAAAAGAGATGCGCCGTATCTACTCAAATGAGACCGAAACTTGAAACCGAAATTTTGGTTTGGATAGATGCGCCGTATCCCAAAAAGAGATGCGCCGTATCTACTCAAATGAGACCGAAACTCTGCAGAAAATCTGCAGAAACTCAATATTAACACCCCCAAACCATTTAACACCACAAACAACCCATACGACCTTCGTTTTACATCAAACTTGACCAAAAGCATTACATTAACATAACAAACATGTTCCATAGCAATCCAACCCGTATATACATCAAAATGGGTCAAAATGGCTTTGTGCCAAACACCCTTTTTACCACAAATTCATCCAAGTTTACTTACCACAAGGACCACATAACACTTAAACGTTTGACCCATGAGATTTACATAAACAAAAGACAACGTTTGACGACAAGACCATAATTTAACAAAACGACCACACAAGTTAAATATACCAAGGCACAAAAGAGCACTTCGGCTTCCAACTTCCGATTTACTTGGTCCAAGAGTTATGGTCTTCTAAGCTAGCTTCTAACTACTCTAAGCTTCATTTCACGACTACAACTAGGCAAGATCCTTACCTTTGCTTCCTCCGCTAGAACCTACAAAACCATTAACATCTAAACCGTAAGCGAAAACGCTTAGTAAGTATACAAGATATAATCAACATCACATTTACATGAGATTGATGATTACCACCAATCATAACATTAACAAGGAGCATCAAGTGGGATTATTACTTACCTTGACCAAGCAAGTAATATTTATATATAACATTTCATATCTAGCATTGGATCCAAGCTAACACATCATTTCAAGCTCCATAAAATCACATTAACACAAACATAACATTAACAACATAACATTAGCAAGGATTATACTCATATACTTACCTCAAGTCCTACTAGCTTCCTACTTGGCTTGATTGGGCTTCTATAAATGCTTCTTGATGATAGGAACACAATTAAGGCTTCCTTAAAGCTTCTTGATCACTTCTTGATGTACAATTGAGACAAGATGATATTTTTGGCTTTCCCTCCTATTTCTCCTCTATATGTCGACACATATGATGAACACACTCTAACTTTCCAGACTTTTCCTAAAGAGTAGATATTTATTGGGAGTTAGTTGCAACTTTGGTCTTTTGGCATTTATGGTCCTTCTAGTTCTTTTCCTCCTAACTTTGCCACATATTCTTTATTTAACTAGTTCATAAAATATAACACATAACACTTTATATACTCATATTGTACCTTATCGGGGTACGGGTGTAACAGTTTTATAGTCTTCATAGCTTTGAGGGGCGCCACCTCTTTTTTGTTATTATTTTTTTATTTTTATTTTTTTTAATTGATAAACAAAACTAACTGATGAAAATTTTCTTCTAAAACCATCTTAGATTTTTTTAAACTTCTATAACCATCTTAGATTTTTCTTGTAAAAGTACATTAAAATGCACTAATTGGTGTATCACAATACATTTTTTTTGTTATTTTTAGCTTAAAAAAAAATGATAAACAAGACTAACTGATGAAGTTTTAACTGATAAACAAGACTAACTAATGAATTGATGAACATTGTGACGTAAATGATTAACATTGTGATTTTTTTAAAAAAAAATTGATGAACAAAGTAATTTTTTTTTAAAAAATCTGATGAACTGATAAAAAATTTGATCTAATTGATAAACTAATGAACAAAACTTTTAAATATTTTGTTCACTTTGCAAATGATCCGTTAACTTTTTGCACGTAGTGGGTAAACACTAAGGGCCCGCTTGGTTCAGTAGAGGGGAATGCAAAAAGAAAGGAAAAAGGGAATGCAAATGAACGGGTGATGGTGGGTAATCATTACCTTACCCTCTAATTTACTCTATAATAGTTGATTACCTAATACTGGGTAATGTCTACCAAGCATTATCAATCAATGCATTCCCATTCCACACCCCCTATCCCCAACCAAGCAGCCCCTAGTTTCATTAGATATAATAATAATAATAATAATATTTGAATGACTATTCTTATATTTATCCACCGTCGATATTTCCTATAGTCGTTAACTAGAAGAATCTTCCAAAATTATTCCACCTACCCTTCTATGGCTCATAACATTTTATTTTGGCCCTTTTTCTTCTTCGTTTTTTTGATTTATTTTATTTCCCGTTTCTTTTCAACTCAAGTGTAGTAAGCAAATTCTCAAGAAAAGACAAATGCTCGAGAAATGTGAATAACAAAGAACAACTAGTAAATAAAATACGGAGTGTGTGACAACATCATTTTTTGGCTCTAGACACGTGATAATGTCGATAAAGAAGATAAATGGATATATCATTGATTCGATCATGTGGATTCATCATCGTCTAATAAGCCTAAGGGTGTTGGCAAACGAGGTCATGCCGCCAGCGGCTTGAGGGAGGTCGCCGGCAAACACCGCCGCCAACCCCCTTGCCGCCAGCGGCTCATGCTTTGGAGGCTTGGGGAGGTCGACGAAGCATGAGAAACGACAAAACAAAAAATGGAACGTTGGGGGAAAAAAGTGAGGCATGATTTCGAATCCTCCATAATCATCCACTGCCAACACTTTAGGATTCCGAATCCTCCTTTTTTTGCCTGCCACATGGCAGTATGTGATTGGTCGGTGAGAATCCTCCCATGATTCCGAATCCTCCATTGCCAATACCCTAATTAGTTACGGAAATACAAGGTTTTATCGATCTTCTCCTAATAATAATGAATGTAATGATCTTGTGTTCAGTTACTTCTAAACTAGCTAGTAAGATGATTTCTTTTTGAAGTTTGAAAGCATTCATGATATTTTAATCAAAGATAATCATGGAGATATATATACTTAAAGTTTAATAAATTTAACGTAAGATAAGAAGAAGTAAAGGAATGGGTAATTAAACACAAACAAATGTTGAGAAAATGCCAAATTAGTAACAAGGGGTGAAAAGAGTTAGAAAGAATAAAAATTGGGTTGAAGTTGTAAAAGAGAAAATAAAATTTTTATGTGTTATAGTATAAAGTAGGGTTGAGAGGATTTTTAGGGTTATACATAAAAAAACACACCGCCTGTTTTCTCACACACACAAACTCTCTCTACCTCTTATGCACTTTGTTTACCACAATTAGCAATCACAGATCTGTGACATCCATCCATCACCCCAAAAGAAAACAAGACCAAAGAGATCTACTTTTTTTTTTTTTTTTGGCTGTGAAGGAGGAGGTAATAGTTTTGAAACAAAAAGAATAGAATCATCCGCCATTTGTAAATGAAATGGTTTTGAAACAAGGCTACTGGTTGCATAAGGAGGTGAATTCAAGATACTCTTGGAGAAGCAAAAGCAAGGAATCTATTTATGCAGATGGTGGTTGCAGAGATGTACTTAATTAGACACGGGATTCCAAAAGATAATGAAAAAGGTATTGGTTAATTTTAGTTTATATTTGAGAAAGTTTTATCAATGGTTATGAATAACTTTGATATAAGCATCCTTATTTCTAGAAGAGGTCGTGAATACGATGACCATTTAGCAAAGTATATTACATATTATGTTTTTTTGGATAGGTCAATTAGAGCATTAACAATCCAAAACTCATAATGAAAAAATTCACAAATAAATGACATGTAATTAAAATTGGTAACGTACTAGATCACAGGAGGCTCTCATCACAAGTTCATTTACACCGGGATAATGACCTTTATCATTGGGTGTGACCATGGAATCCAGATATTCCGAGAAACTACTAGCGGAATCCTTTCCTTTAGAAAATTGGGCTAGATACGAGTTAGGATTCTTCCTCATCTATAATAGGAATGAGAAAACAAAAAACAGATTAAATAACACGTAACAAAATAGACAATTTAGTATGCGCATTAAACATTAAAAGTTACTTACGTATGCAATCGTGTCAAATCTCACAAATAAATGAAAGGCTACAGTGTTCCAGCACTGGTGAGAAAATGAATGAAAATAGCAGCTGCCTTCTCCGCCCATTTGTACAATGTCACGACCATATTTGTTTAGCCGAATGCAGAGTATCCTATAATTTTCATTACCATCCTGTGGTACTTGATGAATGACACCAGTGTGCGGTGAATCGGAAAACATGGCTAGTGCACACTGTTTGAACAAAATTTAGAAAAAACAAATCAGATTAAGATTATATTTGTTTTTTCTAAATTTTGTTCCATGTTTTCCAATTCACCGCACACTGACGTGATTCATCAAGTACCACAGGATGGTAATGAAAATTATACAATATACTCCGCATTCGGCTAAACAAATATGGTCGCGACATTGTACAAATGGGCGGAGAAGGCAGCTGCTATTTTCATTCATTTTCTCACCGGTGCTGGAACACTGTAGCCTTTCATTTATTTGTGAGATTTGCCACGATTGCATACGTAACTTTTAATGTTTAATGCGCATACTAAATTGTCTATTTTGTTACGTGTTATTTAATCTGTTTTTTGTTTTCTCATTCCTATTATAGATGAGGAAGAATCCTAACTCGTATTTAGCCCAATTTTCTAAAGGAAAGGATTCCGCTAGTAGTTTCTCGGAATATCTGGATTCCATGGTCACACCCAATGATAAAGGTCATTATCCGAGTGTAAATGAACTTGTGATGAGAGCCTCCTTTGATCTAGTACGTTACCAATTTTAATTACATGTCATTTATTTGTGAATTTTTTCATTATGAGTTTGGGATTGTTAGTGCTCTAATTGACCTATCCAAAAAAAAAACATAATATGTAATATACTTTGCTAAATGGTCATCGTATTCACCAACTTTTCTAGAAATAAGGATGCTTGTTAGACTTAAAGTTTAGTTATATTTGGGAATTGCAATTCTTTCTTTGTACAAGGACTAGTTTAGTCATATTGGCTAAGTTAGACTTTGTTTCTTGTAATAAATACCCTTCTATGTCAATACTAGAAGGGTTGGAGATTCATAAATACAAAAGAGGTGTGTGTGTTTTATCTAGTTTCTCTCTAGATAATCATACACACCTCGCCAGTTACATAAACCGAATAGCATGTTTGATCTTTAGTTCGTGTTTATGTTGTTTCTCCCACCTCATGTACGTGATTCTTGGTCGTATCAATTGGTATCAAGAGCTAACCGGGGGCGAATCGTGGTGTGTTTAAGGTAAAAATGTGATTTTTTGGTGTGTTCTTGATCGTTACTGTTCATCAGCAGCAGTTTTGAAGGTCTTTGTGTTCGATCTATGTTCTTTAAATACCCTACTGTTGTGTTTTGTTCTTCAAAAATCGTGGCAGTTTGAGGTGGTTATCTTGAAATCGTACACATGTTATAGTTCAAAGGTTGTGTTTGTTTGGCGTTTTTAAGACTTGGCTGTTGAAGTTTTATTAACTTTTCACTCTTATTTTTGGTATGGAAGATCAAATACTTGTGTTTGTTCTTGGTTCATTGATCTAAAATCACTAACAAATTTTGTAAAAGATTTGTTATTGATTATTTTAGTGATGATAGTGCATTATTGAAGTGTGTAAAAGTATGTAAAAGTTGGCAGAAGCATGGCAGACAAGCATAGTCTAGTTGCTAAAAGTCAAAAAGTTGGTAAAAGTGGGTGAGAATCTGCGGTTTATCGCAATTGGAGAAAATCCGGACGTCTTATCGCACTTCAGCTTTTATCGCAATTGGAGACTGCAAGTTCTATCGCAATTGGAGTCAACTCTGATAAGTATCGCAATTGAGAAGTCATCGCAGTTGACTATCGCATTTCACTTATCGCAATTGACACAGATCAGAGTTATCGCAGTTGACTATCGCAGTTGACTTATCGCAATTGGCCCCAGACAAAGTTGTCGCATGTTCTGTCCGAGAAATTTCACCAACTGCGATATCGGACGACTCTACAACTGCGATATCGGACAACCTTTGGCAAAAAAAAAAAAAAAAAAAAAAAAAAAAAAAAAAAAAAAAAAAAAAAAAAAAAAAAAGAGTTTTTTGGCGGGAAAATTTGAGTAAAATTTATTTTTCACAGGAGACTTTACGGTCCATTTTTACGCGAGATTCAAATTCTGGTACAAGAGTGAAAATTTTGGCCCAAAATTCAAATTTTTGGCCAAAATTCGAATTTTTCGGGGAATTTTCGGCGTAAAAATTTCTTAAACTCTAATTTTTCCAGCATCATTATAATGTCATTTTATGGCATATTTCACACCAACATCACAAATAATATTATCGGACTGCACCTTCAACATCACCACGTATAGCCTAAAAGATCCTGATCAAGATTCACAATCAGATGACAATGGTCAAATTATCAGCTGTGGCTACAAGGATGATGATTCATTATTACTTATTTGAAGTTGAAGTGGAATATCTCGGGTACGTGTACTTAGTATCTTGAAGATATCGGGGTTGGTTGGATGCATGATTCTTCGAGATCCTTGTTTGAGCATTTATAGTATAGTGATTAAGTCTTGGGTTATCTAGTTTTCATAGGTCAAGGGGAGGATGGACGAAGACCTAGTTAACTATCACTTAAAGGAGATACGTTGTAGTACTCAGTGTCACACAAAGATGTGGATAATTCAAGAGAGGTTCATATACAGTTAAGGAAGGATGGATGGGTATATGAAACGACCTATATGCTTTAAGGAGTTACGTTGTAGTGCTCAGTATAGGTTCTTAGTCACACTATCGTGCAAGTTTAAGTCACAAGTTTGGGTTATTCTACTTCAGTCTCAAGTTCGTTATAGTGGGTTTTCTCCGTCAGTAGTCACTACATAAAGCCGTTGTTTTTGATACAGGAGGTTAGATTGGGTATATCGACATCTTCTCACGGGCTGATATGATTCCTGATATAGGGCTTCCAGTTTGTATTTCACGTACACATCAGTATGCTGATTCCGATAAATCGTAACCAGCAGGGGAGAGAAATGTACGGGCTGATCTCTCATGGAAAAATAACTGGGATGCATTTGGTGAGATAAAGATGTTGATACAATATTCCCCCGAACTGCAGGGCACTCAGGGCATCCAAAATATGAGGTTGTTAGTTTGGGGGAGAGCACTAATTAGGGGAGAGCACGGGGAGAGCACTCAGGGCACTCTATATTAAACCCTAATTAGATTTGCTCACATGGTTCGTCTGCAAGTAAAGAAATGAAAGCTGAGAAGATTCTACAAGCTGAACGAAGTAATGATGTTTGAAGACTATTCTCTGTACTTACTGTTTATATTTTACTTGTAGGGAACATTGTAAGCAATTCCCATATAACATCACTTTGGGGAGAGATTGTTAGACTTAAAGTTTAGTTATATTTGGGAATTGCAATTCTTTCTTTGTACAAGGACTAGTTTAGTCATATTGGCTAAGTTAGACTTTGTTTCTTGTAATAAATACCCTTCTATGTCAATACTAGAAGGGTTGGAGATTCATAAATACAAAAGAGGTGTGTGTGTTATCTAGTTTCTCTCTAGATAATCATACACACCTCGACAGTTACATAAACCGAATAGCATGTTTGATCTTTAGTTCGTGTTTATGTTGTTTCTCCCACCTCATGTACGTGATTCTTGGTCGTATCAATGCTTATATTAAAGTTATTCACAACCATTGATAAAACTTTCTCAAATATAAACTGAAATTAACCAATACCTTTTTCATTATCTTTTGGAATCCTGTGTCTAATTAAGTACATCTCTGCAACCACCCTCTGCATAAATAGATTCCTTGCTTTTGCTTCTCCAAGAGTATCTTGAATTCACCTCCTTATGCTGCAACTAGTCGCCAAGTTTACTACTTTCTTCAAAAAATATCAGGCGGTGGCGGCTGTCATGTGTTGGTGTTGAAGTAGATCTCTTTGGTTATGCCATAAAAATACCCCGTCTTGGATTCACCCCTAGTTGATTATCAGCTGCTATTAAAGGCGGCTGTCATGTGTTGGTGTTGAAGTAATAGTTATGCACATGTAAAGAATGTAGATTTGTTACATTTGAGTTTTTATTTACATCTATATCCTTGTTTTTTTTTTTTTTTTTTGTTTTTTTTTTGTTTTTTTTTGTTTTTTGCATTGGCAGTTCTCTGTTAAGCTTGAAATGCTTCATCAATATGGAAAGCGAGTTTTCAGTGAAATCGCTCATGACAAGCCTGAGTACCACAAAGGTACTATGACAGGGTTCGTTCTATTAAGTACGGAGTATTTCTTAATGTATTTTTGTATTACAATTAAGAAAATGTTGCCGATTTTTTTCGCAGAAATTAGCATGAGTTTGATTACTGAACACACATGCTAACAGTAAGTTTTCTATTCTTTTTATTTCTTCTATAAATTCTACTAGGGGCGTTCACGGGGCGGTTCGGTTCGGATAGCTTAAATTTTCTAAACCGATCTTGACGGGGTGGGTACTTCAAATTTCGAACCGGACCGAGTTTTGGCGGTTACCCATGAATCGGTTAACGGTTAACTGAGTTAGCAAATATACTCTCACCAAGTTGAATGTAAAGTTGTTTTTAACCTGTATAACAAGATCTATAGCAAATTCTGCATAACATAGAACAAGATTCTATAGCATAGAACATGAAGTGATACTAAACATCAATCAAACCCATTTATTCAATAAGAAAACAATTTTCATCACTAGTCTTGGGTCAAACATAAAGCAAAGAAAAAAAAAACATAAAATGCAATCTTGTATCCCAATTATTGTTCAAACTCCAAATCAAAAGAAAAGCAAAAAAAAACACAATCTTCAATTCTTGCGCCGCGAGCCATGAATAGACACTCATTTAGTTTCCACTTTCCAAACTTGTACCTGTTAAAATAGATACCAGAAGTAAATGAGTAAACATTTAAAAGCAAAAAAAACCACCACAATATAACATAAGAAGCATCTTTATTGTAAATACGTAACCATTAAAGAAAAATTTATTTACTTGTGATGTAGTGCCAACTCGTTGATTTTCTCTCATTAAACTCTCCGTCATCTTGGTAAGGGTCGACATGGCTTGTGGCAAATCTTTCATTTCTGAGTATAAATAATATAATATCTATTATATCATCAAGCCTTTCCTCAATAATAAAATGTAAACACATACCAGCTTCAAACTTTTCAAGATCATCAAACCTTTCCTCGATATCTAACGGAACAATTGTGGGAGTTAGTGAGCTTCGAAAGGCATCAAGAACTCGCCCTCCAGTGCTGAAAGCTGATTGAGAGGCTACAGTCAACGCAGGAATTGCCAAGATATCCCTCGCCATTGCTGCAATTACACAAAACCTTGCTTCATTCTTTTTCCACCAACCTATTATATCAAAGTTCCTATTGAGGCTCACATTGCTCACTTAAATATCTTTGCAATTGAGTTTGGACACCTGTGGAACTTGAGGCCTCGTCCAATTTTATTTTGTACTCGACTATTCAAATATGCTAATGGATCATCATCACCTGTTACATCCATAGCAGAATCAACTTCAGAAACTTGGGAAGTAGACCTGTTACTTTCATTCACCACTCCAACTACAGCTAAATAGTGCTCAAATAAGTCCTCCAGCCACCTATCTATCTTCTGCTAAATAGCGCACATAGCTTGGGCCTTATCCTCCTCAAAGCTTTGCCCAACTGTGAAGAACACGTATCCTTTTTTGTGCCTTGGATCAAGAACAGGAGCAATAAACAGAAACATGTTCATTGTGGAAATATTGCTCCATTATTTATCGAACTTCTTCATCATTTTGTAAGCCATGTTTTTAAGACTTTCATCCTCCACGAGCATCTTCCTTTTAATCATTGCTTTAATACCAAACACTTCACCGAAGTAAGAGTTGCTGGTGACATATAAGTAGCAGTATGAAAACCTTTCAGAAAAGGAAACAAACACCTAGCATACTCCCAATCTTCTTCTGTAGGCATGCCTTTCGAAGATAAAAGTCCGGTCCTATCCTTACTATCTTGTTCCTCCAACATATCAAAAGCAGCTTGAAACTTGATAGCACTTTCAAGCATTAGGTACGTTGAATTCCACCTTGTTTCAACATCAAGGCAAACAAGACTTACTATCAATTTTCACTTTCTCAACACATGCCTTGAAACGTAAAAGCCTAGCGGGAGAAGACCTTACATACTTCACAGCTGACCTGATTCTAATGATATAATCATTTACTTCTTTTAGACCTTTGAATTTTGACTCTCCAGCACACTTTTCTTCCAAGTTCCAAGTATTAAGCCTCCTTTTCAAGTACCGTAGACAAGTATCGTTTGAACTAGCATTATCGACGGTAATTGTGAGAACCTTGTCGATTCCCCCATCAAGCAAGCTCTTCTCAATATATTTTCCAAATATATCTCCAGAATGACTTGAAACTGGACAAAAGTTTAAAATCCTTTTGTGCATAGCCCATTCACGATCGATTAAATGCGCAGTCAAACACATATAACTAAGGTTTTGTCTCGAAGACCACAAATCTGTAGTAAGAGAAACTCTTTGCTTGGTCTTAGCAAAGTACTTCTTCAAACTTTCAAATTCAGACACATACGAATCCATGCAATCTCTGGTGATTGTTGCTCTAGACGGGATTTGAAACTGTGGTTGCAACATGTTCACAAAATCACGAAACCCTTCATGCTGTTGACTCTTGTAGTCTTGTGTTGCTTTGATCTAATTACTTAGTGAAGCAATAACATCTAATCATCAAACAATTTACTACTACCAAAATGAACATCACCATCCCTATACAGTTTATGACGAAATACGTACAAGAGCACATATAACATAACAAAAGCATGAAATAAAAATTATATAAGTACAATACAAATCTAACATGTTAAATTTTAAAGTAAAGATCTCATAATTACGATATACATAGCAGTATAGCACATCAATAGTTCAATACAAAAAGCACCATTTAATTTATATATTAACCACATTAATTCACAACACTCGAAGATGATATATATCAAACAAGCAAACATATAAAAAAAAATAAAAAATACAAGTGAATCAAACACAGTAAACATATATAAAAAAAATGTATTAACAAAATAGATGTTGTGATTAGTGATTACCAGTCCATCTGGAATTCAAGAAGAACTTCCTATGCTTTGTATAGAGTCACGGAGGGTTTGTGATTGACCTGTGTAGAGAAATGATGATCACAGCCCATGGTTGTATAGTTGAATGATTAGCCAAATTTTAGGGATTGTCTTTAAAATGACGGCAATTTGCTTACCAATTTACCATAAATACTTGAACATAAACGAATGCAATATATTTTCTATAAATAAATAGTTGAATATGTTGCATCTTCGGTTCGGGTCGGTTACCCGCGGGTACTAAAAAACATAAACCGAAACCGCCCCGTGGTAACTCGGTTTTCCTAGTTTCGGTTTTTTTCGGTTTCGGTTTTTTCGGTTATCGGTTCTTTCCGGTTTCGGATCAAGCGGTTCGGCTCGGTTTGTCGGTTTTTCGGATTTTTGAACACCCTAAATTCTACCATCTTTAACATATTATTCGCCCATAGCGGCGACAATGTATAGTAGGTAAAATGGGTGTGAGGTAAGTGAGAGTGGAGAGTTTCTGGATTAAATTGCAATTTAGTTTTAAACAATTAAAAATTTGTATTACCTTTTACTGTACAAAAAACCAAATTTAGTTTTTTGTTATTTCAGGTATGCCTCAACCAGATCTTGGTCCCATTTGTGTCATTTGTGTACAGAGGATGGACGAAATTAGGAATTCCGGCTTTGTCTGTTTTTCAAGATCTTATCAGAAGTCGGCGTTTTCCTTGTAAGTATGAAGTTTGAAGTTAAAAACTTTTCTTGAAAGAAGTGGCGTTTTTGTTAAAGCTGAAAGGCTGGTGAATTTTGAATTGTAACATGCTATTTATGATACTTGAAATGGAAATGAGGCTTGTTAGTATTGGAGTTTGAATCACTTTTGTTTATGTTTAGTTCAAGAGCCAATGCTATGTGAAAATAAGCTGTATGGTCGATCTGTATCAAACTATCATTCCAAAAAGATTCAGATTTGATTAAAAGTCGAACCAAATTCTAGAGTAAATTGCATAAATCGTCTTTAAAGTTTGGCCAAATTGCATGTTTCGTCCCTAATGTTACGAAAGTGCAAGGATCGTCCCTGTGGGGAAACTTTTGGTGCAAGTATCGTCCCCACATGGACGATACTTGCACCAAAAGTTTTCCCAAAAAGGACGATATTTGCACCAAAGTTTTCCCCACAGGGACGATCCTTGCACTTTCGTAACATTAGGGACGAAACATGCAATTTGGCCAAACTTTAGGGACGATTTATGCAATTTACTTAAAAGTCGAACCAAATTCTATTTAGTGACAGGACTGATTTGGATGGTTAGGCCTCCAAATTCAAACTGAATAAAGTAAAAATGCACCACTCGTTTGATCAAAATGGTTCCAGCTAGAACTGAAAGACCAGCAACAACACAAAATGTAGTGGTGTTTGTAACACACAACTTGATCCTGCTCAACACGAAGCTTAATATAAAGGCAACCCTTGTAGCCACTGATTGTTGTAAATGAAGGATGTCTCTAGTGTTTTGTCAATTGTATACTCAGTTAGTTACCTCACGATAAATTCTCCGCGATATCTCGAATTATTTTAAAAATGTGAATGATAAAACATGTATTTGACTCGGGTTCAGTGACTCGGGTTCATTGACTCGGGTTCGAATCCCATCTTTATAGTTGACTTTTACTTAGTCGTCTAAACTACTAATTGATCAAGTATCCTAACGACTAACGAATTCTAAAGAGGTACACACGATCTCTTTTGTTTTTGAGTCAATAATAAATGCCAAATGAATACGTAACCTTTTTATAACTCGAGAGAAATGGACCAATAAAATTGTAAGCAATATATAAAAAACAAATACTTAACACCCTCTTGAGACTCAGGCTCTATATCATACTCAATCGCTTCTCGCACCGACAACATATGCAATTGGTAATTGGCTTTAGTACAAGTAAAACTAAAACTAAATCAAAACGATACAATATAAGTTTGGACAAATTTTTGGGTGATTGAGGTTCTATTCGAGTTTGGTTTCAATTTTCTCAAGTTTGACAAGAGAAGAAACAAATAATGTGTGAAAAGAACATATTTAATATTTGATTACGGAAAAAAGAAGGTGTTATGTCTCTATAACAACTTTTTATTGGACACGTTGTGTGAGACTTATTTTAAGTTTTTAATCCCACATTGGTTGGAGGATTGAAATTGTGTTTCTTTAAATATATATATGTATATATTTTACGGTATGCCAATCACTGAGATAGCAATTAATGTAAATTAACATTTTTTTTAAACAAATTACCAAAAGCTACCTCCCTAAGACCAATTTATCAAAAACGACACTTGATTTTTCAATTACGAAAATCTACTTAGAGAGCAAACCTTTGTGCTCACCCTCTTGCTTTGGTCGCCATCCATAACGTGTATCAATATGTACCGCACAAAAGTCCAAAAGATCCATAGCACATAAGAGTAACATGTAGACTTATTTAATGTGGGGTTGGTGTATGTTTTTATAAACATTGATTAAAGCAACATACTGTATATCCTCTTATTCACTATGACTTTATACGAGTTTTCAAAAAAAACCCACCAATCTAGTCAACGATTACCTCACTTGCAACAACTTTGGAGGATATATAAAGTTTTACTTACAACACAAAAGCTCAATGAATAAGTGGTTGATGGTAAATTAGTAATCCCAATATAAATCCTAACCATGATTCTATAGCCGATACAGTTTTCTATGACCAATTTCCTAGTTTGCCTCTGTTAATTTTGTGATACTATATCAAATCTTCGCTGAAATTAATTTTGTGAACTGGGGAAACTGGCACTGACATAATGCCCTACAATTGGCATAAAGAAATGGTGATCGAAAGTAAATCAAGTTTATAAAAATATCCTTTATATAAGTGTATATATAAATAACCTTTATATAAATACGTGTGATGAATAAGTGGTTCTTATCGGGTAAAGGATGCCACGCGACCTTGAAAGAATTACTCCGGGGACGGTATCTTTTTGTGCTAAAATCATTTAAGAAAGATATACTCAAAGATTTGGAACGAAAAAAAGACTGAATATTTAGTGCTGAAAGCTAACTACTATGACAATTCATTCATTTGTGTGAAATGATATTACAAATAAATGATAAGAAATAAAATAATATGAACAATTAATGTCGAATGATTCAATTCATTGTCACACCAACCCATCTAGCAAGTAATGAATGATTCAATTCATTGTCACACTCATAGCTGTCAAACTCGCGAGTTTACACGTAAGATCATACGATCTTACGTGCACACCAGCCAAAATCGTGTAAACTCGTCATAGGATCACACTTTAGGTGGGATCGTACGATCTTACATAAAAGCATTCGTAAACTTGCGAGTTTGCACGTAAGATCGTACGATCTTACATGCTCACCAGCTCTTGTTTCTGGAAAATGGGAAACGGGAAACGCCTAGAAACGCGGCGGAAACGTTTCTGAAAAATGGGAAACGTTTCAAATCTTTTGGAAACGTCTGGAAACGTTTTTGGGACATTTATATGCGTTTCTGGGCCATTTAAAAGCCCAGTTGATGGCGGTGAAACAGATTTTCCGGTTAAATTCTCGCTGGAGATGGCTCCGGTCCGGTGGAGGATTGTTGCTGGAGCTCTAAGAAATTGTTTTTATTAGTTGAAATGTGAATAACAGTGTTTTGAGTGATGAGTATGAAGTAAAAAGATAATGGTGATAAATTAGTGTGGATTTGTAGCCGTTGGATGGTGTAACACGTGGAGTATTGAACTTTGAGTCTATCTTTTTGTCTATTGTGTTTAGGTGAGTTTTGGCACTGTATCTTTTTGACACGTGGAGTATTGAACTTTCATAGGCTGTTGTAATTGAATAAGGATGAAGAGTAGGTAGAGAACATCTCATGAAGAGTAGAAATATAAAAAGTTTGACTCGTTTATCATTTGCTTATAAAATATGATAAATTGGTAGGATCGTAGGATCTCGATCCGATCCTACGATCTCGATCTTGCAAAGACAAGAACGATCTTGCACGGGATCGCGATCTTGACAGCCTCAATTC
Organism: Artemisia tridentata subsp. tridentata; assembly: GCA_021014915.2. Classification (NCBI taxonomy): domain Eukaryota; kingdom Viridiplantae; phylum Streptophyta; class Magnoliopsida; order Asterales; family Asteraceae; genus Artemisia; species Artemisia tridentata. Next base: position 40,793,682 of record CP139502.1, read on the forward strand.
ATGGTCACACCAACCCATCTAGCAAGTAATGCATTTCTTACCGGTCCCTTTTAATGGTTTATGAGACGACCTAATGAGCATAGGCACGCTCTATTTCTCAAAAGCTTTTTATTCATGATCACACATCACACTTGGTATTAATGACACTTATCCACCATCTCGGTTAAAACCATCATTGACATATGAAATATTTTCATTCATCGTGACACCAACCAAACACGCACAAAAAATTTCTTAGATTACACATAATCAAATAATTAACCAAACACGTTTAGTCAACTGCGCTCAGGGAGGAAACTAGGGGGTCCCACGGGACCTCGATAGAATTTTACTTCATAAGGCTATTTTTTGTAAAAAAACGCTAAATTTTCTAAAATGCAGCCGGTTCTAATGCATTGTATTTCTAGTTATTGCTTAGTTTGTCCATAGGTGAAATGTGAACTTAGGGCCCGCTTGGTTCAGTAGAGGGGAATGCAAAGGAATAGGTGATGGTGGGTAATCATTACCTTACCCCCCAATTTACTCTATAATGGTTGATTACCCAGTACTGGGTAATCGTTATATTACACCCTCCATACCAAGCATCATTATTCATTTCTTTTCCTATTACCCACCCCCCTTTACCCCCAACCAAGCACCCCCTTAGTTTTCACTAAACTTAATCACTTTAGCCGAAACTCGTACTTTCTTACTCAAATCTGCTTGGAGTCGCTAAAGTATAAATTTTTAGATAAAAAGGAACTATATATGCTTTGTAGCAAATGGCACAAACATGTCATGGAACCTAAGTCCAAACAAGGCTCCAAAATCTAGTGGCACAAAGATTATTGTGACCATCACATCTAGCCTAATGTCGATTCACCATATTTGATGTTAGACAATTTTCGTATCCATAAAAAGATAAAAGTAAATATAGTAATGAAAAATAAACTACCTAGAATCCAAGTGTTACGATCTAGAATCCAACCATCTTTCATTTGTTCAATTGCATTTGTGGCATTTTTTCAATCTGCATATTTGAGAAAGTTATTAAGACATTTTTACGGCGAGTTTTGGGAATTTTCGGTAATATTTGCAGGTTTTCGGCAAGTTTGACCATCGTTGATCACCGTTGACCGCCATTGACCATAGTTGACCAATTTGTTTGACCGATTTACACAAATTAGGGCTGAGCAAACCACCCGAACGGACCGGACTGGACCGACCATATTCGGTCCGGTCCTCGGTCTTGGCTTTTGGGCTAATTCGGTCTCGGTCTTGGTCGGTCCAGTCCGGTCCGGACCCTAATTCGGTCTTGGTCTTGGTCGGTCCGGTCCGGTCCGGACCCTAATTCGGTCCTCGGTCTCGGCTTTTGGGCTAATTCGGTCTCGGTCTTTGTCGGTATGGTCCGGGACCGATGCTCAGCCCTAACACAAATCGGAAAGGTTGGTTGACTTGTATCGCCTAGGCGGCGATTGATCGGCCTTGTAGGCATTTTTTGCAACACTGAAATTATTTATTTATTTAATTATATATATTTTTAGAAAAAAATGTATAATCTTAAAAAGTATTATATTTATATTACGAAAGTGTTTTAATAGTTTTTTCTTTATATAAAACTAGTCATGAAGACCCGTGCGTTGCACATGGGCTGTATATAAGTGTTGATAGCGTAATCTTCGGCACTTATTTTCGTCATTATATATCTAAGTTGTGATGGTATCACACCTTTTCTAAGCATGTCATACATTTAAAATAGTTTATTGACATTAATAGAGTATATGTGAAGAGACTTTTTTCAAGATGTTACATTTAAAAGATTCTCTTCACATGTAATTTTTTAATATGTATAGTCATTCAGACCCGTGCGTTGCACACGGGCTCTATCTAAGTGTTCATATCAGAATGTTCAGCACTAATTTTCGTCAGGTTTGAAACTTTCATGTTTTGATTTTTGTCATATTTGAAACTCTCACTTTTTGGTATACGTGATGCATGATCTAAGCATGGCAAGTAATAGTAGATAACACATGATACAATCTTCTACACTCCTGTAGCCTAATCCATAGAAGAAGCTTTAACTAAAAGGTCTTGTACGTACTATAAACAATCTTTAATACTCCTAACATTTATTTTGTATTGAATGAAATTTATTTTGTGTGTACATTGAAGTTAAGGATTATTTTGTTGCAACACAACTATAACAATGAGACTTCAATACTTACAGTAAGTGAAAGTACACTCAAAATATACATTGCATTCAAAGCAATTTCTACAGTAACATCATTTATTAGTGAAAGCGAGTCATTCAGACCCGTGCGATGCACACTGGTTTTGATCAAATTGTTTCTTGCGGAATGTTCAGACTAATTTTCGTCATGTTTGAAACTCTCATTTTTTGGTTATGGTCGGATTTTGTTGGTCAATAAGTTCCTAAGTTGTGATGTTACCACAACTTTTGTTAGCATGACATGAAAATTGTTGGTGCATTTATTTCGTCACTTTTAATTGAGGTCGAGTAAAAAACTCAAAATGATATCCAGACCCGTGCGATGCACCCGGGCTGTATCTAAGTGTTCATAGCGTAATGTCTGGCATTAATTTTCGTCATATATAACTTGGGTTGCCTCAGGACCCGTGCGATGCACACAGGCTTGAGATTGGATCAAATTGTTTATTGCGTAATGTTCGGCACTAATTTTCGTCATATTTGAAACTCTCATTTTTTTGGTGATGGTCGGATTTTGTTGGTCAATAAGTTCCTAAGTTGTGATGTTGTTTCCACAACTTAAGTTAGCATGGCATGAAAATTGTTGGTGCCTTTATTTCGTCACTTTTAATTGAGGTTGAGTCAAAAACTCAAAATGATGGTAAACACACGATTTATTTGTGACATAAAGGGTATCCCAGTTTTTAGATGCATGCGAGGTTAATTTATGTTTTAATATATTTATTTACTTATTATTATGATGTTTTAGGATGGTACCATTAATGGATGATATCATGCAAGTATCTTCTTCGAATTGACTTGATATCTTTTATGGACCAATTGAATCGCAAGTGGTTGCTAAAATCCTTAACCGTAAGTCACTATCACATGCATTCAAACCAAACACCTTATAAATTTTCCATTGTTCAAGATAGTAGTAGACCATAACATGTTAAAGATGGACGTGTCAAAGTTCACACTCACTTAAACAATAGTACCAGACCACACCAAGTGAAGCCCATTACTTGAAGATAACAACTCTTAAAGTATGTTTTAAAGACGGTGGACGTAGCTAAAAAGATATTAAAGGGACTGCAACATCGACACATACTTCTAAAGTCTAAACTTCACATTGGAACTAATTATTCAATACAATCAAACATGCATGAATCCTTATATATAGGTTCCAAATAAATCCATCATCACTACTGTATGAGGATTTCATACATGAAATTAAATCTCAATGTTTATGCTTATGAATAAAAGTTGGAAAATACATTAGAATCAAAGTTAACCATCCATATTGAAACTCAACTGAAATGACATAATTAATACAGTAAATCTTATGCATGAAATCAAATGAATTAGTTTTTTATAATCTATACAAAAATTGTACTTATAAATTTATGATTCTTTTTTTATTAATATAGGAACACGAAACAGTATATACAAAATATGTCAACTAAGTTAAAAGCATGATATTGTATGAAAAAGTTATTTTTCTTTCTTTTAGAAAAAAATACTGCAATGAAATAAAGGGTAACAAATAATTTTCATTTATTAGCTGCCCATTGAGAAGTTTGTACTGCCCGTTATATCAAGTTAATACTGCTGAGTAGTGGGCATTGATTTTTAGTACTGCTCGGTTTGAAAGTTAGTACTGCTACTTAGTACTGCTGAACAGTGATGTGTTCCCATATCATGTAGAAAGAACCAAGACTGGTAATATGATATGAATATAATCTAGTGATACAATACTTTGTGGTTGAAGTCTACAGTCAATCAAAACAATCATGAAATGTTACTAATAATTAATTATTTTACTAATAAGCAAACATTAAACATTGCATTTATCTTCAAGTATATACAATATATATTTTTCTAATTTTGAGCCAACATGTAATGTATTTGTCCCATGATAGTTAAACATTTCCTTATGTAGAAGCGATGAAATCATAACAATTATGGCCTTTATGATAGGTTTCATTTTGAGGAGTTAGACTTATCAGCAGCAAAGTTTAAGGCATGTGAGAACCTTGCTACATCAAGCAACTTCAACTTTGACTCCAGCAAACATAGTAGCTCGATATACCTTGATTGCTTTCGCTTTAAGACTTGAACTTAAGCAATTAATCCAAGCCATTCCACTTCTCTCTTTTTCACTTTTAGAATTGGCCTTGAATCGGTATCAACATCGAGAGAATACATGCGTTTTTTCATAAGCATATACATAAACCTGAGAAAAAGAAAAGCAGAAACACCAATTAGCATGTCACCCAATAGTCGGAACAGAAAAAGGGCAGAATTATTTGACGAAGCAAACCTAATATAAAATAAAGGTAGATAAGAAAACACATTATTCTAATACACATGTTTTTTCTTTTTATAGTTCTCCTCTCTTCTCTTCTTCCGCTGTAGCTGTAACATGGCAACAAAATAAGATTAAGATTCGTTTAATGTTCGATTGTTAGGCTATGATGTTTAGGCGCATTATAAACAACTATACAATAATATACTTAATCATGTATATAATGTTGTTAGCAAAACGTCATATAAAATTTCCAAAACATGTAACTCAAAATCAAACAATGACATTTAATCCAACTACAATGAGAGCAAAACCAATCACAAACAATGGGAGCACCAAAAGCTTCATTGTTGTGCCTTTTTATAGTTGCATGAGCATGAATAAAGATTGTTAACACTTCATCTTCAGCTGCATTATTACACTATAATAAAGACTCCTAACACACCATGATTACATGAACACCAAACACTTCATCTTCACCTGCATTATTACACTATAATAAAGGCTCCTAATACACACATTCAATTACTCCAATCACTAATTCTAGCTCCTATGTACTTACCCTTAAGCATGGACATTAAACAAATGTAATTACACATGAAGCCTCCCACATTAATCATGAGCACTTTGCATTTATAAGACAACTCAATCTTTTAGTATATAAGATAAGATGACTGCAAACACTTGTTAGCATAACTGCATAAGTTTACCCAAACACATCAATGGTCAACAAACCATCTTGATTATATTCCAAGTGTACCTAAAATACAATTTTACACATTCATAACCATCGAATGTCTCTGAAGTCGAACAAAAACATTCAATAAAGATCAACAACTCAACATAAAAAAATATCACTGCTTGATAGAACAAAAATATAAAGAACCTTACAAAATAAGATTTGCAACATTTAAAAACTTAATTATGAAATCAATATCACTCACTTTTAGAACCGTGATGGTTAGGGTATTGGGTCCGATGAAGAGGCGCTGGTAGTTGTGTAGGTGATGGCGGTTGGTGCTATGGTAGCTAGTTAGGGTTTGGTGGTAGTGTAGATGGAGAGAAAGAATAGTGACTATTACTCCATAATTTTCTTTTAGGCGAGTTAATTGAAAATTTTGAAGCGATAAGGATATTAAATCCCGCCTAAAACTTTATAGAGCTTTTTGACATCTAGACAGGTGGAAATGAATATCATCAGTCCAAAAAAATAGTCTTTTAGACCTGTTGTATTGGTTATAACCGGCCCAAATATATTTTTTGTATTTAGACCTGTTTTGATTGTAATCGATCCAAATAACTTTTTAGCGGGCTAAAATACTTTTTAGATGTGTGCCTTTTGTAGTAGGTGTTTATAAGGAGGTCTAAAAGCCCTTTTTTGTAGTAGTGCAACTATATAATACAACACCTTGAACATGCTTCTAATTAAAACTTGTTTGAGAACCGACTTGATTAAGAAACTTGAAGAGATCAATAAGTTAGAAAGAGGCTTGAAGGACCTTGAATAATACCCAATTCAAAACTAAATCCAACCAATAAGTTCAGGAAAAAAAAAAAAAAAAAAAAACACTAAGAAAGCGTTTCTTTTGTGGTTTTTGCACAAAAGGAATACAATGAATCACAATTCAAGTTGTTTGGTACATAAAGTTTACTGTCAAATCAAGGATTTAAACCTCAAAACCCATTCACGTTTCAAGTGGTATCTTTTGCTCAAAACCTCTGACGAATTTTGTCTCAATAGTTTCAAATCACACATTTATATCAATTAAATCATAAATTATTTTCATACAATTTAAAGTTTGTTTATAAAATGTTTTCTAAATAACTTATCAATTATTTATTTTCTCTCACTTCATTTAATTCAAAACCAAATTCAAATCCCAATCCAAATCTAAATCTAAATCCTAAACCCATCTTGAATCCAAATGGGCCCTAAAACCCAGTTAGCATAACGCATTTATGTCGCTTTGATCACTATCAAGTTTTTTAGACACCCTATACTACTACTTTCTTTGTCATAAACAAAAACCAAACATTACCAACTCTCTTATACATATTAAATAGTGAAGATTACATAGGAGGACTCTGTCCAACCCATGTGATAATCAGAGGACTGACTTTTTCCCATTTACCCAAAGGGACATGTTGGTCGCGAAGAATTGGGTCGAGACCAACCAAATCAATACGTGTCGGCAACTTAAGAAAAACACAAAAAAAAAAAAAAAAAAAAAAAAAAAAAAAAAAAAAAAAAAAAAATCCTACTCATAGGTCGCGATGGATTGTACGTGACCAAATAACTTTTCGCTACCAAAAAACAACCAACAACTTGGTCCTTATTTAAATAAGCATATTTTACAAAAACAACCCTAAACTTTTTAATATTTTTAACTTTTTTATACAATAAACTTTATTCATTAAATATTTAACAAATATCTAACGAATTCGTTAATGAAAAAAATGACGTTGTGAAGACTCTAAATTACGAACAAAACGAGACCAATATTGATATACTTTTAACGTAGGTACGATTTTATAAAAAATATTAAAGTTTCATTTCCAATTAATAGTGTAAATTTTAAAGTTTCATTTCCATTATTTTTGGTCGAAAATGTGAGAAATGAGACTATTATGTAATTTTTTTTCATGATGTGTAATTTAATTACAAAGAGATTAAGTGAATGTTTTATATAATAAAAATCATTTTGGATTTACAAAAGCATGTATATATTACAAATTCGCTAGAATCCTTGTTTAACTTAGATAGTCTATTTTCTAATTTTGTTGATTTTGATTTTATGAATGATAATAAAATTAAATAAAACAGTAACTTTATCATGACAGAATTGTTTTTTATATAATTTTTTATTTAGAAAATTATTCAAGTTACATATATATATATTTTTTTTTAAATTTTATTTGCAAGTGTTCTTATTTAATTTTGGGTCTTACTTTTTTTTTTATGGTATCAAATATGGTATGTAAATTATTTCAAGTTTTTTTTTTTTTTTTTTTTTTTTTTTTTTTTTTTTTTTTTTTTTTTTTTTTTTTGTTTGTAAAAATGCATTTGTAGCCTTCCTTATATCCGTTGTCAATAAATCCCAGCGTTAAAATAAATGAAACAAGAAAAAATTGTTACAAAACTAGCTGAAAATGCCAAATAATCCAAGACAATGTTTCACGTAGTAAATTATTACTCAGGCACATAAACGGTTTCAAGGTCAGCTAATCCGATATCACAACTCAAAAAACTAAATAACACATTCAATAAGTGGCTACATGGACGGACCCACATGTACCCAATTTTAAATCACGAAGTGTAAAAGAATTTCAAAACTGCCGTTTTTGTGGTATGTGCGACCCCCCAATTCTATTTTACTATTTTCGTTTCTTACGGTGTAACTTTAGTTATCCCAACATTTTTTTTGTGCAACACCCTCTTAAAAATCCTGGGTCCATCCTTGAGTGGCTACTTGAGCTTTCTAAACCAACACTATTAATGTAATTTTTGCACCAACAACTTGAAAGTTTGTAGAGCTTTCACTAGTTAACTCACTCTAAGTTTTGATATCATACATGCAATTCCGTAATAAGAGCCAAATATTAAAATGCACCAAAAAAGTAGTAATAATTATTGACAAAAGCATATCAATATTGGGCTCGTTTTGTTCTTAATTTAGAGCTCTTCGCAACGGTAGTACGTACGATTTTATAAAATATCAAAGATATTATCAAACTTTAATATTTTTTATAAAATCGTACGTACGTCAAAAGCATATCAATATTCGGCTCGTTTTGTTCGTAATTTAGAGCTATTCGCAACTGTATTTTTTATTAACAAATTCGTTAGATATTTGTTAAATATTTGATAAATAAAGTTTGTTATATAAAAAAGATGTAAATATTAAAAAGTTTAGGGTTGTTTTTGTAAAATATGCTTATTTAAATAAGGACCAAGTTTTTGGTTTTTGTTGTGGTAGCGAAAAGTTAATTTGGTCACGTACGATCCTTCGCGACCTATTAGCTTTTTTTTTTTTTTTTTTTTTTTGGTTGTAGTTTTCTTAAGAAGCCGACACGTGTTGATTTGGTTGGTCTCGACCCAATCTTCGCGATCAACATGTCCCTTTGGGTAAATGGGAAAAAGTGAGTCATCTGCTAATCACATAGGTTGGACAGAGTCCTCACATGTAATTTTCGCTATTAAATATTGTCTTAAACAACACTTCTTCCCCAAATTCATTCGGCAAAACTGAAGTAAATGTAAAATTCTCATTCAATGACCATTTTACCATTTGAACTCAACATTACTTCATCATAAACCTTGTAACAAAGCATTACTTTTTATTTGTATTTTCTTGCCTTTCAATAAGAAATCTGTTTGATTGTAACTATGATAGTCATTGTGGGTATATAAGAAAGTCAAAAGGTTAAAAATATATATTTTTATTGCGTTGGCATTAACATCACGATAAGAGAATTGGGTGGCAAGATATCATGTTAGCGTTATGGTTATAACGCTCGTATTACGACACCACACCGGTGTTATAATCTGTTAGCCTTTAAAGTTATGTTATAGTCAGGAATTGCAATAGCATTTAAGTACAAGGACTAGTTTAGACAATAGTGCTAAGTTAGGCTTGTATTCTTGTAATAAGTACATTCCTAGTCACAACTAGGAAGGTGGGATTCTCATTGTAACTTTGAGGTGTGTATGTTTTCTTTACTTTCTCTCTCTAGAAAACATACACACCTCCCACATTCAATAATCTAATTCTACCATGTTTAACCTTTATTTCAAGTTTCCTCGACCTCCTGAACGTGAATCTGGTCGTTACAATTGGTATCAGAGCTAACCAGGGGCGTATCGTGGTGTTTTTTTTGGGTAAAAAATGAGATTTGTGGTGTGTTTATCTCGGTTACTGTTCATCAGCCGAGTTTTGGTTGTTTTTCATCGAATCTTATCTTCAAAAATCTAGTGTTATTGCGGTAAAAGGTTAGATCTTGTATCGAAAAATAGTTAAAAGTAAAAATAGGCGATAAAGGTTCGACCTTTTCTAGTTATTACGGGTTTTTGAAGTCTTTTGATCATGAAAAAAAGGGATTCAAAGATTGTTAGTGACTTGCTTTTGGGATCTTCATCGAACTGCTACTACATCGAAATTCTTGTATAAGAATTTAGATAAGAGTGGTTGGATCTCAATTATTGGCTCAATTATTGGAGTGTCGATAAAGTCAAAGGCTTATCGCAATTGTGCTTCTATCGCAATTCTGAGTCTATCGCAATTCTGGAAGTTATCGCAATTGTGTGATCTTTTGCAATTCTGGAATCTATCGCAATTCTGGAAACTATCGCAATTGTGCTTCTATTGCAATTATGAGTCTATCGCAATTCTGAAAATTATCGCAATTGTGTGATCTATCGCAATTCTGGAATCTATCGCAATTCTGAAAACTATCGCAATTGTGCATCTTATCGCAATCTTGAATCCTATCGCAATTGTTGATTTTATCGCAATTGTTGACTTCTATCGCAATTGTTGATTTTATCGCAATTGTTGATTCTATCGCAATTCTTGAATAAAATTTAATTTTTACAGGGGACTAAACGTTCAATTTTTACACGAAATTCAAATTTTGGTATAATAGTGAAAATTTTGGCCCAAAATTCAAATTTTTAGGTCAAAATTCGATTTTTTTCGGTGAAATTTGGCGTAAATTTTTTTAAAACTCAAATCTTTCCTGTATTCTTAGAATTGTATTTTATGGCATATTTCACACCAAAATCACAAATGATATTATTGGCCTACACCTTCAACATCACCACGTATAGCTTAAAAGATCCTGATCAAGATTCACAATCAAATGACAATGGCTAAATGTTGAATGTTATCAACTGAGACTACAAGGATGATTCATTATTACTTATTTGAAGTTGAAGTGGAATATCACAGGTACGTGTACTTAGTATCTTGAAGATATCGGGGTTGGTTGGATGCATGATTCTTCGAGATCCTTGTTTGGGCACTTATGGGTGTAGTGATTAAGTCTTGATTTATCTAGTTTTCATAGGTC